>ML785204.1:593610-628024 GCA_009831015.1 Picea engelmannii | reverse complement strand
AATACACCATGCACAATATATGAGAAATAATCAATAATTATTGTTCAAGGGAAGTAATGACTTCCAAAGGTAGCTACAACTTCCAAATGTAAAGGGAGGGATAAACCTCCAAGAGGAAGATACAATCCTCCAATATCAATAGATATTTGAACTCTCCATCCTTTCCCCTTCATTCCACCCAAGAATATACGAGAGATAATAAAACTTCACATTAAAATATCACCATCAACCAACCATCACATAGAACCTGATAATGCTTCCTGAGACTTCTTCAATTTCTACAATTATTCAATTATTGGAATAATCTAATCCTGTAGATAATATTATTCAATTTATTCTATGAAACTTCTCCAAGTTTCACTCCTTGAATCCTCCCCCAAAAGAAGTTATAGAGAGAATGGTAGACCTTATTCAATTGTGGTTTATTCAGGAGATCGAACTTGTACAGAATGCTCCGCGCTCAATAATTAACATCCAATTTTGAAACTCGCAACAAGAAATTACAGTCCGTACTATTTCCAATTAAATTTGTCCCATGTCATTTGGATTCTCTATGAAGAAGATATTATTGTTTTACCCGTAACACTTGTTTATTGACTAGCTTCAGGACTGGTCACAAACCCTATCTTCCACAAAGTGTATATCCATAATTGTAGAGAATCAAGAGATAAATTTTTTACCACAGGTACCTTGATATGTCTTCTCACTACCATAGAAATTTCACCATCTGAATCATTCTATAAAAAAAGTTATAACAAAAATGGTAAGATGACCTGAAAATAACATACCTTAGAACACATCACCAAAAGATTTCATCCTCCCTTGAAATTCGACCTTCTTTACTTCTGATTTCCTATGAAATTTGACTTGTGTATCAAATGAATGTATAATAATGTTTATTTATACCATTTACGTCACTTTCTTTTAACATTATGGCCGACCTGACACTTTCTTATTTTGTAATTCTTTTCTTTAATTATCTTCAGGGCCTACATGTACTTCCTTCTTCAATTTACTTCGTCATCTTCAAAAATTCATTTCTCCTCAACCATGAGGATCCATGTGACGTGCCACTTACCACCGAAAACAACATGATGTATATTATCCATCCATGGGTGTTGTATCTGCATGTGCATTTTCCTTCATGTCCAAATACCTTCATCAATCTTGCGGTCCAAAACCCATGACTAGGGTTGACATCAATGAAAACAACCAATCTTCCAACAACTTCTTTGTTGGATTTAACACCTCTTCTCGTTTGCATGGTTTGATAGTCTCATAATTATTAAATATTGTATTGACTCAAGTAATTTGATCAAATATGGAGCATTGAACCATTATATGACAATGCATTGTGTCGATCACATGAGGCTTCTATGGAAACATAAATGAATTTCACACAGTTTCAAACCAACATTCAATTCCATTCGCAATGCAGATAGAACATAGCAACACTAATTCACGATGTGGGAATTGGGGCCCCGCCCAAGAAGTTTCGTTCTCATCTCAACCTTGCTAAGCGAACAATCTCTTATTTCCCTCTCACTTCCTTGATTCCTTCACTCCAAAAGGAAACATTTTATTGGTTGTCCATCCTGTGGCCTCTATTTGAGCACTTTTACTTTATTAATGAAATTACCAAATTTCTTCTTCATAAATATTTTGAATAAAAAAATGATATATGCTAGCTGAAGTCAAATGGGGCTATTAAATCAACCACAATATTAAAATTCAAGTTCGTCGTTGTCATACTTACGGTCAAGTTGACAGTGCAATAATTTTATTTCTATATATGCAATTATTAAGCTTTAATGCTAACAAATCATCATGCAGGAAGTTTAATACTTAAAATAATATTTCAAGGCATTAAACAATGTATCAAAAGCACAATTAATACCACAAGTTGCAATATTCTAACCCACTGTTATCTACAAAAGACAAACATCAATAGCGCCTATAAATCAAATATACATAGTTATAGCCAAAAATCAAGTTATAGTTTATATTTTCATTTGCTCACACCCTTTTTAATTATACAAGCACAATAGAAAACGAGTATGTGTATAAAATATTGGACTAGAAAATGATGATTTTGCAACAATGGGGCTTGTTTGAGACCAATTCCTACTTACGAAAATTTCCCTCTGCTTTTCTATTTTCCCACTCTCTTTTATCCCCTTCTTTTCCCTCTTCTATACTTAACCGAATTCCCCTTTCTTTTCCCCCTCTACTTTCTCTTTCTGGTTACTTAGTCGTTTTTTTCGAAAATGTTTAACTGTGCAGGTTGGTGGACTCACAGGTTCACATTTCCACTCATGCTTTTATATCATGAGTACGACCGACCGCTTCCCCATTCCATACTTAGCCACTTTTTCGATCACGGATTCTCGGGCAAGCGAGCTCTATATTGATTCCATTGTTCCATGACCTACAAACAACACCCAGACTTCCACGATATACAAATTGACTGCTAGACTCCCACATCAACCCCTCTTCCGTGTTACACATTTTGCACTCAAATGTTCGGTGACATACAATTTGACTATTAGGGCCTCACGTATCCTGGGGAACCCTTGTCACCCTATTTTAAATCTCGTACAACCACTTTCCATACTTGGCCATTTCTAGGAATCTCTTTCGCGGATCATCGGGTTGGCGGGTTCACAAAATATCCAATTCCTAATCATTGTTTTTTGTTCCCACCACCTTCATACTTCTTTCCAAGTATGCAATAACTAAGGTTTAATGATAAAATCTCATCATGCAACAACTGTAAATATTGTCATTAATGAGAAAAAGGCTCGAGGAGACAGTCACACTGACTATCCCTACACAACTTGTCCAGAAACATGCAGAAAAGATCTTGCCAGGTAATGAGATATCTATTACAAATTTCATTATATTAGCCAAAATGAGTCCGACCGACCGTTTCCCTATTCCATACTTAGCCACTCTTTCTATTGCGGGTTCCTAAACAGGAGGGCTCAAGATTGTGCTTCCATTGTTCCGCGACCTGCAAACAACACCAGGAGTTTTGCGATATACAAATTGACCACTGGATTGCCCCATCATGCCCTCTTCCATGTTACACGTTTTGCACTCAAAACTTATGAGACATACAATTTGACCGTCGGGCCCTCACCTCTCCTGAGTATCCCTTGTAACCCTATTTTGAATCCTGGTCGACCGCTTTCCATACTTATCCATTCCTTAATTTCTCTTCCTCATCCTGGCCACCTTTGCACTTCTTTCTAAATATGCAATTAGTAATCTTTAATGGTAACAACTCATCATCCAAGAACCGTAAAGATTTTCATTAATGAGCAAAAGGCTCAAGGCGATATCCCATTAATACGCATTAAACCAAGATTTGTGGAGGGTTATATTATCCCTTCCTAGTGTTCATTTAAAACATCATGGAATGTCTTTTGTGGGTCGTTGGGTTGGTGGGTTCACAAAATCTCAAATCCTTAATTGCTCTTCGTTGTACCCACCAACTTTGCACTTCTAAGTATGCAGTTACTAAGCTTTAATGCTAACAACTCATCATGCAAAAACCTTAGAGATTGTCATTAATGAGCGAAAGGCTCGAGGAGATCTCCCATTCACACGCATTGGACCAAGATTTGTGGAGGGTTATATTATCCCTTCCAACTGTTCATTTCAAACATTGTCTAGAGAAAACAAACGTTCTTGTAAACTTATGGCAGCGGCTCAAAAACAGTTATGTGGAGATACAATGAAAATATTCGAGCATGAGGACCAAAAATTCCAGTGGTCCAGGGCATACTCTTACTACTCATCCCCTTTCGCCCAAAACAAAGTAATTTGGACCTCTGGAATTTCTTGTGCAAGCTGTGTCCCTGAAGTTTTTGACTGTAAGGAGGTGGTCTCTTGGTGCACCGAGAGATATATTTCAAGCCAAAGAATTATTCCACTATGGGACCACTCTCTTGTTTCTTTGTCACCTCAAGTCTTTCACAAGATGTTAATAATACTGGAGCCAACATTGACCTTCAAAGGAGAAGACTGTAAGAAGTTCCTAAAAAATCATGATAACGGGTTGGACCTCTTACCTGAGTTCCTGGAAGACCCGATGACAGTTCCTGAAGATATCACAAGGTTGTAGGTTAGTTCATTTAGAAATCCATTCCGGGAAATTGCCTGGTCGTTTACAAGAATAACGGGACATGAATCCACAACAAGTATTTCCCGCATGATTCTTTATATTTTGTATTTAAACGTCAAGGAACAAGCCATTTTTTATTGGGGGAAGCTAATTTCCATTGAAATATGTTCCCAATTGTCATGATTCAAAGAGGAGAAGAAATTTATATGTCATCCTACTTGGTTTTCGCGATAGCGCATTGCTGTCTGTTTCCAAAATTGTCCGTGTCCAAGAAGGTAAACTATGAATTCGACCTAGTAACCTTCTGGTACCAGGCCTTGTGGAGGCACAAGGCCTCCCATTGTTTTTATGAGGCTTTTAATGAATTTGTCTCAGTTTTCAAATATTTATTGTTAGGAAAGGATTTCCCCGGATGTCTGACCAGGAAATAAATTTTTTGGACAGGAAGGGGACACTTGAAAAAATGGAGAATTATAGTGTAATAATGATTTTTGGCTCCAAGGAAAATCCTTCTTTCCTTCCATGTCACATTACGGACATAATGTTTGTTACATAAATAAAAACGCAATACAACTACTGGTTGCATTTTTTCCATGAGAAGAGAAAAAAGCAGTTCATTCCTCTGCCTTGGAAAGTTGAGGACTTCGTGTTCAGGAACTTCAACAAGATTGGCGAATTCACAGGCCATTTCAACAACTTGAACCTAATATATGCTGAAAGGCTAAGAGGGTTCAACCCTAATGGGATTTTTGTAGAAAATTTACTAGCATTTGGCTTCAACAATTATTTTATCCATACATGCCTTAACGAAGACAGAGATAATGATGACAACACTCCTTCTCCTGACACTGGAAACCTAGAGACATTGCAAAGCACCATTGAATTGTACAAACAATAGGGAAAATTCCCCAGTGAGAAGAGTGTCCAATCCCTAGCTACCACTTCCAAGAGTATGACATCTCGGAGCATCGCTCCAACGACCCACCCCGGTAAGAAAGAAACCCATAATTCTTCAAATGGAGGAGATAAGAACCCTCCTCACGGTAAAATTGATGGTTCTCACAAGCTTCCCGTGAGGAAGAAGATACAAATGTTGTAAGGCAAGCGAAAGAGCCCAAAACTAAAAGTGAAGACATGGAACATGAGACTGATCTGGATAATGTATTCCACAATGTTTATTAGCCCAGGGACGCAATCCACCATAATCCCCATATGTAAATAGCTGAGACTGATATTTTTTACGAAGATGAATCCTTCATATTCCAGAGCATTGTTTTTTACAGCGAATCTAAAAATTTAAATATTGAAAAGAGAGATGTAAGAAATAAGAAAGGGAAATATCATTTAGAGATTAACCTTAGGAACATGTAGCTGTCCCAAATCTCCTGACTTCATCGAGAAACCATAGATGCTCTTGATGATTCCATTGGAGGCATTGAGGTAGAGAATGCCATACTGAAGGACCGAATCAAGGAATTGGAAGAAGATTTGATTCCCACCCCATTGATTTCCAGTCCTTTAGCAATAATCGTGCATGCCACTCCTACAACCAAGTTAAAAGGATCCTCTAGCCTCCTCACATAGTGTAGAGGCTATGTGGAGAAGAATATCAAGAAAATAATGGAGCTAATTACTCAAGCCTGGGAAACATCAAAAAATATAGGTTACCTTGGAACAAGGGCACATGCTTTACACGAACATTTGCAAGTGGATTTAAAAAATGAAGAACGTTTATATCTAGAGATGGTCCTCCCTTTTGGCATCCATGTAACCAACATGACAGATATGAGAAGAAGACAATAAGATATCCCCTCCCCAAACCAGATCAAACAATTAAATGCATGATGGAAAGAGAAATTTAAGAACCTACATATCATTTTCCAATCATGTGAACAAGCCATATCAAAGAAAGAATAATTATTCAGAAATATGACCGAAATAGACTTAGCCGAAAGTACCAATGAGGTCCAAGACCCAAACTTAATCCTTGACTCCTTGTCCTTAACTAAGCAAGCCTTCGATGAACAAGTTGATATTTTTAAGGGGTTGTCTTTAGAAATTTTTTACGACATCCTTCAATATGGTGAAGATGATGTCGACAACTAGCTAGGGGACTATTCGGTACAAAATGAAGAATTTGATCAGGCTCAGTGTAATCTTTCTATCAATCTAAGGGAATTAGAAAATGATATTTTCAACATAAAAATTTGGGATGAGATCAACGTGGTCCCCATGAGAAGATACATTGAAGAATGGCTCCAAAGGGCAATCGACAAGCTCACCGACGAAGGGAAACAAGCGGTTAGCATGATTCCAGTAGCCGTCGATGAGAGCAATAAAAGGGCATCAACAAGCAAATAACAAAGGGGGAGATAGATACCATCATAGTAAGTATATACTGATCACATCATACTTTCTTTATCAATCTATTTATTCCACCTCTTTAAATAGAAATGTCTAACCAAAGACTGATAACCTCCAATTTCTTATTTTCAGGTCTTGCTCTCTACTGTCGCCCACTTCTTCTTTCTACAGTCCTATTTCTTGTACTTATTTCTTTTATGGTCCGCGGGAGCCCCAATCCCAGTCTATATGACAAACACATTTAAATTTTGAGGAATATGTAACACACATTATTATTTTTTGATAGATTTCAAAGAAAACTACTTCGAGAACAATCTCGATGGTGCCTTGTAACCCTGTTTTCGGAATGCAAAATTAGTTCTTTTTATGCATGCCGGTCATCTTATTTTATTTTTATGTGCTTAGAAATATTTATCTTCAACTATGCTCGATGTCAGGAAATTGTGTTTATTTAATTTGAATGTTTAATGTGCGTGATTCCTGGTCCTATTCTCCAAGAACCTTTATTTCAAAAAACAAAAAAACAAAAAAAACATTTTCTATCGTTTCGTATTGCTTTAAGTCATTATGATGGAAATTATCTAAGTCCCAAATTTGAACTATACATGCCCTAGGAAAAACTTGAAGAGGACTACCACATCTATAAAAAAACAATAGGATTGACATCCTCGTTAGGTTGTCGTTTCGGTCCTAACAGATTCAAGGGTCAACAGACTTGTAAATACATCTGCAAAAATATCCGCATAAATAGAAACCTTCAAATTTTTTTATCATTTCCAAAAAAAAATCAAATGGATATAGATGTTGCAAATATACCAGTTGGTAATATACTGAGATGTCCAATTGGTACTATACAAAGAGGCCCTCTTCCTAGAGAGAAATTGTAGATCAACCTCCGGAAATATATAGAAAAAACTAGCAAACACAGAGGTCACACAAGAAGATCAAAGAATCTTCGACACTGGACACATTTTCAAAAAAAAATATATTTGTTTCTTTGCCACTACATATAACTTTATTTATCCTAACACATATAGAGAGACACAAGCTATATGATCTATTTAATAGAATGAAATGGATGTTGCTTACTTTGTCCATGGGAAAAATTAAAGAAGTGACTATGAAAATTGTACCTAACTCTAAATATTGGGATGAAATCCAGTTGGAGGTATACAAATATCATTATGAAAGAATTTCATAAATACATTAAAGAGATAAAATATACAAGGTAGGAATGGAAATTTCAAACATGACAAGTTAGACTCCAACAATATATCAAGTTACACGTGATGGGTATATCTATGCTCTTTCGTAGCTGTCTGTTGTACTAGTGGTAATAGGAAAAATTACATAATCTTATTAAGAAAATAAAATCAAGATGGATTATGCAAAACATAGTATAATTAGAATGAAAATACTTTCAAAAACTAAATGGTTTCAATGCCAGAATTGATCTAGGAGATTAACACTCGGGTGCCTTCTCTTTTCGAAATGAATGTGAGCCGTCGATCAGTTTCCACTCTGCCATCTTGGCGACCCTGACACTTTAGCGTCCCTGCTAAAGTTTTACCGACCTGCAAATTTTAGAACTCCCCTGGCCATATTTAGTGATGGAATAAATTTCTCACAAAGTGACTTTATCACTAATTACTTATTAACCCCACACACGTCTTATGGTTGGCGTGTAGCACAATGAAACGTGTTATTTTATGCATGGATATCACATGTACTTCATGTTTATTCCCGCATTTCCACTGCAGTTTCCATTTTCCTCCGCTACTTCAGGCTTCTCATTCTCCCATGGTCCCCCCATACCCGTGTATTTATTCCCATTCCAACCCGACATGGACTACGCTGCCATGCAACACTTGTTCCAATGGTCTTCGATGAACTCACCTACCCACTAACCCAATGTACACAATTAGTACTAGCTTTTTAGAATTGTCTTTCATATGAATGGTTGATGTTTCATTGGTAAGTGCACACTTTTTAATGTAGACAATTGGTACTAACTTTTGATTATTCCAATGGTCTTGACAATATAATTGTCTTTCATATGAATTGTCTTATGTATTGAGTTGTTTCATCAGGAAGAAATTTCTTATTTTTTTCCATTTTTAATATAAAATCGGAGTAGAGTTTTTGATAAATGAAAATTTTGGTTATACAAAATTATTATTTTTTTAGTTTTTTACTATGAGAAAATTAGTTTAAAATAGATTTTTGACTAATTATAGTTGTTGATGAAATTTTATTATTATGAAAAATGATTTTTGACTAATCATAGTTGTTTGTATGTATGTAGATTATAAGTATTAAGCATGTTGTTTTTATTTTTTGTGTGCATGCGATTTTTTAGGGTACAAGGCTAAGTTAATGATTCCTTAATATTATATATAGCTCATTAATAATTGGACTACTAAGAGAAAACATGTCACATAGTGGGATTTGAACCTAAGTGGGGATGATGCCAAATTCCATGTGACAAAATATTTCTTGTTTATGATTGAGCGACATGTTGTCATGGAATAAATTACTCCAAGTGCCATAGTTGTTTTGGGTTGTTGTATACAATCTTTGTTCTTTGAAATAAGTCAACTTTGTGCATTGAAAATATATAATTTGTGAAGGCATCAATGTGAAATGTTTGAAAGCATGTTTGAGAATAGGATCACATTAGCACCATAGTTTAGCATGTGACCATTTGTTTCTCATACATGCATTTTCACATGCTACCTAGGAGAATATGATGCATCTAGTGGTATAACATTCAATATTGGAGTCAGTGGTAGAATATGTGTATAACATTGGATCTTTGGGCATATACATCTATTGTGTATACATGCACATATATAGTCATGATTGTTGCATAACTTGGTTCTTATTCCCTTCATGTTGCTCGTCTATGATATATGAAAGAAATACAAATAAATATAGAGAAACGATGAAGGAAAAACAAATAATAGAGCACCCCACTAAACAAATAAAAATATGCATTATTCTTTCCTTCATATTATACTAAAAAATATAACAACAAAGATGGATTTTACAAGAATATTAAAGACATAAACTAGTAATCTTACAAACTGAAAAAGAAAAATATGCTTGCTTCCCTATGGAGAGATTTTAAGAGTACTCATTTTTGCTATTTCCATCACTCATGTAAATGTTTTGCAGTAAATAACTAATGCCTAAAACAACCCATAAACAAATAAATAGGAGAACCAATAATGCAACAATTGGACACTTGGGATATAGTAAAAAACCCTATATGAGGTAAAACCTCCACTCTTCAAGATTCATCTTTATATTCCCATGTGCTCCATGCGAAGATGCATCTTTATATTCCCATGTACTCCATGTAATGATACATGAGGATGACTTTAAATACAAAAATTTCATCAAAACTTTCCCAATGACATTCCTCACTCCCTAAGAAGTTATCATTCCCTTCTTAAAAATAACACAAAATATTGTTGAATCTTACAAAGCACATACTAAACATGCTCACGATGAAACTCGGTGACAAATCATGTGGAAACTACACAACAAGCAAGAGTTATTTATAACACTCCTCCATAGCGATTCCTTGTTGTGAATATTGTTGGAAATATTGATTTCATTTATGCCAAAGACACGGGGAGACTACGGATGCCCAAGATAAAGATTGCAAGATGGAGATTGTTGGAAATATTGTTTTTGGATTTTTAATGCTCAATTTAGACACCCTATCTTTGAAGGCATTTTTACCCTATATACCTAGCTCAAATGGGAGAATAGGTTATATGGTTGGAAATATTATTCTAATACCTTTCCAATGGTATATGGCATTCCCTCCAACTCCTTAGGAATGAGGAGATGTGAAGTTTTTCGTCTGACAACCCAACCATAAAATTTAGTTCGGCTCAAACAGTCTTTGTAGGTCGACCTTGAAAATGAGGAAACAAATACTATAAATATAGGATATATATATATGCATATTTGTAGAGTATCCACGCAAGAGATCAAGTCTAAGGTGTGCATAAGATATCTAATATGCGCTAAAGGAGATGGAGTGTCTTTTTGGGATCTAAAGGTCTGCAAGAGGAGTTTTCTTGGGATTTTCTTGTTCTTAAGGTTCACTATGAAGGACTGAAGTTCTATGATGATGCAATGTGCAATGTTTTTAGGTTGAGATGCTGCAATGTGAGCTATTATGAGGTTGTGATGTTGTGGTTTGGGACCATATTCTAGGAATGATGCTATGAGGCTCACTAGGGAATGAAGGCTACATCTGACTAGGGTTTGAAGGATTTTTTTTTGAATGAAGAATGCATGTGAAGTTAGAAGTACTATGTCTGTGAAGATATTGGATTGGTGTCTATACAGGTCTTACTGATTTAGTGCTCAGCTGAGGATATTGGTGTCTCGGGTAGATTGGTTCCTACACAATATCTTGTTAAGTTCATGCTCAGTTGAAGAGATTGGTGTCTCCAGTAGGTTGGTTCCTGCAATTATTGTAACAATAGGTTGGTGCCTATAGGTGTTGTTGAGTCAATGCTCAATTGAGGAGATTGGTGTCTCTACTAGGTTGGTGCCTACATGTTGTTGAGTTGGTGCTTAGTTAAGAAGAATGGTATCTTCGGTAGGTTGGTGCCTACAATATTTGTAACAATAGGTTGGTGCCTAGAGACATTTATAAATATAATTTTATGGTTTTCTCTCGAGAGTTTCCATGTTAAAATCTATGCATTGTGATTTGAGTTTATATGTGATTATTGTTTCTTAGCTAATGAATTATTGATGAATAGTTAAATAAATTAAAACGTATCTTATATTGATTCACACCCCTCTCAGTATAAGCATAAGTTCAACAAATCTATAAACTCATATAGTTCAAGTTGGGCTCTCATGATATCTCCCTCTCATACATGTCAATGAATACTCCCCCAACAGTGATATGCACTGCAACAATCATGATCATTAAATCAACTCACCTAGATCACATGAATACCAAGATTATCCAATGTTACATGTTTCAGGATATACACATCCTCACCAACATGCCTTATTCTTGTCCCTAATAGTTTGGATACCATCATGCCTCACCAAACTTAGAAACAAACCCTAGAAGACCAACAATTCAAAGGTTATGGATGCCACACTGGTATTACACTCATATACTATTTACATCATGCAATAACACTTCAAATTTAATCTAATATTGAAGTCACATGGGTAAAATAAATATATGTCATCATAGCTTTTCATGCTTTTACTTTTTCTCAAGATAAGATCGATGTATATTACTTTCTACAAGACAATACATCCAGTGAGTTTGTGGTATGCATCCTTGAAAATCCATGTCTTTATCATTACACAATTTCATTCTTGTAAGATTTCCTCAACAATATCTATCTTCAGCCAGTCTACAAGGATTTTTACCTGACAATCCCAAACTTGTCTCTCCATTGTGTATTCAACCACACTATTATCCCTCTCAAACATGATGATTGAGTAACTAACTTATCACCTTTGTTAGGAAACATAATCAATTTAGTAAGGAAAATAATAATACTCACCATGGGATTCAGTCCCAACATAATTTTCCACAAGCTATCTTCAACTATCACAACCATGAACTCCACTTTGTGCTCTCCTTGCAACTTGAAAACATGCACCGTGCACCATATCTCATGTTGTAACCTTATTTACATCAAATAACAACTACACTATCAATGAATACTCACATACCTTATGTGCAACTTCGAGATTCCCATACAATCATTTTTCATGCCACTAAAATTAAAATGCGCATGACAACAACAAACAAAACCCCCAACTTGTTTTTGTAACTAATTGTTACTCACCATGTCCAATATCAAGCACCATTATGATCACAAACTAACACAATCAAGTATTCTTCCTCCACCAATGGTCTCTCTCTTATCTTCATAGAGCTACAACAATGTCCTTCTTGCAAGGGACTTCCATGGGAAAATACTTAACTTACAAACACAGTCTACAAATCTCCCTCATGAGAGAGATTAGGCCCATGCTAGCTTTGATACCATCTAAAAATTTTGTAATAAATGACTAATACCTAAAAAACCCATAAATAAACAAATAATAGGACCAATAGAACAATAATGGGACACTAAGGCTTCATTTGTAGAAACCCCCATATAAGGAGAAACCTCGACTCTCAAAGAACCATATTTATATTTTCATGTGTTTTATTTAATGATTCATGAGGATGTTTTTAAATACAAAAGATTCATTGGAACTTTCCCAGTGACACTCTTTAGTCCCTAATGCTTTCTCATGCTCCTCTTAGAAACAACACAAAAACTTAGTAGATCATTACAAAGTGCATACTAAACTTGTGCAAGATGGCAATGCAGTGACATCTCATGTGACAACTACAAAAAAAGCAAGAGTTATTTCTAAAAACTGGGATAAATCTACAATGTTTCTCCAAAAAAAAAGGGTTTTATTGTAACTATGTGTTCAGATGCTAATATATTACCTTTTAAACCAATAAAATTAAAAAACGGTGTGAGCTTCCTTGAGATGAAGAAGGAAGACAATTTAATTACTCACCAATAGCCTAAATAGAAATAGTAAATAGTAAAGATAACTAGAAATAGAACTAAATCCTAATTTTTATCTATCATTATTGGCTTAGTCATCACACCACTATTTTCTTAATCATGAAGCTTATTAAATCCTACATTGTCGCCTTGATGAGTAATGCAATGAGTCCCAATTGTCTTCATAGTTCTACAAATCATTGGACATTTGGAATGGCTTTGGTGAATATATCAACAACTCACTTAGAAGTTGGACAAAATTATAACTCCAATTACCCATCCTACACCAAGTATCTAATAAAAATATGGTGGATTTATATGTGTTTCATTCTAGTATGAAGCACATGATTCTTCGTCATCACCATGGTGTTGAAATTGTGACAAAAAATTGCAGTTATATGCTCTTGTGATAGTCTTAGTTCTATCAAAATCCTTCTATGCTAGATGGCTTAATAATGTGTTGTTGTGGAAACAACGTTTTCAACTTCTACAGAGGATAGATACATAGTTTCATGTTTCTTGCTACTCCATTATACAACTCTAGATTGAAATGAGAAGAAAAAAAAATAGCCATTGATTTTTTATCATTCATTGATCCAACCCAACTTGAGTATATGTAACCTTGTAGATCAAGATTGTCACTAGAAACATAATTTATACCAAATCTTGCAGTACCACTCACATATATTAAGATTCTTTTTTATGTGCACCAATGGGATTCATGCGGATCCTACATGAAGCAAGAGACTAGACTTACTACATACATAATGTGTTCCCTAGTTGTACTAAGGCACATCAATTTAACTCCCAAAAAAGATTATTGATACTCAATCATACAACTCTAGATCCAAATGAGAAAAAATAATTAGACAATTGAATTTCAATAATTCATTGATCCAACCCCACCTAACTCTATGTAACCTTTTTAGCTCAAGATTGTCATTGGAAAAATTATTTATACCAAAGCTTGAAGTACCACTCACATAGCTTAAGATTCTTTTTAAATGCACACCAATGGGATTCATGAGTATCTTGCATGAAACACAATATTAGACTTATTACATACATAATTGTTTACATTGGTTGTACTAAGGTACATAAAACTCCCAACCATGCTTCTATAGGAAGTAGAATTCACCTTGGGAATTTCTTCCTTAGTGAATTTCTCACTAAGTGATGATGGAGTTGCAAATGCCTTGCATGAATTCATCCCAAACTTATCTAATAAATATGATACATACTTGGCTTCAAAATAAAATATTCTTTCTTAGTTCTACTACATTCCACACTAAGGATATAACATATCTTCCCCATATCTTTCATTTCAAATTATTTTGTTATTGCCACCTAAACAAATTCTATTAAATTTTGCTTGTTTCCTATGTAAATTATGTAACGTACCCATCCACCATGGCTGGGTCATGCCACACAAAAATATCTCAATTACAGGTCTGATACCATAATTTAATGTTCCCTAGCTCAACCAAGGAACATTACAGTGTGGATACACATTAACAACAAAACTTCTGCTAACTAAGTAATTCTTTTACTGTTAGTTGATTTCCTATAGCTTACAACTACAATTTTAATATAGATTTTTCTATTGTCTATAACCATAAAAAAAATGCATCTAAAGCATGCTAATAATCAACATGAAATACAACTAAACTGCTCATTATAACAACATATAAGTCATCCTCATTCACGCAGAGTTCATGCACAACAATAACACATATAAATAACTCAACAACAAGATAGAACACTTATCTTTAAACAAGAATGGTGAAACCAACTGGTTGGGACGGATGTTCCACCCAACCATATATTGACTATTCCAAATCTCAACATCCATTCACCCCTGAGATGAGGCTAGTAATCCATAAAAGAGGGTGGTTTCTCACAGTCCACTTGCAACTCATAAAAATCATAACCCAACTTATATTCTCCTACAACTATCTCGAATTCTCTACTAGCTCTCTTCCTCCTGAACTTCTAAACCCAAGGAATGCACCATTCATTTATCAGGGATAACCCAAGGGATGTATCGTCCATTTATCAGGGATAAACCAAGGGATGTACCATCCATTTATCAGGGTTAAACCAAGGGATGTACCATTCGTTTATCAGGGATAACCCAAGGAATGTGCCATTCATTTATTAGGGTCTCTCTGGCACATGTAGCTAGGGATCTCTCAGCTGGTAACTCAAGGGAACTTGCTGCTAGGAAAACTATCAGTGAACCAACAACAAACACTTGTTTTTTTAGTGCAACTCACATAGGAGTTTACTCTTCAGGCTTGACAACCTATATCTTCATTTCTCCAGCTCCAATTCGCTCCAGTTACACTCTCCATGGTTGCACCAACTCCAAGCTCTCTTTATTTCTCTATCCTTTCTTCCCATGCACAAACTTGACTGACTAAAAAAATATTGTCCCAATCGATACAAATTTCCTCTATTGTGGTTTTTATTTCTTGAATCACACTCTTCCCCAAGTTGACTGTACTCAACCCCCATGTGCCCAATAACTCTGGGATGTGACCAATCACACCCACCCTCTTACATGTATTCAATGATTGGCTTGGAAACACTCAATCAAAAAGTGGAAGGTTTGTATACAATAAGCAAGTTTAGGAAAAATGGGTTGAATTAATATACATGGGTAATTCCCGCTTTGACCACTCTTGGTCATTATCCTAGACACTTCCCTCTCTTGTGGATTACTTCAGCCCCCATCTCTTGTCCATGTCCCCTTAGTAGCTAGCATCACATTTTTATTATTAAAGCATTGAAATACAATTCACATATTACATTGTTTGGTCGTAGCCACATATTATATCCACATAAGCATTAATTAAACATGGGATTATAATGGGGATGTTACATTCCCCCTCCTCTACAATTGTGCATTGTCCTTGGTGCACTCTATTCCGACACACACACAGACACACACACACACACACACACATCACAACACTTAGAAATAAAAAATCTGCAATTTAAGAACTCCAACAACAACTTCAACCATCAATCTTGTGTTCCTCTCAACTCACCAACCCAAGGAATTGACCATTCATTTATCAGGGTTGACCCAATGGATGTACCATTCGTTTATCAGGGATAACCCAAGGAATGAGCCATTCGTTTACCAAGGTCCCCAACATAGTCGACTAGGACTCTGAGATGTGGTTCCAAAAATCTAGCTTTCCAAAATGGAGTCTTGCATTTTTCCTTCTTCAAAATTGTCAAAAATTTGCAAGTAATCTTCCCGCATGTTTTCTTCATGCTCCCATGTAGCATATTTAGGATCGTATCATGTCCATTGAACCTTTACCAGTCCTATGGATTTGTTCCTGAGCACCTTGAATTTTCGGTCCAGGATGCGTACTGGCTCCACCCAGAAATCTCCTTCGTGCTCCACCTGGATCACATTCCAATCAATTATGTGGTTAGGATTAAGTACACACTTCTTTAATAATGATACATGAAATACTTATGTACTCTCATGGATGTAGTAAATGCTAGCATGTATGCATCTAGCCCTATATTTTCTAATATTTCAAAAGGTCCACAATATCTTGTTTCCAACTCTGGGAAACTTCCTAATCTTAGCGAACTTCTCTTTTCCTTTACTTTTAAGAACATATGGTCTCCCACTTTAAAATATCTGAAAACTATATTCTTATCTGCATAAAGTTTCTTCCTATCTTGGGTATTCTTTAAATTCTACTTTATTCTTGCAATCTGCTCTTCCATTTCCTTCAAAAAATCTGGCCCAACAACTGCTCTATCTGCTAGATTATCCCAACTCACCAGAGTGTTACATTTTCTTCCATACAATGCCTCAAATGGACTCATTTTCAATGTGGCTTGATGCCCATTGTTGTAGGAAAATTAAACTAAATGAATATAATCTTCCCACTTTGATGGTTGATCCATCACATACATTCTAAGCATGTCCTCGATTACCATGTTAGTCCTCTATGTTTTCCCATCTGACTCTGGACGATACATTGTGCTAAGATTTAAATTTTTCCTAAAGCCTTTGAACAAAAATTTCCAAAAATTTGAAGTAAACTTTGGATCTCTACCTAAAACTATTGTCTTAGGCACTCCATGTAACCTAACAACTTCCTTCATATAATTTTTTTTTGATATTTGTTGCCTTGTGTGTAGTCTTTACTAGAATAAAATGTGTTGCTTTAGTCAATTTATCCACCACCACCATGATGGAATCATGTTGCTTCATTGTTCTGAGCAGATTAGTAATAAAATCAACTGTAAATACTTCCCACTTCCATTCTAGAGTGGGCAATGTCTATAGCAAACATGTTGGGTGTCTATGTTATGTGTTCACTTTTTGGCATTCTAGACATCTGGCTATGTAATTAGCCACTTCTTTCTTCATTCCCGACCAAAAGTACCAGCTTCTTACTACTCCAATTTTCTTGTGATATCTTGGGTGCCCAACATATGGCACATTGTGCATTTCCTTCAGAACTTCATTTTTCATCTCATCGAAATTCGACACATATACTTTCCCCTTGTACATGAGAATTTCATCTTCTTTCAATTCATAGAAATTGAATTTCTACTAAAAATTACCTTGTTGTAATGTTTCTTTTATTTTCACATATTGCTGATTTGAATTTATTGTTGCAATGATTTGATCTTTCAAATATATCATGTACATGTTGATGGCTTCGACATACACTTCATGAGCTCTCCTATTGAGTGCATCAACTACTTGTTTTTCCTTGCCCTTTATATGCTTAATTTCGATATCATATTCACTCAAAAATTCCATCCATCTAGTTTGTCTAGCATTTATTGTCGGTTGTCCAAACAAATGTTTCATACAAAAGTGGTTTGTTCTTAGCTCAAATTTATTACCCATAAGGTAATTTCTCCACATTTTTAATGCATGTACAATCGTTGCTAACTCCAAGTCATGTGTATCATAATTCATCTCATGCTCTTTTAATTTTCCGGACTCATAGCATACCACATGGTCCCTTTGACTAAGAACTCCATCGAGTCATTCCTTGCATGCATTGGTGTACACAAAAAAATATTCATTTGGATCATCAATCTTCAATTTTGGTGCACTTGTCAATATTTCCTTCAACTGGTGAAAACTCTCTTCGCACTTGGACGTCCATTCAAATTTCACTCCCTTCTTTTGCAAAGAAGTGATTGGACTTGCAATTCTTGAGAACCCTTTTATGAATATTCGGTAATAACTGACAGGAACCATGAATGATCTGACCTATGTCACATTCTTTGGCATTGGCCATCCTTTAATGACCTCTATCTTCTTAGGATAAACTTCTATCCATGTTACTGAAATTATATGCCCCAAGTAGTGAATCTTTTTTTAGTAAAATATGCACTTACGTAGCATAGCATACAATTTATGCTCTCTTAAAAATTTCAACATCATTCTTAACTGTTTCTCATGTTCCTCTTCTGATTTAGAATAGACGAGGATATCATCTAAGAACACAATCACAAACTTGTCGAGGTACTCTGTGAACACTTCATTCATCAAGCACATAAAAGTTGTTGGGGCATTTGATAGACCAAATGGCACTACCGTGAATTCATAATGCCCATATCTTGTTCTGAATGTTGTCTTGCTGATGTATTCTTCCTTTATCCTTACTTGATGATAACCTAATCTCAAGTCAATCTTCGAAAATATTCTTGCACCTTTCAGCTGGTCAAACAAATCATCAATTCTTGGAAAAGGATACTTATTCTTTATGGCAACCTTATTAAGTTGTCTGAAATCAATACACAACCTTAAGGTTCCAAAGGTGACACACTTGGGCATATATACCCCTTCTTCAAAATTTCTTCAAGTTGCATCTGCAACTCTTTTAGTTCTGGTGTACCCATTCTGTAAGGTGTATCAGACATTGGGGCAACTCTTGACACCAAATCAATAGATAAAATTAATGTCTCTTTTTGGTGGTAGTCTCATAATTTATCTAAAAACATCTTCAAAATCCCTCAAAAATGGATGGTCTTCAATGCTTTCCTTTTTTTCTTTGGTTGCCTCCTCCATATGAGTTGTAAACATCTGACATCCTTTCCTAAATATCTTCTTCAACTGCATAGATGAAATCTCTCTAATAGCTACAACTCTTGGAATGCCTTTAATATTGCCTTACTTTCTTTCCTCATCAAGACATGTGATTGTCTTGTCGTAACATTGTAGGACAACATGATGTTTTTCCGACCAATCCATGCCAATTAGACAATCATATGAACCCAATGGTATGATGTTTACATCCACCTTTGTATTGAGTCCATTCATGTATATCGAACAATATTTAACCAACTCATTGATTTTCCTCTTAGACCTTGTGGCTAACTAAACAAACCAAGATTTCTTAATCTTACTTCTTTACAAGTGAAATATTTCAACAATGTTAGAATTTATGTAACAATGGCTCGCTCCTTAATCAATTAAAATTGCTATGGGATCATTATTAATATTACCTTCCACTTCAATCATGGGAGATTGATAGTTTACTTACTTGTTATCCAAGGCTGCATAAATTCTTGGCATGCTCTTGCCCATGTCTTCCATTGTTTCATCCTCTTGAATATTGTGGAAAATTCTCATTCTTTCTCCTCTATGAGGGAAATCCTTACATAGATTATTTTTCCCACATCCCCAACATTGCATTGGCTGCTACCTTGGCCTTTTTCCAAATGATTCTGCAGTCTTGTGTTCATTTTGGGTGACTTGACCTTGCTGATTTTCTTGGGAATTATTCTTGAAAAAGGGTGGCTTAAAACCATCTTGCCTTTGATCCTTCTTATTCTTCATCTTATCATTCCAATATTTTTGGAAAATTGGTCTTCCTTTACTCTGTTGAGACATATTCCTTGCTCTTGTTATGGTTTCCTCCAACGTTTTGGGGTTATCATATTGAATCTTATCATTGTAGAAAGAGGGTAACCCACTTAAAAACCTTTGTATTTTAACTTTCTCATCCTTGATGAAGTTGACATACTTCAATAATTCAAAGAACCGCTTCTCATATTCCTCCATTGTCATGGTTCCCAACTTGAGTTCAAAGAACTCTTTCATCTTTCTTTCATAGTAATTCTCAGACAAATACTTCTCTTGGAAATATCCCTTGAACCGCCTCCATGAGATTCTTTTCTCATCAAGGTTCTTAGTTTTCTTAAGCTGATCACACCACATTGTTTCCTTCCCTTCCAAGTGGTAGGTGGAAATTATAGCTTCTACCCGGGATGGGTAATCATGCAGCTGGAAATATTTCTTCATTTCCAATAGCCAAGCCTCTACCTCTTCTCCTTTCATGCTCTCACCATTGAAATTTGGTGGCTCAATATTCCCGAGTTCACCTTGCAAGATGTTTGCCTTAGGTCTTCTCCTTTTCCTCCGAACAAGAGACACACTTGGGCCGCTCCCTGAACTTGAACTTGCATGAGTTCTTTTGGTGGAATTAATTGGTGAATGATGCCATCTACTCATGCTTCTTGACTTCCTATCATTCCCATGATAATCTCTTTTTCTATGGGATCTTGATGTTGATACTTGTCTAGCACTAGGTGCTTGCTTGGTTCTAGAGTCCTTGTTAACTTGCTTCTGTAGCATATTTAGGCTTTGACATATATCTTCTTGAGCTTTCATGATCCTCTCATTATCGACCCTATATCTCTACACTTATTTTTCTAGGCTTCTCATAGTTACAGTGCCCTGCCTATCTCTTCTCCCATTAGACTCAGTTTCATCATTACTCATGCTGGTATGTAGACCTCCAATTTATTCCTTGTGGTTGTAAAACCCTTGAGTATCCTCCATGTCTCTAGTTCTCATGTAGGAACTAAAGTATGCTTTTCCGTAGTTCTAATTCTGCAAGAATGTGTGTAACATCCCTCTCTTGTGAGCACATGTTACCGACTTATTCTTTGAGGACACTTGCATGCAAGTGATCGGGTTATGGTACATGATTATGCATTTCTCTTGTGGATCTTTATGATGATGTTGATGATTATGATTTGATGTTATTGATATATGCGTATTGACATATGTTATTGACGAGTTTTCCCTGAGTGTGCATGACACTTGACAGATTGTGGATGTTGATGACATCAATGGACCTCCCTGGACTCCGGATTGAGTTAGGGAGTGGATTGTATTGGTTTGAGTATTTCATTTATGCATATGTGACATATGATCAATTATATTATGATGTTGTTTATGGATCATTGAAAATGTTTCGTTGATGGATGCAGGCTGATGATTGCTTTCTAATATGATTCACATAAGGAGTAAAGGGGCCATGCACATAGAAGATATATTGAGGGAGAGGTGTGGCAGTGTCCCTGTCACAACTTACTAGCACTCCCGTCGTAGATCAAATTGTAGGTTAACGATTACCTAGTTCGAGAGGTCCACGATGTCGTGAAGGCAGACTGAGACAGTCACTCACAAATATTTCTAAGGGATGCGCAATAAGGCGGGGTGTGAAATAAGGCGAGGTGTGAAATAAGGTAGACTCCTTATTCCTTAGATGCCCATAGTATCTCACACGATCCCCCAAGTGGAGTGTTGACTCCAAGGGTTGGACAACTACCAAAACCAGTCAAAGGCGAGTGGCACCCTTGGAGAACAGAGTGCGTCTTTAAGGGAACATCGTGTAATTAAAAATTTGAGTCAAAGCCGAGTGGAACCCTTGGAGCATGGAGTGCATCTTGAAGGGCACGTCATGTAAATAAAATTTGAGTCAATGAATCTAGGTGGTCTAGAAAACCCTGAGCGAATAATTAACCTTGTAAAATCTTGAACATTGTTGGATCAATCAATTGATTAATTAATTAAGGATTGAATTTATTAATCATAATTCCTATAAGAGTCCAAGCCTTTGCAAATAAAATTTAATTAAGCCTAAGTCTAAGTTAGTAAGAAGACTAAAAAATAAATTTATAAATTAAATAATGAGGGGATGAAGTAAACCAATTTAAGAAATCAAGGAAAATAAAATAAATATAAAGATTGATTTAATACACATATGTGAAAGTAATTACCAAATTTCAATTTAAGGTAAGAATGGAATAAAGCTAAAGGAATGGGTACTCATAGAAAGGAATCTAGAGTCTAGTTAACACTAGTCTAACTAGGAGAAGATTCATATTTTAACTCAACTCATATTTAGTAAGGCGTCAATCATTAATTGGAAATAAGGCGAATAAAGAGACAACTAGGAGTGATTTTATGAGTGCTTTTAGGATGGGTGAGGGAAATTGACTTTTATTAAAATAAATTGTGAATTTACTCATGCAACTAAGGGAAAGGGTGACAAGTGTGTGGGGGAAATAATTCTTAATTAATTATTTAAAAAGTGAATTAAATGTGAAAATGACAAGGTGTAATTAAGGAAAATTCTATAAAACAAATGGTTGATATGAGAAATGGATCACACTGGTTATGGGTAAAGTTATGCTGCATAAATTTTGACTGGTTTTACTTGTGAGAGTTGGGATACCCATCTTGAGAGACAGTGGTGGCTATACCTTTCGAGGCAAGCTGGGAGCTAGATAATTTCTGGTTGTGTGTGTGTGAGGCCCCTTTGTGGCTCGGGGGGATAAGGAGGAAGAAGAGTACCCCTAGCATTGGCTGGGAGGTACCATTGAAGTCTCAACGGTTAGCAAGCAAGAGGTTGGAAGGAGCGCCATTGTGGAATACCATCTTCGACTTCAAAAAATTTCGTCGGTTACAGTATTTCATTTGAGAGTGTAATTGCATTAACAATTTTTATTGTATAATAAGAGCTGTAGAAATACCTCTTAATTTTTGTTGTAATTCCAATTTAATTTGGCATGTTACGTATTGGTCAAGATGTAGAAGAAAACTTGATAGTTGCGATCTTTTAATTTCTCAATGAAATTTTATTGCTAGTTGATATAAGCAACATAGAGTACAAAATTTTGGATCACTGTTGATATGAAATTGTTAATGCTTGGGTCCCTTTTAAATTGCATATGTATTGATGTTCTTGGGTAATAGGATCATTTTACAAAACTTAAAAATTATGATTTTTTACTTAATCAGGAACAGCTTTAACAATCATAAACAACCATCCAACCCATCACATTAACACAACAAATGAAAAAGGAGTTCACCCCTCCCTTGGGCTACAACGCCCAGTCTATCTTCCCTTGGGTCTTTTTCATTTAGGATCAAAGTGTCAAAATCAATGCCTTTCACTACTCAGAATGAAAAATAGATGGTTCCATTGGCTCCAGAACGTCCAAAAATCCAAAGTTGGGCTCTTCCTGCACCTAGTTGGGCCAAAGACTGAGTAGGAATCACTTCCCATAAGTTTTCCCAATTTCATTGTTGTCTCAGCGCGCAAAAACACACCTATGTGTGACTAACCTGGCTCATGGGCGTTTCCCATGCCAAAAACCCAGCACTGTACGCGTTCCGCATTTTGTGGCGATTTGTCGAATGATTAGGGGACTTAGTACCCTTCCCAACAGAGGTAGTGGTCGTGTGGCCCATGTGGCCATGTGTCGACCACAAGAGTATCACCCAAGCACTAGTCAGTTGGAGCCTTCGTACTGTGGTCATATGGGTTGTCATGAGACCAAGGGATAGGGATAAGCCCCGACTAAGACTCCTCCAAAAATTTAAATGAATCAATGTTAAATGTTAATAAATAGGATTATGGTTAAGGTTCATGTGGCAGGCGAGTTGGTAGCCCGACCTGCGCCAAGTCTCTACCACGCCCGAAGGTCGCAGGTTCAAGACCAGTGGAGTCCAAACACCACTTTTAAACCATGGATGGGGGTGCCATGTGGCATCCCATGACTGGGCCAAGTGGCACCATACAATTCTTCCCACACCCTGACACGTGTCAAAGTCAGATAAGTCACCCTCTACCATGTCACCATTGGTCATGTGTCAGTACGGTACCCCTGCCATGTGTCAGTACGATCTTCCATGTCAATAATAATACGACATTGAAAAATCAGTAGTATGGCATTGCCACGTCACCTGTATGTCATTTCCACATCATTAGTATGACATTGCCACATCACCTCTACAACATTTCCATGTTAGTAATACGACATTGCCCCGTCACATGTACGACATTGCCACGTCAACAATACAACATTGCCACGTCACCTATACAACATTGCCACACCAGTAGTATGGCATTGCCACATCACCTGTATGACACTGCCACATCAGTAGTACGACATTTCCACATCACCTGTATGACCCTAGCATGTTAGTAGTACGGTCTGCACAGTCAGACTGTATGGACTGTACAGTCAACCAAATTTTCCATGTTTCGCAAAGTGGACAAAATGTGATATCTCTTGCATACGACGTCTGTTTGAACCCGTTCAAGTTGTGTTGGGATCGCGAGGATGAGGCTTACACACGAGTCTGTTTTGAAGCAATTTTGACAACTTTTATTTTTTAGCATATTGATCCCCTATATCACTAATGTTCCCTCTCCTTGCTCTTTCCTTGACATAATCATCTTGCCTAGTGCTCCCTCTCATCGCTCAACCTTGATAGAAACCGGGTTGCTAGAACACCCTCACTTTAGTCCCTCTCCTTTCATACAAGGCATGTATATCTTGTGAAACATTTGATTTGAAATGATCTCTCGGGTTTCATGGTCGGGATTTTAAAAGTTATGGGTTAAATATGGTTATTACTGTTGATGCTACCCCCTCTTATAAATTAATTTTTATTCATTACCTAGAATCGTGAATTGGTTTGCATGATGCAAAGAATATTCGATCTTCTGATGACTTGAGAATGGAAATGAAACCCCAGCTAAATCCTTTAAGGCTAGTCTAGTCCTTGTATGTTTTAACGTAGAGTTGGGTTCTTTAGAATTATATGGAGTTTGCATTATAGTATATAATCTCCTTAATGATGGATAAGTTGGGTCTTCCTTAAAGCATAGATAAATAGATTGAAACCTTACCTTGCTTGAATGTTGGCCCTTCCCAAGACCCTTAACATGGATGCGCAATAGTGGGTGTTGAATTGTTTATTAATGTTTTTCGGTCTATTGCTAGTCTGAATGGTTTTATTATATTTGCATAATGGATTTGTAATGAAAATTTTGTGTTAACATTTAAGTATTTCTTAAGAATATGAATGTTCTTATGGGTTCTCATAATGATTTGTAAACTACAACCTTTCCTAACATACACCTAGGAGATATCAATGAGATGTATAGTTGAACCATCTACATGTAAGATTGTGTTTATGCTCTTGAATTATCATACTCTTATGAATTTTTTTTGTCTCATTTATACTCATTGTTGCTTGAAATGATAAGTATAGTAGAATATCATGTTGCGCCACATAAATAATGTTGTTGTATGTTGATTAAGTAACTAGCTTACTCTTGTGCTAGTGAAACTATGTTGATGTATGATTGATAGTCTAGTCTAGAGTTATGAGATGTTATTGATTTGGGGACTTAGAAACCTCCTCATTCCTCATAACAGTCGCGAGTCCTGAGACCTTAAATGGTCAAAATCAATCGGATGAATCCTAGACTTGAGCGTTGCATATGTGTCTTGGAGGTCCTAACCTTGCAGGGTAGGTTGGGCAGGCAGTTCTTTTAATGTTCAGTGACATGGTTGATCATTTATTGCTTTGATTCGGTCGATTGTGATGTGTTTATTGTGTCGTGATTTATTATGATGATGTGTTGATTAAGTGCAACTATTAATTATGATGATGCGTTGATTGAGTCATTGTTTATGTAATGATTTTGTGCCACTGTTAATTATGTTAATACACTTCTTATGTGTCATTTTATTTAAGATGATCTATCAATTGTGATGTTGTTTATTATGTTGTAACAAAGTTAATATCCTAATGCAAAAAAAAAATACCTTTTATACATCACTCTTCATTGTCGTCACGGAGGGGACGTTACAATGTGTATGCAATAATTGTTGTTAGAATTAAGCATATTGCAAAATATTTATCAATTAGATTACAAGTCATTATTCATTTTAAATTATGAAGAATATTAATGCACTACTCTTAAGTAGGATTCCTTAAATGCACTCATTTTTAAACAACTTTCCAACGACTATCCTCATGTCTCATATGCGTTTTGAGCGAGTAGTTACAACAATTACAAGTTGCAATTTCCACTCTTTTGTTTCTACAGAATCACTTTTATCACTTTTGAAGAAAATATAATGCCTAAATCAAAATTATGGGTCAATAGATCTCTTCTAGTCCTCAATGCATTTCCAATGACTATTCATTTTCTCCAATCTGAGCTTCGAGATGAAAATTATGGTGGAAAAACAATGAAGGAATATTCATTAGCACGTGCAACATAGTAGCAACTCTCAACAACCATACGATCATTTCTTGATTAGATCTTCGTCGTTGATCTGTCTTAATGGATTCACCATGGATCTAATTCATATATGTTCTTCATTTATTTCTTTTGCGTTCTCCAATTTGCACCCTTTAGTTCCACTACACTCACTTTGCACTTATCCTCAGATTCCTCACTGTATTTACAGGATCGTGGGTGGCGGACTCGCAGAATCATGGCCTATATTCATACCTTTCATGAACCTACCACCAACACTTCGCTTCTTTTTCCTTCACAGAGTCATGGACTTGCAGACTCATAAACTTGTAACATTTCTTTCATAAGTCCATCCGATAAGTCCCAACACTTAGCCATTTTTCCATCTACGCAGACTCACGGACTCATAAAATTGTAAATTCCTTTCATAAGTCTGTCTGAGAAGTCCCAACACTTAACCATTTTTCCATCTACGTGGACTCATGATAGTTTAACACTTAGAAAAATTGCAAGATCTTGCCGCAATTTCGTGAGAGTGAGAGTTGGCCTGCACATGGATCCACATCACCTGAAAATTGTCATCCCATCCAACATGTACCTATTTCCATGTAAGTGCATGTATTTATTCTACCACATCAGCTGACACGTGGCCTCCACGTCATGCTGACATCATCGTACATAAATATACCCAAATTTTTCCAATTTGCTTATGTTCACAATTTCCAAAGAGGCTCAATTATTCACATTACCCATGAAATTTCTCTCAATTTTACTGTAGTATTTTAATAAAGCAAGTTGCATACATACTCTAGAATTAATTCTCTGCGAATTTTCACTTCAATGTTTTGCTAACTCGGCCCATCCAGGCTCAAAGTTGAAAACTGGGCTACGATACCACTTTGTAACGTACCCAACCACCATGGCTGGGTCATGCCATGCAAAAAATCTCTCAATTACAACTTCGATACCATAATGTAATGTTCCCCAGCTCAACCGAGGAACATTACGGTGCATAGTACACATTAAAAACAAAACTTATGCTAACTAAGTAATTCTTTTACTGTTAGTTGATTTCCTGTAGTTTACAACTACAAATTTAAAACAGATTTAGCTATTGTCTATAACTATAAAACAGATGCATCTAAAGCATGCTAATAATCAACATGAAATACAACTAAACCGTTCATTACAAAATCATATAAGTCATCCTCATTCACACAGAGTTCATGCACAACAATAACACATATAAATAACTCAACAGCAAGATGGAACACTTACCTTTAAACAAGAATGGTGCAACCAGTTTCTTGGGACAAACGTTCCACCCAACCATAGACTGAATATTCCAAATATGAATAGTCAGTAACCCCCGATCCGAGTCTAGTAATCCACAAAAGAGGGTGGTCACTCACAATCCACTTGCATCTCATAAAACTTATAACCCAATTGACATTCTCCTACAACTATCTCGATTTTTCTACCATCTGTCTTCCTCCTAACCTGCCCAACCCAAGGAATGCACCATTCGTTATCAGGGATAACCCAAGGGATGTATTGCCTTTTTATCAGGGATAACCCAAGGGATGTACCATCCGTTTATCAGGGATAACCCAAGGAATGTTCCATTCATTTATCAAGTTCTCTCTGGCACAGGTAGCTAGGAATCTCTCAGCTGGGAACTGAAGGGAACTTGTTTTTAGGAAAACTATCAGCAAACCAACAACAAACACTTATTGTTTTAGTGAAACTCACAAAGGAGTTCACTCTTTAGGCCTGACAACTTGTCTTTTCAGTTCTCCAACTCCAATTCGCTCCAGTTACGCTCTAGTTACGCTCTCCATGGCTGCACCAACTCCATCCTCTCTTTCTTGCTCTCTCCTTTCTTCCCATGCACAAACTTGACCGACTAAAAAATTGTTGTCCCAACGCATACAAATTTACTCTCTTGTGGCTTTCCTTTCTTTACTCACACTATTCCCCAAGATGATTGTACTCAACCCCCATGTGCCCAATAACTATGGGATGTGACCACTCACACCCACCCTATTACATGTATTTAATGATTGGATTGGGAACACTCAATCATAAAGTGGAAGGTTTGTATAAAATAAGCAAGTTTAGGAGAAATGAGTTGAAGTAATATACATGGGTAATTCCCCCTTTGACCCCTCTTGGCCATTTTCCTAGACACTTCCCTCTCTTGTGGATTAATTCAACCCCCATCTCTTGTCCATGTCCCCTTATCAATTGACATCACATTTTTATTATTAAAACATTGAAATACAATTCACATATTACATCACTTGGTTGTAGCCACATATTATATCCACATAAGAATTAATTAAACTGAGAATTATTATGAGGATGTTACAAATTAGATCATCAACATAAATAAAAATAATATGAATTTCATTTCTAGCATGTTTTATATCCAAGGTTTCCTTTAAACAAATTTAATTGAAACCATTATTCAAGAAATAACTAACAATTGTGTACCAAGCACAAGGAACATGATTCAATCCATATAGGTCTTTCTTTAACTTGTAAAACAATTGTAATTTGCCTTCAATTTTGTAACCTTTTAGCTATTAGTCCCTGCCGTAGGCATAGAGGGCCCATAGCGATCAATAATTTGTTGACTTCGTATTAGTTTGTCCTTTTACCACAAATATTTCCATAATATCTATTGTTGGAACTAGGGAACTAAAAACACTGATTTTTATATAATAAAAAACACCATATATGTCATGATCTGATTGGATAACATATTGGAGGTCTTATTGTCAGCTTCGCTATTCCCAACGTTATATAAGTTGGCATATACAAATTATTTGATCGTATACAGTCTTTTTGAATCATATATTTTCTTATGCATTGCTCGAAGGTGCATTAATGCTAGCATTAGTTCGAATGTTTGTCTTAGCATTTTCTGGTAGCATTGTCTTAGATCATAAGCTTTATAGTGATCGATAATTCCAACGTTTATAATCTTGTATTGTGATTTATTTTTTTATTTGTGCTACTATTATTAGTCCATGCTGAATGTATTTGTATTGAAATGTATTGACACTTTTTTTGAGGTCCTTGAATAGGCTTAGCAACTTAAATGTTTACATGACGCGAGGTCCTCCAACAGGCCTGAAAGCTTAAATGTTTGCATACCATGAGGCCCTTAGACAATCTGGCAACCTTAAATGTTTATCTAAATTCGCTTCTCGGAGTACATTTTTCCTCGAAATTTTCCATACAATGTTGCAGTGATTTTGGACAATATTGTTGTCCACGGCCAATTGAATAGGCATTGTTTGTTTCATCCTTCTTCTACCCTTGCAATGAAATTTCTTCATCATTGAAGCTACATACATTGTTTACTGGTTCGTTGAGTGCTTCTTCTTCGTTGGTTCATCGATTGTTGCTTCTTGTTGTTGTTTGGTTCACAATCCGACCTAGGCTTCTATATTTAATCGTTTCGGAGTAAGTTTCCATGTCATAGTTTCATTTTCTATTCCTTCTTTGTTGTTCGGTGTTTGTAGTTTGCAAGTAAGAATGTTTTCTTATTTCTACTTGAATTCTTGTCATATGTTTCTGGTTCCTTCTATGCTTTGGCTACAATTTCGTAATCGTTGGAGATACATATGTTGTTTACTGGTTCAGTGGTTGTTGCTTGTTCGTTGGTTCGCTAGTTTGTCAGTTGTTGGTTGTGTTTATTTGGATCAAGTTTACGATTTGGGGCCCTGGGGATACAGTTGGGCCTTTTCGTTCTTTCTCGCTGGTTTGGTGCTTGTTGTTTTCTTTTATTTCTTCAGCTTAGTAGGGTTAGGGTACTACATCGACAATTGGAGTTGTTTTTTTTTTGTACTATTATTATTATTTTGGGTGCTTTACAGTGTTCAGTCCCTACACCCATGAGTGGACATGCGGTTGTGTTATTTTACCCGACTGGCGAGGTCGATATCTATTCTGCTGTGAGGTTTTGATGGTGCTTCAATGTTGACATGATAGAAAATAGTTGCATGAAAAATAGTTCAAGAAGTACATGTGGAATTGCAATATCCGTTGTTTTTTTATTAAAATAAAAACATATGCAATATGCACTTATAAACCATGTATGGTGAAATGTGCCCATATGAAAATACATGTTATTTATCCTTTACAGAGACTAGTGTTCCCATGATACAATTTGTCTTGTACTTGAGATATGATATGTACAACAAAGATACTGCAAAATTATATTTCCATGTCTGGAAGCATATCTGGGTAGTTTTCCATGGAAAACCAAAATCTTGTATCGTGGGCACATCAGTCTGTGTAGAGGATAAAGAACATGTATTTCCATGGGTGGAAGCATATCTGGATACTTTTCCACGGAAAACCAAAAAACGTTTATCTACGGCCATGAAATTTCGTAATATTTTGTGGCTTGTAATATATTTAGGGCAGGGAAAAAATTACATATTTACAGCTATGGATGGAGAAGCGCAAAGGTTCATGTTTATGCCTATATTTTATTCTATTCGTTGAGTCTCATTTATTGTATGTACATATAACTTTTTCTCTGATGCATACCAGCTTCCATTAATGTTCATTATATTTTTTGTGTTCCCACATTCAAACAAACAGAATAGCTGGAGAAAACGACGGAGTCTTGACTGCATCGGTTAAAGAGGATATAGAAAGGTACATGCTTTCATATTGCATTGTTTTGTATTTCATTTATTGTATATATATGTGTTCACCTAGTTTATTGTATGTAGATCGAAATTTTGTCCTTCGAATACATTCTCTAGCATATTACTATGTGTGATTTTTTCTTTATTCTTCCGTGCTTCGAGAGTGTTTTTCATTGTTGCGTACGTATACAGGCCTGCCACACTGCATTATTTATTAAATTTTTGCACGAGGAGACGCCCTTCAATGGTTCTGACAGTATTAAGTGTTTACCTAATAGGTCTGGCAGCCTTAAATGTTTATTGTACATATGTGTTGCAATACAATTTCGTTCCATTTATTTCATGGTGTTGTTTGCAGTGAAATTGTGCAAAATTATTCTCCACCAGCATCACTGGTTCAATGGTTGATGCTTGTTCATTGGTTCATTCCATGCTTCTTGTTCTTGTTTGAGTCAAATTTGCAGAGTTGAGGTCCTGTAGTTGCAGTTGGACCTCTTCGTACCTTCCTACATAATAACTTATCTTCATTAAATGTCTTCCTGCATACTGACCTCCTTCATGTCCATTGTATTTTTCCATTTAAACAAACATAATGGTTGGAGAGGACAATGGAATCTTTGGTAGGAATGTAGATGACAAGTTACAGAGGTGGATACTTGTATTCTTATTTCATATTCTAGTGTTCAGTATTTCATTTACTGTCTATATATTTGTTGTGCTTGTTTTGTTGCTTTGCACCTTTTTTTTTTGTTCTTTTCTTCCCTCAAATATATATTTTTTGGTTTACCTGTATGTATATACTACGTACCTTTTTGCGTATTCTCATGTGAATTGTATTCTATTTGTTGTTACATTGGAATAAATAGAACTGTTTCTCTTTCTTTTACATGCTTGTCTTCATACTAACTTGCCCTCATGTCCATTGTATATTCAACGTTGCTACCTTGGAAGAAATAGGTTGGTTGGACATGAAGATGAATTGTTTTGTGCAACAATAGAGGGTTCTGTGGTACAATATTTGTAAAAATATACCAACTATGATGGTAAATTAAATATACAAACCGGGTGGGGGCATATAATATTAGACTAGAAAATAATAACTTGGCAGCAATGGGCATTTCTTCCCTCCCCATTTCTACTTTTTACATCTTCTATTATCCCTTTTGTTTTATAATTTCTCTGCTTAGTGGTCTTTCCAAAAATTCCTTGGTGCGTCGGTTGGCGGACTAATGGTTTCACAACTATGGTCATGCTTCTACCTTATTCCATACTTACCCACTTTTTCGATTGCGGGTGCCGGGATGACGGGTTCAAGATTTCTCCCCTGGCTTCCGGGGGTCCGTGATATACATATTGGCTGTCGTGCCCCACCCTCATGCCCTGTTTACTGTTACACATTTTTCCAGTCAAAAAATCAGAGGCATACAATTTGACACTCAGGTCCTCATGTTTCCTGAGTATATTCGTTGACACCCTATTACTTATTCCACCTCCTTCCACCCTGCATGTGGAATTAAGAACTGTTATGGACAATATACAATGCATATTCTTGTTTGTTCCTTACGATGTTCATCTACACATGCTTGCATAAAAAAAAGTTGGACTAGTGACATGGCCATGAGCAGTCAGTCATCCCAGACATCAGCAGACCGACAAGGCCAAAGGTAAATATGCATACATTAGGTTCCTAGTATGATTACCAAACAAATATCCTCGACTATTTATTCATCTATGGCATGGTGAATATGTTGATGAATTATGCAATACATGGTTTGCAGTTCACAAGAAGTATCAACAAGTACAAGCGAGACATCGAACATAGCGCAAGTTCCACAGACTAAGAGGTGTGGTTGCAAAACTCTGGCTCCATATTTCATCGAAACTATGTGTCTACATGTAGATTTATGCCACTGAAAAAAGAATTAAAAAAAAATGCACACTACCATTCACTTTAGTTTTCCTGTTCAAAAATTGTCACTAGGTCTAGAGTTGTAACACCCAAAGTACTATCAATAGAGGGATTGAACAACCACCGAACTGTACAAGTGTTCATCGAGGACATAATGGTCGTCTATAACACCTACTTAGACAAGGAAAACAAAAATAGATCCATTATGTGTGTTGACGTGACAAACAAGGAGGCCATGATGACAGTCACACTGACTATTCCTACACAACTTGTCCAGAAACATGCAAAAAAGATATTATCAGGTAATGGGATATCCATTACAAATTTTAATATATTTCCCAAAACAATATATGACCATGGTGATTGTGATCGGATTATTTCGCTCAATGAAAAAAGTATTGTGGAAAAATTTCTCGCTATTTGTTCAGAATATCGTTTCGTCCTGGACGCGATTACCCAAATGGAACCATTGGCGCAACTGTCACACTGGCGAGAAAACTTAGCTCACAACACATTCTCCATATAAAGGATGGAGAGTCGGACAACAACAAGGCAATGGTACCTCTTTCCATATCCAGTTTTGTCCTTTACTTTCGCATGTGCATGTATCTCGGGTAATTTACACAAATATTTCATTGTTCCATGTTGCAGCTACAATTGTTTGATACCTATTCAAATTTATTTTTGTCAATGGAACAACAATTGCATAAAGAGCAACTTCCACTTATGCTCTTCAAAAATATAAAAAATAAAAGGGATGTTAGAGAAATGATCTTTTGCACAACCCAAACAACATTTGTAACAAAGTTGCGAGCATACATAGTACAGGATCTGAAGAAACTAGCTAGATATACAACTGTTGTGCGTATACATAATCATCCTCACTTTTCTAATACAAAGAGCCTTCACCAAATTTCCACGGCTTGTTTTATTTTATTTTATTTTATTTTATTTATTGGGGGGGGCGGGGGGGTGTGCAGTTGTGTAATATATTGTTCAATGTATTAATTCATATGCTTTCGTTTCCAGGTTGAAGGTGTTTTGGTTACATCGAATGCGTACTCGACCCCTTGAGCCTGTATGTGCAAAATGAAACTCTCTTGCTTTTGCTTCCGCTTTGATACATGATGATACGATTGATTGTCTACGATGTGGTGAAAAATGTCCATATATATATGGACATTGCCTCAATGCTTCCATCCGAAACATGGGAAACACAACCGTGCATTGTAGAATTAGGAATCTTCTATGACAAGATGTGCTTCCTAGGTTGTAAGAATTTTCCTATAAAGCATACCTACAGAAAAAGGCAAGCAGTGTCTACATGTTGTGCGACTTTCGGATACACAACAAATTTACCTTAAATGAAGACAATGCAATATTGCTTATCGACTAACGAAGGAAAAAAA
>ML785204.1:574415-593570 GCA_009831015.1 Picea engelmannii | reverse complement strand
CTCACGTGTCTCTGTAATATTTCTTCAACACCCAACTGAATGTTCGTCAGACTCGAGTACTTGAGATTGCATGCACATAAGATAAGATTGTTAGGTCCAAAAATGGGAAGCATGGCAGAAAACCCTATATATCCCATGGCCCCAGTTATTTTCTCGTGGGAACATATACCAGATGTAAGAGAAAACCAATGTCATGACCTCTTTATTTGTATATCAAATTTTTTGATGAAAAGGTCGATGTGTGCTGCTCTATGGAACCTTGTGGGAACTTTCTTGCGGCCTGTTTGGAGTTTAGTTGGTTCTTGGTTGTATGTTTCGTCTGTCAATTTGTATATCGCGGAATTCCCAGTGTTGTTTAGAGGACACAGAACCATAGAATTGCAATTTTTTAGCCAGCTAGCCCGCAAGTCTGCCTGTAAATTTGTATGGCGTTGTGACGCAAATGTACTATGTGGCTTGTTTTAGCACTTTTCCTTGATCGATGAACTTGGTAAAATTAATCTCCTGGAATAATTCGAAATAAACGAATATATACTGTGCGATGTCCAATTGTGCTATCATATCAACAAGAGGCCCTTAAAATTCAAACCGGTCATTGTTATGCTTGCGATGATAGAATTTAAAAAAACTTTTCTTTGTTTCCTTCATTTTAAAAAAAATAAGAGATTTAGCATCCTTTGATCATTTTATGTAATTAAATTGTACAATATCAATATTTAAGATTAATAATTTAGTATTTGAAAATAATGTTTTTAGATAATGTTAGATATATAACATATATGTCATACATGTAAACAATCACAATCTTGAGCCCACAAGTCCTGGAGTTTGTCTGTCAATTTGGATATTGCGGAACTCCGAGTGTTGTTTGGAGGACACGGAACAATAGAAGTGCAATGTTGAGCTAGCCAACCCGCAAGTCCGCCTGTCACTTTGTATATCTTGTAACTCTGGGTACTATTTGTAGGACATAGAACAATAGAGGCCAAATTTTGAGCCCGCCAGCCTGAGAACCCACGATCCAAAAAGTGGCTAAGTATGGAATGAGGGATCCGTATATTCTCTATAAAATCTCATGTCCATACTTTATAAAAGTACATATTTAGTATGTATTACTCGTTTGTCGAAAAATTTCTAGGTGCAGAAGTTGGCGGATACACATGTTCATATTTCCACTTACTTTTATATCACCAACCCGACTGACGGCTTCCCCGTTTCATATTGTACAAACTTTTTGGATCGCGAGTTTCCAAATAATACATATTACATGTAATATGTAATGCATATTACACGTAAGATGTAATACATATTACAGGTAATATATAATATTTATTACATATTACATGTAATATGTAATACATATTCAATATTGAGCCCATAATGTTAGATATTTAACATATTTATTACATAATGTTAGATATATAACATATATGTTATATGTTATACATGTAAACAATCACAATCTTGAGCCCACAAGTCCTGGAGTCCGTCTGTCAATTTGTATATCGCGGAACTCCGAGTGTTTTTTGGAGGACATAGAAAAATAGAACTGCAATGTTGAGCCAGCTAGCCCGCAAGTCCTCCTGTCAATTTGTATATCGTGGAACTCTAGGTACTATTTGTAGGACATAGAACAATAGAGGCCAAATTTTGAGCTCGCCAGCCCAAGAACCCACGATCCAAAAAGTGGCTAAGTATGGAATGAGGGATCCGTATATGCTCTATAAAATCTCATGTCCATACTTTATAAAAGTACATATTTAGTATGTATTACTCGTTTCTCAGAAAATTGCTAGGTGCGGAAGTTGGCGGATACACGTGTTCATATTTCCACTTACTTTTATATCACCAGCCCGACCGACTGCTTCCCCGTTTCATATTGTACAAACTTTTTGGATCGCGAGTTTCCGAATAATACATATTACATGTAATATGTAATACATATTACACGTAATATGCAATACATATTACACGTAATATGTAATACATATTACAGGTAATATGTAATATTTATTACATATTACATGTAATATGTAATAATAATATTTATTACATATTACATGTAATATGTAATAAATATTCAATCTTGAGCCCGCCAGTCCTGGAGTCCGTTTGTCAATTTGTATATCCCGGAACTCCGAGTGCTATTTGGAGGATACAAAACAATAGAATTGCAATGTTGATCTAGCCAGCCGGCAAGTCTGCTTGTCAGTTTGTATATCGTGGAACTCTGGGTGTTATTTGCAGGACACAGAACAATAGAGGCCCAATTTTGAGCCCGCCAGCCCGAGAACCTGTGATCCAAAAAGTGGCTAAGTATGGAATGAGGAATCCGTACATGCTCTATAAAATCCCATGTCCATACTTTATAAAAGTACATATTTAGTATGTATTACTCGTTTCTCAAAAAAATTCTCGGTGCAGAAGTTGGCAGATACACATGTTCAGATTTCCACTTTCTTTTATATCACCAGCCCGATGGACCGCTTCCCCGTTTCATATTGTACAAAAATTTTGTAACGCGAGTTTTCGAATACGCGGGTTTTTCTTTTAAATAAGATATTTAACATACTTTAATAATTTTATGTAATTAAATTGTACATTATCAACATTTAATATTAATACTTTAGTATTGAAAATAATGTTTTTAGATAATGTTAGATAGTTGATAGTGTTGCCCCTTGGTTATGGAAGCAAGCGAAGATTAAGGGAGAAAAGGAAAAATGCGAAGTGTGGAAGACACAGTGGTCGAAGTGAGTGAAAGAGAAGAAAATACAGAGCGAAGTAAGAGAAAGCAAGTCGTTGGATGAGGAGATCGAGGATGACAGATCAACAAGGAAGAGGGATCGTGGATAACTCAGCAAGCGAACAAAGATGTCAATAGATGCTTTGAATCACTGTGTGTGAAGGAAGGAAAGACAGATTGGCAAAGCCCTGAAAACGTGGGTCAAGTTGACCTAGGGTTTTAGACACCTAGGTTTTTGGTATCCAGGGTTTTGACACTTAGGTTTCAACCTAAGGGTGTCCAAGAGCTACTGTAATGTATAAATAAAGGTCTAAAGGACCTAGGATAGGTTGGAGCTAAGTTGGTTGAGGGCTCATTGTTATTATATGATTGAGTGAGTACTACTGTGTGAGAGAGAAGTGTTGAGTGTGAGAGCCTTCTAGTATTGTAATATCTTCAGCTGGGTGCGAAGATCAACCCTACAGCTGGGTGCGTAGGGAGGGGAGAGAAAGGGAGAGAAGAAGAGAAGATCTGCTAGCTAAGAACGCAGATAAGAACTGTATGCTTCCATCTTAATATATCATAAAGCATAGTTCTGTGCACGTAGCCTTAGGGAGAGGGTGAACCATGTATATCTTTTGTTATGTGTGATTGATGTTGTGTTCTCTGTCATTTGATATGTTGTTATTTTGATATCGTGTTAGATCTGAAATGTAACTTGTGCAGTAGGCTTAAGGAAGATAAAGGATAATTAGGTGGTTGTGTGTTGTTGTGGTGAATCCAATATGCATTTCCTCTGGTTGTAGGCACCTGTGTCCTGCAACCCCCTATAGCTACTTCGGGTGAGACTGCATCTACTTCGTAGGTGTTTCAGAAAGGGCCAATAGTTAGGGCTTGTTGGTGCGTTGTTAGAGATGAACCTTGGGTCTGCCCCTGTGCCAACAAATGGTTCTGTTGTTGGGACAATAATCTTCTTGAGGGAATGTCAAGGTGGTTTCCATCGAAGACAGAGATTCAAAAGTGGATAGAATATCAATAAAAGGACTTTGTTGAAGCCCAGAACAAGAACCCTAATCTTAGTACAAAGGATTTGTTGGGAAGATATATCTTTACTGATATACACGAGATTTTCTTTGGAGGAATCCATCGGGAGATATATGAGTGGCTAGCTAGGTTAGCAGATACCCAGTTCGAAGTCATAATTATACCACATGTGGTTTGGATGACGACGTTGATCAAGAAGGTTAAGAGAGTTGATAACGTCGTGTCAAGAGCAGTATATCACTGGTTTGATAGCACCATTGGAGGGTATATCATTGAGTTTGTTGTTGACTGAGTGGAATCGTATAGCCAAGTAGAGAGATATTTCTTTAAGGGACCTAGAGGAAAATTTTTACATTTTCTGAAGTTGAGGATCAAGATGCTATTGCATGAGAAGAAAATCTTGAATATACAGTAATCAGTCAGATCGAAAGAGCTAATGTTCCAAAATTCAGACAACGACAACGACACAGAGGCCGGACATACGCGCAGTGGGAAAGTATTTATAGAAGTTCACCTCGCAAACCTGTTTAAGAAGAAATACAGAGACGAAGAGTTCTACAGTGGAGAAGAGGAAGATATGACAGACGAAGAGCATTCAGAATCCGTTGGGATAGAGGAACCTCATCGAGAAGAGCTAGAAACTTCAAGAACTGCATCGAATGTTGAATTAAGTACTATTATTCCTCTTGTTTCTTCAACAACATTAAGTAACCAAAGTAACCTAAGTCATCAGAACGCTCAAAGAACTGTCACTAGCAGTCCACCACATACTCAGTCAGGAAACCTGGAAATATCTATGGCAAATGAGATGAGGTTACCCACTTTTAGAGGAGATGGATATGAAGATCCTGATCAACACTGGTTTCTATGTGAAGTTGTGTGGAGTATTAAGAATATCACTGATGAAGCTTTTAAACGAGATCAGTTTAGTACTACCCTAAGAGACCGTGCACTGAGCTGGTACATGAAATTCATCCAAGGAGCTGCACCTAAACCATTGAACGCCATTAAGATTACGCTAATTTCCGAATTCAAGAAACCTAAGTCGGAGTCGAAGTGCATTATAGAACTAAAAGAAATCAAGCAGAGAACAAATGAACCTATGTGGGAGTTTGATCAGAGATTTAAGACTTTGACAAGCCATTTGAGTTTTCTGATCCCAGATGAGAAGAAAAAGGAATGGCTCATTGTTTCCCTCTTACCACACATCAAAGTTCCTCTAATGCAACAAAATATTTCTTCGCAGGATGAGGCACTAGAGATCATCATAAAATTAGAATCAGCCCCTATGGGAGAATCTAGCTCAGGTATGAGTCAAATCTTGAGTTAGCTAACTAGCTTATCACCGTGGGTCGAAGATATGAAGAAAGACAAGGGAAAAGATAAAACAGAATACATCTGGTGTATCAGATGCAAATCAGAAGGTCGTGACAAGGAACACTGTCCCTTATTTCATGAATACTTGGCCTCTGGAGCTCTGAGGCCTTTGAAGAAAGTGACCCTACCCTGGTGCGAGGTATGTAGAAATCGACATCGCCCTGGTGAATGTTAATATCTACAAAAATATGTCTAGACACCCACAAATATGTATTGCAAATTTTTTAAGTCGGTAGGACACGATGATAGGGATTGTAGGGCTTAAGATCTCATGCATGAAAGGTCGAGGGATATATACAAAATTCCAGGTGAAGTGCAGCAAGAAGGAAGCACTGCATAGTATAATTCCCCTGGGAGAGGAAACTTCAACCCTCAGGGTGGATTCTGAGGAATAGGAAGAGGAGGAGGTATGGGTCGAGGTCGAGGACATATCATATATTATAACTGCACACAACCAAGACATTTGGCAAGGGACTGTCAGAACCCTTGTACTACTTGTAGCTACTTCAACTCATTCAAGCATGTTATCGAGGAATGTCCAGCATTGTTGGCTAAGCTTCAGGAGAAACGAGGAGGAAACCAACAAATACAACTAATCAAAGCAAAACCTCGTGGAGTATATCCGAGAGTCACTGTTATCACACGAGGAGGCACTGTTACAGGAGAAGACAAAGTGATCCAAGGAAAGACTATAGAAGAATTAGGAGTTAAGAAAGATGCAGAGAAGACACAAGAGTTTGACCCAAGGAAAGAGAAGCAGATATTTGAGGAAGCAAGAAAGGAATTCAGAAGAGATCAGGATTTTTCATCAAAGGTTTGACTAGAAGTAATAGAATATGGAATGACTCTGGAATTTGATCAGTCTACTTCGCCCGGAGATGGAAAAGAGGTGAGTAAAATTATCAGTTTCTTGTATACGTTTATTGAGTTGATTAAAGATGAAAAATCCATACAAGAACTACAAAATTTGGTCAGACAGTATGACATAGGAAGGGTAGATCATTTCTTGAATAAAGAAGTACATCAACTATCCAAGAAGAGAAGGACAAATAAATAACTACACCTTAATTCTTAGATCGGAGAGTACGATATAGACTATGTGGGCCTCGACTTAGGGTTAGAGGTCAATGTCACGACGAAGAAGACCTAGGAACTGATGGGAAAACCTGAGTTGATTTATTCCCCTATCAGGCTTAGGATGGCTAATCAACAAGTTTTAAGCCCCTTTCGAAGACTAGAGCGTGTCCTTGTGGACATCGATGGAGTAAGGACGTTTGCAGACTTTGAGGTGATTGAGATAGTTGATGATAGTTGTCCTTAACCTACGCTGTTAGGAATTGATTGGGATTTCAATAATTCCACTGTAGTTGATTTAAAGAAAAGAAGAATGACATTTGAAGGAGATGGCCTTAGGTTCAATACACCTTTGGATCCCGATGAAGGTTAGAGATACACAGAATCGATCAGAGAAGAAGGCCAAGCATATGAACTAGAAAACAGATACAAATTAATAGCCAGACAGCGGGATTACACTAATCCTACAACAGATGGGAATTTGAGCTAGCGAAGTGACATCACATGCTCATCGTATTCAGAAGAAGCACTGGAGAATTGGCAGAACAAAATGTACGAAGTATCTACAAGGAGATGTGCTAGATTAACCCAAGAAGTTCATTGGATCGACACAAAAATAAGTAACTTTCCCACCTTTGATGGTATGAATCATTTAGAAGAATTCGTGTTCGAATTTGAATAAATTGTACCAACACCACAAAGATTGTTGGCAATGGATGAGGCCCTAAAATCAACTCTAGCTAGATGGTGGGGGACTTGCAAAAACAATATTACAGACTGGGTACAATGTCGCACTTTGATGACAGCGCGATTTTCAGAGAAAGTAGAAGGTTGCGAAGTTAGGTACATAGGTCGAAGTTGTCTGAAGGACCATGTGCAAAGTTGCGAGGAATCCTGGAGTAACATTCCTCAAGAACAATGGGTACACAAATTCATTAACACACTAGACACAAATCCCATCAACTGGTATCTTCAAGCATAACTGCACCTCATCACTGCAGATTGCGAAGGTATGACCCAGAACTTTGTAACTACCTTTTTGTTTCAAAGCCAATATCCTACAGTAGATTAGGCATTACAGGTTGTAAGATAGAAAGTGTTCAAGGAGAAACCTAGCCTCCCTTTGGAGCAAGAAGATGATGAATGCACTACGCCTCTTCAAAAGTTGCAAGGTTGTTACAATATCAATGTTGTTGAAGACAATGATCCTAGGAATATGAACATCACAGAAATATAAGGCCAAAGAGATGTATAAGGACTAGGATTCGAACTAACTTTTGTTGCAGAGACAATCAAAATAAAAAAAGTCAACATTGGAACAAAATGGACACCAAATCTTGAAAATGTTGGAGATTATTGGGATGTTGCCACTATTGACAAGATCAAAGAATCACTGCATGAATATTAAGACTTTTTTCCAACCAAGTTCACTGATATGAAGGGAATTAAAGGACCCATGGGAGAAATGAGGATCCCTTTGAAACCAGATGCAAGGCCAGTCAAATAGAGACCCTACAGATTGAACCCTAAATATAAGGAGAAAATGAAGATTGAGCTTGACAGAATGTTGGAAGCAGGAATCATAGAACCTGTTGAAGAATCAGAATGGATTAGCCCTATGGTGGTACAATATAAGAAGACAGGAGAAGTCAGGATTTGTGTAGATCTTAGGAAGCTGAATGATGCATGTTTGCATGACCCATTCCCTACACCATTCACTGACAAAGTGCTAGACAATGGAGGAGGACAGGAGGAATATTCTTTTACAGATGGATTTTCAGGATACCATCATATCCAGATTGCCAAGGAAGATCGCCATAAGACCACATTTGCAATAGAATGGGGATCCTACCAGTATACAATGATGCCATTTCGATTGAAGAATGCACCATCCATATTTTCTAGGATGGTGGTCGAAGCGTTTAAGGAGTTTTTACATAAATTCCTAGAAGCATACTTTGATGATTGGATTCTTTTCATCATTTTGCAAAATCATATTGAATGTTTAAGACTAATGTTGGATAAGTGCAGGCAATGTCAGATTGCCTTGAACCTGAAAAAGTGCATATTCTTTTCACCCTTTAGAGTACTGCTGGGACATATTGTGTGCAAGCAGGTATTGCTAGTAGATCCATCCAAGATTTCCATTATAGTCGATCTACCCCCTCCTACTTCAGTTAAACAGTTGCGCACTGCACTAGGACATACTAGATACTACAGGAAGTTCACTAAGGGCTATGCACAGATCACAACACCCATGGAGAAGCTTCTAAAGAAAGACTATCAATTTCATTGGACAAAAGAATGCCAGCAGAGCTTCGACACATTGAAACAAAAAATGGTTGCTCTGCCCATTCTAGTTTTCCCGGATTGCAGTAAGGAATTTCACGTGCATGTCGATGCATATTCTATCGCATTAGGAGCAGTGTTATCACAACCGGGAGATGGAGACATTGACCACCCGCTATCCTTTACTAGCAGGAAGCTATCAATAGCTGAGATTAATTACACCACCACAGAGTGAGAAGGATTAGCCATGGTGTATGCGTTGTAGAATTTTCGCCAGTACTTGTTGGGAGGACACTTTAAAATGTTTATTGATCACTTTGCGCTGAAATACCTAGTCAAAAAGCCAGTGTTGGGGGGGGAGAATATGCAGATGGCTTCTGTTATTTCAAGGATATGATTTCGAGATCATGGTTAAGCCAGGAAGAATGAACAAAGGTCCTAACCACTTGTCGAGGTTGGAACATGAAGAAGAGCCTACTAGTTTGGAGGATACACTGCCAGATGCATAGGTGCTAGCCATCAAGAAGGTTGATGATCACTTCGTGGAGATAGTGCAGTTCCTGTCAACAAGAATGGCACCTAGTGAATATACTATCACTTAGAAGAAACAGTTGTAGTGTGCGCTGCATATTTTTCACTTATAGTTGGAAAACTATACAAGATGGGACCTAATGAGATATTGAGGAAGTGTGTTATGGAAGCAGAGAGACCATTGATCCTCACAGAATCACAAGAAGTCATCGTAGGAGGACACTACACAGGGAAAGAAACAATGCAGAAGATTCTTAGGGTTGGCCTTTGATGGCCTACTCTACACAAAGATGCTAAGGAATACAATAAGGCCTGTGATGTATGCCAAAGAGTTGGGAAGCCGTCCAGAAGAGATGAGATGCCTTTAGAACTGTAGCTAACCCTACAAGAATTTGAGAAATGGGCCATCGACTTCGTGGGACCTATCAACCCCCTAGGAAAGCACACAGGAGCTAGATACATAATCATTGCGATAGAGTATTTGACCAGATGGGCAAAAGAAAGAGCAGTTAAGGAATGTAGTGCAATTACAGCTGCGAGCTTCATATTTGATGATATCATAACTAGGTTTGGATGCCCAAAGATCCTTATGAGCGATCAAGGCACACATTTTATTAACAAGACTATTGAAGACTTGACTCAGGAATTTGAAGTTCACCATTAGAAGAGCACACCCTATCATCCACAAGAAAATGGGATAGTTGAAGCATTCAATAAGATATTGGAGACAACGTTGATGAAGATATGCAGCGTGAACATGGATGAGTGGGATTTGAGAGTACCAGCAGTATTATGGGCCTATAGAACCACTTGCAAGAAACTGACCATGCAGAACCCCTTTAAATTGGTCTATGGTCTAGAAGCAGTTGTACCCATGGAATATTTGGTTCCTAGTCTGATAATTGCAGCCTTTAAAGATATGGATGACACTTGCATTGTGCAAGAGAGGCTTGCGTAGTTGGTCGAACTGGAATAAGACATATTTATTGCAGGATTTCACTAGCAGGTTCAGAAAGAAAGAGAAAATACCTACCATGACAGACACATCAAGAAGAAAGCTTTCAAGCAAGGATATCTGGTATTGGTATATGACAATAAGTTCATGAGGCATACAGGGAAGTTCAGGATGCATTGGCTTGGGCGATATGAGATTGCCTATGTTATAGAAGGAGGAGTTGCACAGTTGAATACTTTGACTGGAGAATGGAAGGAAGGTTTGGTGAACGGAAGCCGGTTGAAATTGTATTATGATAACCAGCTGCCTCGCATCTCTTAGTAAAAGCAAAAGGAAAAGGGTCTAGGTACTAGGTGCAGTTGAAACTGGGTACCAGACATAGAAAAGACAGTCTACACATAGAAGGGACGGACAAAGCAGAAAGCAGAGGCTGCCCTGTGTAGAGGATGAGTCACGGGTGAGTGTGGGAGGCCTGTTGGCCCTTGGTTATGGAAGCAAGTGAAGATTAAGGGAGAAAAGGAAAAATGTGAACTGTGCAGAAGACACAATGAATGATACTGGGTCGAAGTGAGCAAAAGAGAAGAAAAGATGGAGCGGAGTAAGAGAAAGAAAGTCATTGGACGAGGAGATTGAGGATGACAGATCAACAAGGAAGAGGGATCGTGGACAACTCAACAAGTGAAAGAAGATGTCAACATATGCTTTAAAGCACCATGCATGAAGGAAGGAAAGACAAGCTGGCAAAGCCTTGAAAATGCAGGTCAAGTTGACCTCAGGTTTTAGACTCCTAGGGTTTTGGTATCTAGGGTTTTGACACTTAGGTTTCAATCTAAGGGTGTCCAAGAGCTAATGTAATGTATAAATAAAGGTCTAAAGGACCTAGGATGGGTTGGTGCTAAGTTGGTTGAGGGCTCATTGTTATTGTATGATTGAGTGAGTAATACTGTGTGAGAGAGAATTGTTGAGTGTGAGAGCCTTCTGGTATTATAAGATCTTCAGCTGGGTGCGAAGATCAACCCTGCAGCTGGGTGCGCAGGGAGGGGAGAGAAAGAGAGAGAAGATCTGCTATCTAAGAACACAGATAAGAATTGTATGCTTCCATCTTAATATATCATAAAGCAAATTTCTGTGGACATAGCCCTAGGGAGAGGGTGAACCACGTATATCTTGTGTTATGTGTGATTGATGTTGTGTTCTCTATCATTTGATATGATGCTATTGTGATATCGGTTATATATGAAATGTAACTTGTGCAATAGGCTTAAGGAAGATAAAGGATAACTAGGTGGTTGTGTGTTGTTGCTGTGAATCCACTCTGCATTTCCTCTGGTTGTAGACACCTGTGTCCTGCAACCCCCTATAGCTACTTTAGGTGAGACTGCATCTGATTCGCAGGTGTTTCCAAAAGGGCCAGTAGTTAGGGCTTGTTGGTGCGCTATTAGAGCTGAACCCTGGGTCTTCCCCTGTGCCAACAGATAGGGATCACCATCTGTAAACAATCGCAATCTTGAGACCGCCAGTCCTGGTGTTTGTCTGCCAATTTGTATATCGCGGAACTTCGAGTGTTGTTTGCAGGACATGGAACAATAAATGTTCTTGTGCTATAATATCAACGAGAGGCCCTTAAAATTAAAATTGGTCGTTGTTATGCTTGCAGTGATAGAATTTAAAAAATCTTTGTTTTGTTTCCTTCATTTTTTTTAAAATACGAGATTTAACATCCTTTGATAATTTTATGTATTTAAATTGTACAATATCAATATTTAATATTAATAATTTAGTATTTGAAAATAATTTTTTTAGATAATGTTAGATATATAACATATATGTTATACGGTATACATGTAAACAATCGCAATCTTGAGCCCGCCAGTCCTAGAGTCCATCTGTCAATTTGTATATCATGGAACTCCGAGTGCTGTTTGGAGGACACAGAACAATAGAAGTGCAATGTTGAGCCAGCCAACCCACAATTCCACCTGTCAATTTGTATATCGCGGAACTCTAGGTGTTATTTGTAGGACACAGAACAATAGAGGCCCAATTTTGAGCCTGCCAGCCCGAGAACCCGCAATCCAAAAAGTGGCTAAGTATGGAATGAGGGATCCGTACATGCTCTATAAAATATCATGTTCATAATTTATAAAAGTACACATTTAGTATGTATTACTCGTTTATCGAAAAAATTCTAGGTGCAGAAGTTGGCAGATACATGTGTTCATATTTCCAGTAACTTTTATATCACCAGCCCGACCAACCGCTTCCCCGTTTCATATTGTACAAACATTTTGGATCACGAGTTTCCGAATAATACATATTACATGTAATATGTAATACATATTACACGTAATATGTAATACATATTACACATAATATGTAATACATATTACATGTAATATGCAATACATATTATATGTAATATGTAATATTTATTACATATAGATCAAATCATTTTAAAACTCTGTTATCAAATATGTAACTTCATAATCAGGTCAAAACATTTTAAAACTCTATTATCCAACTTTGTGAACTTCATAATAAGGTCAAAACATTTTAAAACTCTATTATCCAACTTTGTGACGACGTTTTAGTACTTCACAATGATACTATCCAACACATTGGTGTTTATTAGCATTTGAAGCTTTATTTGATCTTACACATCAACAATATGCTAATATCCAACTCATTTGTATGTATTAGCATTGAAGCTTGATTATGATCCCGTACATCGATAATTGATTAATAAGACAAATCTATTCAAAATATACTTGATGTCAATCATAACCTAACGTGGTATAAGAAGTAAGTGAATTAAGAGGTATCAATATGAATTAATAGATGACTTTTCCAATTTACAGTATTAGTTTGAAAGAGATATTCAATCTTGAGCCCGCCAGTCCTGTAGTCTATCTATCAATTTGTATATCGCGGAACTCCGAGTGTTGTTTGGAGGACACGGAACAATAGAAGTGCAATGTTGAGCCAACCAGCTCACAAGTCTATTTGTCAATTTGTATATCATGGAACTTTGGGTGATATTTGTAAGACACAGAACAATAGAGGCCCAATTTTGAGCCCACCAGCCCAAGAACCTACGATCCAAAAACTGGCTAAGTATGGAATGCAGGATCCATACATGCTCTATAAAATCTCATGTCCATACTTTATAAAAGTACATATTTAGTATGTATTACTCGTTTTTCGAAAAATTTCTAGGTGTGGAAGTTGGCGGATTCACGTCTTCAGATTTCACTTACCTTTATATCACCAGCCTGACCAACCACTTCCCCATTTCATATTGTACAAACTTTTTTGTCTAATTAAATTGTACAATATCAATATTTAATATTAATAATTTAGTATTGAAAATAATGTTATATAGTTGATAGGGATCACCATCTGTAAACAATCAAAATCTTGATCCCACTAGCCCTGGAGTCTGTCTGTGAATTTGTATATCGTGGAACTCCGAGTGATGTTTGGAGGACACAGAACAATAGAAGTACAATGTTAAGCCAGCCATCCCACAAGTCCGCTTGTCAATTTGTATATCGCAGAATTCTGGGTGCTATTTGTAGGGCACAGAACAATAGAGGCCCAATTTTGAGCCCGCCAACCCGAGAATCCTCGATCCAAAAAGTGGCTAAGTATGGAATGTGGGATCCGTACATGCTCTATAAAATCTCATGTCCATACTTTATAGAAGTACATATTTAGTATGTATTACTGATTTTTTCGGAAAATTTCTAGGTACAGAAATTGGTGGATTCACGTCTTCAGATTTCACTTACTTTTATATCACCAGCCTGACCGACCGCTTACCCATTTAATATTGTAAAAAAAAATTGGCTCACAGTTTTCCAAATAGGCAAGTTATTGGATAGTCGGGTTCAATATTGCGTTTCCATTGTTCCGTCGCCTGCAAACAACACCCTGACTTCCGTGATCTACAAATTGGAAAACAAATTGTTATAAAAGAATATATACTATGCGAAGTCTAATGGAACAATCATATGAACGAGAGGAAATTCAAATTCAAATTCAACGTTGTTATACTTGCGGTGAATCTAACAGTACAAAAACTTTACTTAAACATCCAAAAATTGATTTTCTTGTAACTTTTCGACGCTTCTCTTATACAAACAAATCTTGGAAACTATAAACATTGCTTGTTGTATCTACTCCTTGATTTAAGAACCTATTAACATGTTTAATGCACTCCATAGTTACTGTTAAAACCATCAATGGCGCTTTATTACGACAATTCCCACTTCTGAAAATTGCCATCTGCTTTCTGTTTTTCCCTTTGCTTTCCCTTTATTTACTTACTCGTTTTTCGGAAAATGTCTAGGTGCAGGATTTGGCGGATTCACGTCTTCATATTTCCATTGTTACTTTTATATCACCAGCCCGACCGACCACTTCCCCGTTTCATATTGAACAAACTTTTTGAATCGCGGGTTCCCGCAAAGGCGGGTTCAACATTGCGTTTCCATTGTTCCGCCGACTGCAAATAGCACCCAGACTTCCGTGATTTACAAAGTAGCAAAAAAATTCCCCTTCATCTCATATGATTTCACTTTTTGTTTACTTGGTCCTTTTTCCAAATGTCTCATGCTTTTATATACCGCACCCGAAGTTCAACAATATACAAATTTCCTTCTCGACATTGCACTTCCATTGTTCCCCTACACACAAACAACACCTAAAATTCCGCGATATACAAATTGACGCTCGATATCTGTCACAGATGCAATATGACCATCGACCCCTCACGTCTCCTGGGTATATCTTCTGACCCTTTTTTTTTTGTAACCTACCCGACCATTTTCCATACTTAGGCATTTCTTGGAATCTGTTTTGCAGGTTGGCGGGTGGACAAAATGTACAATGCTTGGTCTCTCTTCACCATCACCGCTACCTTCATACTTATTTCCAAATATGAAATAATTAAGCTTTAATGATAGTAGTTCATCCTACACGAACCGTTAAGATTGTCATTAATGTCTGGAAGGTCGAAGAAGATTTGTCATTACTGCAAATTAAACCAAGATTTGCGGAGAAGAGTGTTATCCTTTCTAAGTATTCATTTCAAACATGATGCAATCTCTTTCGTGTGCCGGCCGGTTGGCACCTTTAAGAAATCTCTAATTCTTAATTGCTCTTCACCGTCACCGCCACCTTCGCACTTTTTTGTAAATATGCAATTAGTGAGCTTTAATGGTAACAACTCATTACACACGAACCTTGGAGATTGTCATTGATCAACGAAAGGCTCGATGATATATTCCATTGATACGCATTAAACCATGATTTGCGGAGGGTTATATAATCCCTCCTCAATTTTCATTTCAAACATCGTTTGGAGCAAACAGAAATTATCGTTAACTTGCGGCAGCAGTTCTTCCGAGATACAGTAAACACATTCGAGCATGATGGCCATAGGCTCCAGTATTCTAGGGCATATTCTTACTACTCATCTCCCTCCGCCCAGGAGAAAAAAATGAGATGGTCCCTTGGTACACCGAGAGATATATTTCAAGCCAAAGAATTCCAAGGCAACCCTGCCTTCTCAGAGAACCTGCGCAGTTGCATTGATGGTTGGTGCAGAGGTTGATGTCATGGATTCCGAGCTGAAAGAAAATGATCTGATGGGAGATGATACGGCAATGGATGATGGCAATGCAGAGACTGTTCTCGCTCCTGCGCCCAAATTTAAATCAGCCATAATGGGTAGAACTTCTCGACTCAGTGATGGCTGTCCTAACAACACCAAAAGAAGGAGTTTCAGAAAAGAAACCGATGCTAAACACAATAGTTGCTTTGTAGCTCGAAAGTAGGAATTCCAGAGGTCCAAATTAGTCTGTTCTGGGAGGAAGACTTTGACTGTAAGGAAATGATATGTTGATGCTCCTAGAGATATATTTCAAGCCAAAAAAATATTCAATTGTGGGACTGATGTCCCGTTCTCTAGATATACAATCAACATCTTTGGGAATCAGGACCATAACTCCCATTGGTGCAAGGCATATTTCTATTAGTAATCTCCTTCCACGAAGAATGGACTAATTTGGTCCTCTGGAATTGCACGTGCAACCTATGTCCCTAAAGTTTTTTAACTTTTTGTTAAGGGCTATTCCATTTTCCCTGCAATGTTTTTCATCTTCTTCCTCATGAGAAGCTTCTGAGAACTATCAATTTTACCACAGGATGATCCATCGAGGAGAAAACTACAAGGATTTCCTAAAAAAAAGGTATGGTAATCAGTTTTGTATGCACGTTGAAGAGCATCTCGATGTCTCCTTCATACTGCGGATCCCGTGCCTGTGTTTATGGCAGATACTTTTAATGTTTTGGACCAAAGAACTGGGTCCAATTTTTAAGGATAGATGTACACTACTCGACGTTTTTTTTTTTTTAAATGGATTTTCTATTAAAAAAATTTCCTTGGAGTCTTTGTTGATGCTTCTTTTCTGGATTTAATGCCTCTTCTCATTGGCATGGTTCGGTAGTCTCGTAGTTCTTCAATATTGTATTTGATTAGGTAATGTGTTCTAATATGGAGCATATAACAATTATATGACAATGTACTGTTTCGATCCACCATGCTTTTATGCAAATAAAAAATGGATTGCACACAGTTTCAAACCAACGTTCAATTCTATTCGCAATGCAGATAGAACATATCAATACCAAATTACAATGTTGCAGCAAAATCGTCATTCTTGTTTCTAGACATGCAATTATTAAGCTTTAATGCTAACAACCCATAATGCAAGAATTTTAATACTTAATTTAATATGTTACAGTCATGGAAGAATGTATCAAGAGAACACTTACACCCATATTTAAAATCCTTTAATAATTTTATGTAATTAAATTGTACAATATCAATATTTAATATTAATAATATAGTATTGAAAATCATGTTTTTAGATAATGTTAGATAGTTGATAAGGATCACCATCCGTAAACAATCGCAATCTTGAGCCTGCCAGCCCTGGAGTCCGTCTATTAATTTGTATATCGCGGAACTCCGAGTGTTGTTTGGAGGACACGGAACAATAGAAGTGCAATGTTGAGCCAGCCAGCCCGCAAGTCCACCTGTCAATTTGTATATCGCGGAACTCTGGGTGTTATTTGTAGGATACGGAGCAATAGAGGCCCATTTTTTAGCCCGCCAGCCCGAGAATCCGCGATCCAAAAAGTGGCTAAGTATGGACTGCGGGATCCATACATGCTCTATAAAATATCATTTCCATACTTTATAAAGGTACATATTTAGTATGTATTACTCGTTTTCCAGAAAATTTCTAGGTGTGGAAGTTGGTGGATTCACGTCTTCAGATTTCACTTACTTTTATATCACCAACCTGACCGACCACTTCCCCATTTCATATCGTACAAACTTTTTGTCTAATTAAATTGTACAATATCAATATTTAATATTAATAATTTAGTATTAAAAATAATGTTTTTAGATAATGTTAGATAATTGATAGGGATCACCATCCGTAAACAATCGCAATCTTGAGCCCGCCAGCCCTGGAGTCCGTCTGTCAATTTGTATATTGCAGAAATTCGAGTGTTGTTTGGAAGACATGGAACAATAGAAGTGCAATGTTGAACCAACCATCCTACAAGTCCACTTGTCAATTTGTATATAGCGGAATTCTAAGTGATATTTGTAGGGCACAGAACAATCTAGGCCCAATTTTGAGCCCACTAGCCCGAGAACCTGCGATCCAAAAAGTGTACATGCTCTATAAAATCTCATGTCCATACTTTATAGAAGTACATATTTAGTATGTATTACTCGTCTTTCAGAAAATTTCTAGGTGCGGAAGTTGGCGGATTCAGATCTTCAGATTTCACTTACTTTTATATAACCAACACGACCGAACGCTTCCTTGTTTCTTATTGTACAAAATTTTAGGCTCGCGGTTTTTCGAATAGGTGAGTTACTGGATAGGCGGGTTCAATATTGTGTTTCCATTGTTCCTCCGCCTACAAACAACACTCGGACTCCGACCGACCGCTTGCGCATTCCATACCTAGCCACATTTCCAATTGCGGATTCCCAGGGAGGCAGGCTCTAGGGTGCACTTCCATTGTTCCATCACCTCCAAAGAGAACCCACACTTCCACGATATACAAATTTACAACTGGAATGCCACATCATACCCTCTTCCCCGTTACACAGTTTTCACTCAGAAGTTTTGAGAGATATAGTTTGACCCTTGGGTCCTCACATCTCCTGTGCAACTATTGTCACCCCATTTTTGAAGCCCGTCCGTCCACTTTCCATACTTCACCATTTTTTCGAATCTCTTTCGTGGATTTTCGGGTTGGTGGGTTCATGAAATATCCAATTCCTAATCATTGTTTACTGTGCCTGCCACCTTTTCACTTCTTTCCAACCAAGTTCGACTAACTATTTCCCTATTCCATACTTGGCCACTTTTTCCATTGCCAGTTCCTGGACAGGCGGACTAAATATTTCCCTTCCATTGTTCCGCAATATGCAAACAACACCCACAATTCCACAAATATACAAACCGGTCGCTGGGCCACCCCACTATACAGTCTTCCCTTTTATGCATTTTGCAGTCAAAAATTCTAATACATACAATTTGAACGTCGGCCTTCACCTCTACTAGCAATCCCCTTTAACCCTATTTTGAAACCTGACTGACCACTTTTCATTCTTTCCCATTCCTTTCTTGCACTCTTCCCTTTTACGCATTTTGCAGTTAAAATTTCCGAGACATACAATCTGGTCATTCGCCCTCACCTCTACTGAGAATTCCCTGTATTTTGAAAATTGTGCGACTGCTTTTCATGTTTGGCCATTCCTTATTTTCACTTGTTTATAATAAAAGAGCCTTACTTATAATAAAAGAACTAAATTAAGTTGTTAGGTCCTGCAATTCTGCAAATATACAAACCGTCCGTTGAACTGCATCATCATGCCCTCTTCTATTTTACGTGTTTTGCAGTCAAAAATTCTGACTCATGCAATTTCACTGTTGGACACTCACCTCTCCTCATTATCTTCCGAAAACCTATTTTGAAGCTCGTCTGACCACTTTTCATACTTGACCATTCCTTGCTTGCTCTTCCCCATCTCTGTCACCTTCACACTTGTTTATAATAGAAA
>ML785204.1:560982-574238 GCA_009831015.1 Picea engelmannii | reverse complement strand
TAATGCTAACAACTCATCATGCAGGAACCATGTAAATTGTCATTGATGGGCGAAAGGCTCGAGAAGATCTGCCATTAATACACATTAAACCAATATTTGCAGAGGGTTTTGTTATCCCTTCCGAGTGTTAATTTCAAATACCATGGAATGTCATTCACACGTTGTCGGCTTGGTTCATTCACGAAACCTCCAATCGTTAAATGTTCTTCATTGTAACCGCCACCTTCGCACTTCTAAGTATGCAATAATTAAGCTTTACTTATAACATCTCATCATACAACATGCATATAGATTGTCAATGAGTGAAGAGCTCGAGGAGATTTTCCATTCACACGCATTGAACCAATATTTCCGGGGGGTTATATTATCCCCTCCATTTTTTCATTTCAAGCAGTGTCTGAAGAAAACAGACGTTTTCATAAACTAATGGCATCGACTAAACAATAGTTCTATGGAGATACAATGAACATCTTTGGGCGTGAGGACTAGAAATACCATAGTAACAAAGCATCGCTCCAACGACCTACCACAATAACAACGCAACCCAAAGTTCTTCAAACGGAGGAGGTTAATCCTAAAATTGATAGTTCTCACAAGTTTCTCGTGTAGAAGAAGAGAAAAAGAATTGTAGGGGAGGCGAAAGAGCTTGAAATTGAGAGTGAGAACATGGAACTTGACATTGATCTGGATAGCATATTCTGCAACCTTGATTAGCCAGGAGATGTGATTCAACATAGCTACCCAATGGACATAATTGATACCAAAATTTTTTACGAAGATGAATCCTTTGTATTCTAGAGTGTTGTTTTTGAAAGCGAATCTAAAAAATTAATTATTGAAAAGAGAGATGTAAAAAATAAGAAAGGAAAATACCATTCAGAAGTTGACCTTGCCAACATGTGGTCGTCCCAAATCTTTGGACTTCACAGAGAAACCAGAGATGCTCTTGATGATTCCATTGGAGTCATTGAGGTCGAGAATGCCTGACTAAAGGACCAGATCAAGGAATTAGAGTAAGCTTTGATTCCTATGCCATTGCTTGCCAGTCCTTTGGCAATAGCCATTCCTTCAACCCCTGCATCAAAGTTAAAAGGATCCTCCAGCTTCCTCGCATCGTGTAGAGGATATGTGAAGAAAAATATCATGAAAATAATGGAACTCATTGCTGAGGCTTGGGAAACATCACAAACTATGGATTCCCTGGGAAAGAGGGCACATAACTTGCTTGAACTTCTGCAGATGGATTTAAACAATGAAGAAACTTTATATTTGGACATGGTCATCCCTTTTTCCTTTCATGTCAACAACATGCCAGACAAGACAAGAAGACAACATGATATCCCCTCCAAAAGTCGAATCACTCAATTAGAAGCATGCTGGAAAGAGAAGGTGAAGAACCTGTATCTCATTGTCCAATCATGTGAGCAAGCAATATCAAAGAAAGAAACATTATTCACAAAGCTGACCAAAATAGAATTAGCTAGAAGGACCAACGCGTTCCAGGACCCCAACTTAATTGTCAACTCGTTGACATTAACCAAGCCAGCTTTCGATAAACAAGTTGATAATTTTAAGGTGTTGTCTTTAGAAAATTTTTGCAGGATTCTTGAATATGGTGCAGATCACGTGGACAACTGGCTAGTCGTTTATTTGGTATAGAATCGATACATTGATCAAGCTCTGCATAATCTTTCTATTGATCTAAGAGAATTAGAAAAGGAAATTTTCAGCATAAAAATCTGGAATGACATCAACGTCGCCCCCTTGAGAAGCTACATTGAAGAATTCATCGAAATGGAATTGAAGTGGGCCGCTGACGAAAGGCAACAGAAAAAGGTATCAACAAGAAAATAGCAAAAATACTTATATGTACCATCGTTGCAAGTCTATACTAATGACATCCTCCTTTGTTTATCAATCCAGTTATTCCACCTTTTCTGAATAGAAATCTCTAGCCAAAGACTGATACCTTCCCATTTCTTCTTTTCAGGTATTACACTCTAACGTCGCCCACTTCTTCTTTCCACGGTCCTATTTCTTGTACATATTTCTCTTATGGTCCGCGGGAGCCCCAATCCTAGTCTTTATGACAAACACATGTAAATTTCTAGGAATATGTAACAAACTATTATTTCTTGATATATTCCAAATAAAACTATTGTTTGTCTCCTTTTATATTTATGTGCTCCTAAATTTTTATCTTCAAATATGTTGAATGTCAAGACATTGTGTTTATTTTATTTGAATTGTTTTTTTCTCATGCATATATTTTTTTGTTGGGTCCGCGGAAGCCCTAATGCCATTGTATATGACAAACGCATTTAAATTCCCAAGAATATGTAACACACTTATTTTTTTTTTGATATATTCCAAATAACACTATTTTTTTATCTCCTTTTATATTTATATGTTCCTAAATTTTTATCTTCAACTATGCTAAATGTCAAAAAATTGTCTTTATTTAATTTGAATTATCTTTTTCTCATGCATATCTTTTTCTGCTGCTATCATATACAGAGAGCTCTATGGAAATTTTAGTTAACTCTAACCATTTCAAAATATACACTGAACACATAAAACATGCAAAGTAGGACCACTGGAAAGAACGGAAATTTCAAACATAGCAAGATGAATTATATAGTTTCACAAAATAAATCGGACTCTAGAGGGCACGTGTCATTTCTTGCATGGTTGCCACTTGTCCTTCATGTTGTTTGCCACATTTGCATTGTAATTTCCATCTGCCCTCACTACTTTTTCCCTGTCCATCTGCATTTATCCCCAATTCAACCCGACAGGGACTACACTACCATGCAACACTTGTTCCATATAGACTTCCTTATCTATATACCCATTTAGAAAGAAAGGTTGATTTCAAATTCAATTGAGATGCGATGCACTTTTGTCTTGATGGTGTCAACTCTTGCAACTAGAGCATAGGTTTCTTCAAAGTAACGTGCCCCAAATTTCTATAAAAAACGATAACTTGTGTAACTCCAAATCAATTTCTACACGATGTTTTATTTTATAGATCCATTTAACACTAATTGCTTGTTTAACTTTTGGAAGTTAAACTGGAGCTCGATCCCTTTGAAGAAAGTGACCCTACCCTGGTGTGAGGTATTTAGAAATTGACATCGCCCTGGTGAATGTTACTATCTGCAAAAATATGTCCAGACACCCACAAATCTGTATTGCACATTATTTAAGTCGATAGGACACGATGACAGGGATTGTAGGGCTTAAGATATCATGCATGAAAGGTCAATGGATATATACAAAATTCAAGGTGAAGTGCATCAAGAAGGAAGCACTATGTAGTATAATTCCCCTGGGAGAGGAAACTTCAACCCTCAAGGTGGATTCGAAGAGGAGGAGGTATGGGTCGAGGTCGATGAAACATCATCTGTTATAACTGCGCACAGCCAGGACACTTGGCAAGGGACTGTTAGAACATTTGTACCACTTGCAGCTACTGCAACTCATTCGAGCATGTTATCGAGGAATGTCTAACATTGATGGCTAAGCTTCAAGAGAAACGAGGAGGAAACCAACAAATACAACTATCAAAGAAAAACCTCATGGAGCAAATCCTAGATTCGTTGTTATCACACAAGGAGGCGTTGTTATAGGAGAAGACAGAGTGATCCAAGGAAATACTACAGAAGAATTAGGAGTTATGAAAGTTGCAGAGAAGACACAAGAGTTTGACCCAAGGAAAGAGAAGCAGATATTTGAGGAAGCAAGAAAGGAATTTAGAAGAGATTAGGCTTCTTCATCAAAGGTTCGACCAGAAGTAAGAGAATATGGAATGACTCTGGAATTTGATCAATCTACTTCGCCTGGAGATGGAAAAGAGGTAAGTAAACTTATCAGTTTCTTGTATACATTTATTGAGTTGATTAAAGATGAAAAATCCATACAAGAACTAAAACATTTGGTTAGACAGTATGAGGTAGGAAGGGTAGATCCTTTTCTGAATAAAGAGGTACATCATCTATCCAAGAAGAGAAGGACAAATAAAGAACTACACCTTAATGCTCAGATCAAAGAGTATGATATAGACTATGTGGGCGTCGACTTAGGGTCAGAGGTCAATGCCACAATGAAGTAGACCCAGGAACTGATGGGAAAACCTAAGTTGATATATTCCCCTATCAGGCTTAGGATGGCTAATCAACAAGTTGTAATCCCCTTTGGAAGACTGAAGCGTGTCCCTATGGACATCAATGGAGTAAGGACGTTTTCAGACTTTGAGGTGATTGAGATAGTTGATGATAGCTGTCATTACCCTACGTTGTTAGGAATTGATTGGGATTTCAATAATTCCATTGTGGTTGATTTAAAGAAAATAAGAATGACGTTTGAAGGAGATGGCCTTAGTTTCATTGCACATTTGGATCCCGATGAAGGTCAAAGATACACAGAACCCATCAAATAAGAAGACCACACATATCAACTAGAAAACATATACAAATTAACAGCCAGACAATAGGATTACATTAATCCTACAACAGATGGGAATTTGAGTTAGCGAAGTGACATCACATGCTCATCAGATTCAAAAGAAGAACTGGAAAACTGGCAGAACAAAATGCACGAAGTATCTACAAGGAGATGTGCTAGATTAACTCGAGAAGTTTGGTGGATCGACACAACAATAAGTAACTTGCCCACATTTGATGGTATGAATCATTTAGAAGAATTCTTGTTGGAATTTGAAGAAATTTTACCAACACCATAAAGATTGTTGGCAATGGATGAGGCCTTGAAATCAACTCTAGTGAGATGGTGGGCGACACACAAAAACAATATTACAGATTGGGTAGAATGTCACACTTTGATAACAACGCGATTTTCAGAGCAAGTAGAAGGTTGCGAAGTTAGGTACATAGGTCGAAGCTATCCAAAGGACCATGTGAAAATTTGTGAGGAATCTTGGAGAAACATTCCTCAAGAACAATGGGTACACAAATTCATTAACACACTAGACACAACTCCCATCAACCAGTATCTTCAAGCATAATTGTGCCCCATCACTGCAGATTGGGAAGGTATGACCTAGAACTTTGTAACTACATTTTTGTTTGAAATCCAATATCCTACAGTAGATCAGGCATTAAAGGTTGTAAGATAGAAAGTGTTCAAGGAGGAACCTAGCCTCCCTTTGGAGAAAGAAGAGGATGAATGCACTGCGCCTCTTCAAAAGTTGCAAGGTTGTTACAATATCAATGTTGTTGAAGACGATGATCCTAGGAATATGAACATCATAGAAACATAAGGCCAAAGATATGTAGAAGAACCAGGAGTCGAACTAACTTTTGTTGGACAGAAAATCAAAATTAAAAAAAGTCAACATTCGAACAGAACGAACACCAAAGCTTGCAAATGTTGGAGATTGTTGGGATGTTGCCACTATTGACAAGATCATAGAATACTACATGAATATCAAGACTTGTTTCCAACCATGTTCATTAATATGAAGGGCATTAAAGGAACCATGGGAGAAATGAGGATCCCTTTGAAACCATATGCAAGGCCAGTCAAATAGAGACCCTATAGATTAAACCCTAAATATAAGGAGAAAGTGAAGATTGAGCTTGACAGAATGCTGGAAGAAGGAATCATAGAACCTGTTGAACAATTAGAATGGATTATCCCTATGGTGGTACAAGATAAGAAGACAGGAGAAATTAGGATCTGTGTAGATCTTAGGAAGCTGAATGATGCATGTTTGCATGACCCATTCCCTACACCATTCGCTGACGAAGTGATAGACAATGTAGGAGGACAGGAGGTATGTTCTTTTACAGATAGATTTTCAGCATACCATCATATCTGGATTGCCAAGGAATATCGCCATAAGACCACATTTGCAAAATAATGGGGATCCTACCAGTATACAGTGATGCCATTTGGATTGAAGAATGCACCAACCATATTTTCCAGGGTGGTGGTCGAAGCGTTTAAGGAGTTTTTACATAAATTCCTAGGAGCATACTTTGATGATTGGACTGTTTTCAACATTTTACAAAATCATATTGAATGTTTAAGACTAATGTTGGATAAGTGCAGGCAATGTCAGATTGCCTTGAACCTGAAAAAGTGCATATTATTTTCACCCTTCAAAGTATTGTTGTGCCATATTGTGTGCAAGCAGGGATTGCTGGTAGATCCATCCAAGATTTCCATTATAGTCGATCTACCCCCTCCTACTTCAATCAAACAGCTGCACACTGCATTGGGACATACTGGATACTATAGGAAGTTCATTAAGGGCTACACACATATCACAACACCCATGGAGAAGCTTCTAAAGAAAGACTGTCAGTTTCATTGGACAGAAGAATTCTAGCAGAGCTTCGACACACTGAAACAAAAAATGGTTACTGCGCCCATTCTGGTTTTCCCAGATTGGAGTAAGGAATTTCACCTGCATGTCGATGCATATTCTATCGCATTAGGAGAAGTGTTAGCACAACTGAGAGATGGAGACATTGACCACCCATTAGCCTTTGCTAGCATGAAGCTATCAACAGCTGAGATTAATTACACCACCACAAAGCAAGAAGGATTAGCCATGGTGTATGCACTATAGAATTTTCATCACTACTTGTTAGGAGGACACTTTAAAATGTTTACTGATCACTCCGCGCTAAAATACCTAGTCAACAAGCCAGTGTTGGGGGGGGGGAGAATATGAAGATGGCTTCTGTTATTTTAGGGATATGATTTCGAGATTGTGGTTAAGCCAGGAATAATGATCAAAGGTCCTAACCACTTTTCGAGGTTGGAATATGGAGAAGAGCCTACTAGTTTGGAGGATACACTACCAGATGCACAGTTGTTTGCCATCAGGAAGTTTGATGATCACTTCACGGAGATAGTGCAGTTCCTGTCAACAGGAATGTCACCTAGTGAATAGACTATCACTTAGAAGAAATAGTTGGTAGTGTGCGCTGCATATTTTTCACTTATAGTTGGACAACTATACAAGATGGGACCTAATGAGATATTGAGGAGGTGTGTTATGGAAGAAGAGAGACCATTGATCTTTGTAGAAGCACATGAAGGCATCGCAGGAGGACACTACGCAGGGAAAACAACAATGCAAACGATTCTTAGGGATGGCCTTTGGTGGCCTACTCTACACAAAGATGCTAAGGAATACTATAAGGCATGTGATGTATGCCAAAGAGTTGGGAAGCCATCTAGAAGAGATGAGATGCCTTTATCACCGCAGGTAACCCTACAAGAATTTGAGAAATGGTCCATCGACTTTGTGGGACCTATCAACCCACCAGGAAAGCACACAGGAGCTAGATACATAATCACTGTGAAAGAGTATTTAACCAGATGGGCAGAAGAAAGAGAAGTTAAGGAATGTAGTGAAACTATAGTTGCACGCTTCATATTTGATGATATCATAACCAGGTTTAGATGCCCAAAGATCCCTATGAGTGATCAAGGCGCACATTTTATTAACAAGAGTATTGAAGCCTTGACTCAGGAATTTGAAGTTCACCATCAAAAGAGCATGCCCTATCATCCACAAGAAAATGAGACAGTTGAAGCATTCAATAAGATCTTGGATACAACACTGATGAAGATATGCAGCGTGAACTGGGATGAGTGGGATTTGAGAGTACCAACAGTATTATGGGCTTATAGAACCACTTGCAAGAAACTGACCATGCAGACCCCATTTAAATTGGTCTCTGGTCTAGAAGCAGTTGTACCCATGAAATATTTGGTTCCTAGTCTGATAATTGCAGCCTTTACAGATATAGATGACACTGGCGATGTGTAAGAGAAGCTTGCACAATTGGTCGAACTAGAATAAGACAGATTTATTGCAGGATTTCACTAGCAGGTTCATAAAGAAAGAGAAAAGGCCTACCATGACAGACACATCAAGAAGAAAGCTTTTAAGCAAGGAGATATGGTATTGGTATATGACAGGAAGTTCACAAGGCATCCAGGGAAGTTCAGGACGCATTGGCTTGGGCCATATGAGATTTCCTATGTTACAGAAGGAGGATCTATGTAGTTGAAGACTTTGACTAGAGAATGGAAGGAAGGTTTGGTGAACGCAAGCCAGTTGAAATTGTATTATGACAACCAACTGCCTCACATATATTAATAAAAGCAAAAGGAAAAGGGTCTAGGCACCAGTTGCATTTGAAACTGGATACCAGACACAGAAAAGACAATCTGCACATAGAAGGGAGGGACAAAGCAGAAAGCACAGGCTTCCTTGTGTAGTCTGAATTTGAAATGAAACATAAAGTTTAGACCTGAAGTTCCTCAGGACGAGTTACAGGTGAGTGTTGGGGGCCTGTTGGCCCTTGGTTATGGAAGCAAGTGAAGATTAAGGGAGAAAAGGAAAAATACGAACTGTGTGGAAGACACAGTGACTGATATTGGGTCGAAGTGAGAAAAAGAGAAGAAAAGACGGAGCAAAGTAAGAGAAAGCAAGTCATTGGAAGAGGAGATCGAGGATGACAAATCAACAATGAAGAGGGATCATGGACAACTCAACAAGTGAAAGAAGATTTTAACATATGCTTTAAAGCACCGCGCGTGAAGGAAGGAAAGACAAGTTGGCAAAGCCTTGAAAATGCGGGTCAAGTTGACCTCGGGTTTTAGACACCTAGGGTTTTGGTATATAGGGTTTTGACACTTAGGTTTCAACCTAAGGATGTCCGAGAGATACTGTAATGTATAAATAAAGGTCTAAAGGACCTGGGATGGGTTGGTGCCAAGTTGGTTGAGGGATCATTGTTATTGTATGATTGAGTGAGTAATATTGTGTGACAGAGAAGTGTTGAGTGCGAGAGCCTTTTGGTATTATAAGATCTTCAACTAGGTACGAAGATCAACCCTGTAGCTAGGTGCACAGGGAGGGGAGAGAAAGAGAGAGAAGAAGAGAAGATATTCTAGCTAAGAACACAGATAAGCATTGTATGCTTCCATCTTAATATATCATAAAGAACAGTTATATGGACGTAGCCCTAGGGAGAGGGTGAACCACGTATATGTTGTGTTATGTGTGATTGATGTTTTGTTCTCTATCATTTGATATGTTTCTATTGTGATATCAGGTTAGATATGAAATGTAACTTGCGCAGTAGGCTTAAGGAAGATAAAGGATAACTAGGTGGTTGTGTGTTGTTGTTGTGAATCCACTCTGCATTTCCTTTGGTTGTAGAAACCTATGTCCTGCAACCCCCTATAGCTACTTCGAGTGAGACTGCATCTACTTCGCAGGTGTTGCCGAAAGGGCCAGTAGTTAGGGCTTGTTGGTGCGCTATTAGAGCTGAACCCTGGGTCTTCCCCTGTGCCAACAAATAGGGATCACCATCCATAAACAATCACAATCTTGAGCTCGCCAGTCCTAGTGTTCGTCTGCCAATTTGTATATCACGGAACTCTGAGTGTTGTTTGAAGGACATGGAACAATAAATGTGCTTGTGCTATCATATCAAAAAGAGGCCCTTAAAATTCAAATTGGTCGTTTTTATGCTTGTAGTGATAGAATTTTAAAAAGCTTTGTTTTGTTTCCTTCATTTTTTTTAAAATACGAGATTTAACATCCTTTGATAATTTTATGTATTTAAATTGTACAATATCAATATTTAATATTAATAATTTAGTATTTGGAAATAATGTTTTTAGATAATGTTAGATATATAACATATATGTTTATATGTTATACATGTAAACAATCGCAATCTTGAGACCGCCAGCCCGAGAACCTGCGATCCAAAAAGTGGCTAAGTATGGAATGAGGGATCCGTACATGCTCTATAAAATCTCATGTCCATAGTTTATAAAAGTACATATTTAGTATATATTACTCTTTTCTTGAAAAATTTCTAGGTGCAAAAGTTGGCGGATACATGTGTTCAGATTTCCACTTACTTTTATATCACCAACCCGACCGACCGCTTCCCCGTTTCATATTGTACAAACATTTTGGATCACGAGTTTTCAAATAATACATATTACATGTAATATGTAATACATATTACACGTAATATGTAATACATATTACATGTAGATCAAATCATTTTAAAACTCTGTTATCAAATATGTAACTTCATAATCAGGTCAAAACGTTTTAAAAGTCTATTATCCAACTTTTTGAACTTCATAATAAGGTCAAAACATTTTAAAACTCTATTATCCAACTTTGTGACGATGTTTTAGTACTTCACAATGATACTATCCAACGCATTGGTGTTTATTAGCATTCAAAGCTTTATTTGATCTTACACATCAACAATATGCTAATATCCCACTCATTTGTATGTATTAGCATTGAAGCTTGATTATGATCCCGTACATCGATAATTGATTAATAAGACAAGTATATTCAAAATATACTTGATGTCAATCATAACCTAACCTAGTATAAGAAGTAAGTGAATTAAGAGGTATCAATATGAATTAATAGATGACTTTTCCAATTTACATTATTATTTTGAAAGAGATATTCAATCTTGAGCCCGCCAGTCCTAGAGTTTGTCTGGCAATTTGTATATCACAAAACTTCGAGTGATGTTTGGAGGACACAGAACAATAGAAGTGCAATGTTGAGCCAACTAGCCCACAAGTCTGCTTGTCAATTTGTATACCATGGAACTCTGGGTGCTATTTGTAGGACACCGAACAATAGATGCCCAATTTTGAGCTCGCCAGCCCGAGAACATACGATCCAAAAAGTGGCTAAGTATGGAATGCGGGATCCATACATGCTCTATAAAATCTCATGTCCATACTTTATAAAAGTACATATTTAGTATGTATTACTCATTTTTCGAAAAATTTCTAGGTGTGGAAGTTGGCGGATTCACATCTTCAGATTTCACTTACTTTTATATCACCAACCCGACCGACCACTTCCCCATTTCATATTGTACAAACTTTTTTGTCTAATTAAATTGTACAATATCAGTATTTAATATTAATAATTTAGTATTGAAAATAATGTTATTAGATAATGTTAGATAGTTGATAGGGATCATCATCTGTAAACAATCGCAATCTTGAGCCCTCTAGCCTTGGAGTCTGTCTGTCAATTTGTATATCACGGAACTCCAAGTGATGTTTGGAGGACACAGAACAATAGAAGTACAATGTTGAACCATCCATCCCACAAGTCCGCTTGTCAATTTGTATATCACAGAATTCTGGGTGCTATTTGTAGGGCACCGAACAATAGAGGCCCAATTTTGAGCCCGCCAACCCGAGAACCCTCGATCCAAAAAGTGGCTAAGTACGGAATGTGGGATCCGTACATGATCTATAAAATCTCATGTCCATACTTTATAGAAGTACATATTTAGTATCTATTACTGATTTTCTCAGAAAATTTCTAGGTACGGAAGTTGGTGGATTCACGTCTTCAGATTTCACTTATTTTTATATCACCATCCTAACCTACCTCTTACCCACTTCATATTGTACAAAATTGTTGGCTCGCGGTTTTCCGAATAGGCAAGTTACCGAATAGTCGGGTTCAATATTGCGTTTACATTGTTCCGTCGCCTGTAAACAACACCTTGACTTCCGCGATCTACAAATTGGAAAACAAATTGTTATAAAAGAATATATACTATGAGAAGTCTAATGGAACAATCATATGAATGAGAGGAAATTAAAATTCAAATTCATCATTGTTATACTTGCGGTGAAGCTAACGGTACAAAAACTTTACTTAAACATCCAAAAATTGATTTTCTTGTAACTTTTCGACGCTTCTCTTATACAAACAGATCCTGGAAACTATAAACATCGTTTGTTGTATCTACTCCTTGATTGAAGAACCTATTAACATGTTTAATGCACTCCATAGTTACTTTTAAAACCATCAATGGTGTTTTCTTACAACAATTCCTACTTCTGAAAATTGCCATCCACTTTCTCTTTTTCCCTCTACTTTCCCTTTCTTTACTTACTCGTTTTTCGGAAAATGTCTAGGTGCGGGATTTGGCGGATTCATGTCTTCAGATTTCCATTGTTACTTTTATATCACCATCCCGACTGACCGCTTCCTCATTTCATATTGAACAAACTTTTTGAATCGCGGGTTCCCACATAGGCGGGTTCAACATTGTGTTTCCATTGTTCCACTGACTACAAATAGCACTTGAACTTTCGCGATTTACAAAGTAGAAAAAAAAATCCCCTTCATCTCGTATGATTTCTCTTTCTATTTACTTGGTCCTTTTTTCGAATGTCTCATGCTTTTATATACAGCATGTGAAGTTCAGCAATATACAAATTTCCATCTCAACATTGCGCTTCCATTGTTCCCCTACACACAAACAACACCCGAAATTCTGTGATATACAAATTGACGCTCGATATTTGTCACGGATGCAATATGACCATCGGCCCCTCACGTCTCCTGGGTATATCTTCTGACCCTTTTTTTTTTGTAACCCGCCCAACCACTTTCCATACTTGGGCATTTCTTGGAATCTGTTTTGCGGGTTGGTGGGTGGACAAAATGTACAATGCTTGGTCTCTCTTCGCCATCACCACTACCTTCCTACTTATTTCCAGATATGAAATAATTAAGATTTAATGATAGTAGTTCATCTTGCAGGAACCATTAAGATTGTCATTAATGTTCGGAAGGCCAAAGAAGATTTGTCATTACTGCAAATTAAACCAAGATTTGCGGAGAAGAGTGTTATCCTTTCCAAATATTCATTTCAAACATGATGTAATCTCTTTCGTGCACCGGTCGGTTGGCACCTTTAAGAAATATCTAATTCTTAATTGCTCTTTGTCGTCACCGCCACCTTCGCACTTTTTTCTAAATATGCAATTAGTGAGCTTTAATGGTAACAACTCATTACGCACGAACCCTGGAGATTGTCATTGATCAACGAAAGGCTCGAGGAGATATTCCATTGATACACATTAAACCATGATTTGCGGAGGGTTATATTATCCCTCCCCAATTTTCATTTCAAACATCATTTGGAGCAAATGGAAATTATCGTTAACCTGTGGCAGAAGTTATGCCCATATACAGTAAATACATTCGGGCATGATGGCCATAGGTTCCAATATTCGAGGGCATATTCTTACTACTCATCTTGTTGATTAAGATTAGTTGTCATTGATGTCAACCCTTGAAGAAAGCCCCATAGAACAAAGGTTTTGGTAATGGACCCAATATTGTTTGATGTAAATATGACTCATTATTCTTTTTTCATGGTTGATAAGAAGTAAATATG
>ML785204.1:545332-560932 GCA_009831015.1 Picea engelmannii | reverse complement strand
GGTTAGAGAGTTATGGCCATGAGAAGTTGGAGACCCCTGGTTTGGGTAATGGACCCAAGTTTATTTGATGGGTAACGGTATGAGTTATGATATATTTTCAGATAATACTATTCTATATGGATAGTACATGTCATGCCATTTCTGTTGGTATGTAGAACGTCACATAACTCCTCACGGTTTGAGAGTTATAGCCTTACGAAGTTGGAGGACCCTCGTATGTCATCTAGAAGCCCCAAAAGGTCAAAGTAGTCAAAGTGGTTTAAGAGATTTTAAAAGGTAAATAATAAAGTGAAGTGATGAGCGTATTATAATTCAAAGTGAATACAAAATAAATTATTTCAATAATAAATTTAATGGAGAAATTAAAAATGGACCCAACCCTAAAATAAGGAAAGTGGGCCAAGTGACCTAGAAAATGTTTTTAAGGAAGCTACTTGGAGAGTATAAATAAGAGGCAAGGCTCTCTCATTTGAAATACACTTGAGCATATTGAATATATATATGTGTCTGAGGTAACCAAGGATATCTAAACCGGAATTATGAGTGAAGGTGAAGAAAAGAAGGCCGAAATGCAAGGAAGGATAAATTCTTTTGATGGTGCTTTCTAAGGTATGTTATTTACAAGTCATCTCGCCATTTTCTCTATAACTTTTTTTCTATAATGATTCAGACTGTGAAATTTCTATGCAAGTGAGAAAACATATCCAAGTATCTGTGGTAAAAAAATTCATCTTTTGGTTCGTTGTATTTTGAGAGTTACACTCAGTGGAAAATAGGGTTTGTGGCCAGTTCTGAAACTAGTCAAAATCAGGTGTTTCGGGTAAAAACGTCATAACTTCTTCATAACAGATCCAAATTCAGTGAGACCAAATGTGTTGGTTAGGGTAAAGTATTTAGTATTCTTTGTAACAGTTTCAGATAATTTCATCAAATATTTTGTGCGGGGCATGCTCTACAATGTCACTCTATAGAATAAGCCAGAATTCAGCAAGGTATGCCATTTTTACTATAACTCCTTTTATGATAGGTTCCAAGTAGTGACACTTGGAGGAATTGCATAAAACACACTGAAGAATATTGTGTATCAGTTTCAGATATTTATACATTATAGGTTCAAAGTTATGATTAATTCAAGTTAGGGTTGTTGACTAATTCAAAACTAGGCATGTGAGACTAAAGAAAAGTTTCATGAAAATGCTAGTCTCTTGTTTTTAAAGGTAAGGAAGGTTTGCAAGAAAGTAATCGTATACACCAGGTCTATTACAGAGATACAAATCATATTTGGATGATGAAATTGATGAGGGATTTTGGTTGTGGTACATGTTGAGTACATGGTTGAGACAAGTAGTTGATGAGTTGGCGCACATACATGAGGTGTATAGTTGATGATGTTGGTACATATTGATGAGTCATAGTTGATGAGTAGTTGACACATGATTGGTGCATAATTGGTACATGGTTGGATGTACTTGTTTATGGTATAGGTTGATTACAGTTTAGTGCATGGTTGATGCACGTGTTTATGGTACAGGTTGATTACAGGTTGAAGTACAGGTTGATGCATGGTTCAGATATATTGGTACAGGTTTACAGCGGTATATCTCATAGTGATAGTGTGACAGTGGTTCCATAATTCTACTTCTACTTCAAGGTGGTAGGACAAGGCAAGGATAGGTGGTTGTAGCCGGAGAACATTGGGGGTTGTAGCCTCCTTCTGGTTGTAGCCAGAGAATTAGGGAGTTGGAGCTTCCCTCGGGTTGTAGCCTGAGAAACTAGGGGTTTGGAGCCTCCTTCCAGTTGCAGCTGGAAAACAAAGGAAGTTGGTGCTTCCAATGAATGTAATTCTTCAAGACATATAAGAAAAAGCATTCTGTGGTTTTCTCTCGATTTGGGTTTCCACGTAAAACATTGGTGTACTGTGTATGTGTGTGATTGTTTATTTCTTACTGCTCATTATTGGATAATAATTCTACATTGATATAACATTTGAAGAAAAAGGATTATAATTACGTTATTACTGATTCACCCCCCCTCTCAGTAATCCAACACATCTCCCTCCTCCCAGGAGAAAAAAAGGATATGGTCCCTTGGTACACCGAGAGATATATTTCAAGCCAAAGAATTCCAAGGCAACCTGGCCTACTTAGAGAACATGCCCAGTTACATTGATGGCTAGCACAGAGGTTGATTTCATGGATTCCGAGCTGAAAGAAGATGATCTGATGGGTGATGATATGACAATGGATGATGGCAATGCAGAGACTGTTCCCGCTCCTGTGCCCAAATTTAAAACAACCATAACTGGCAGAACTTCCCGACTCAGTGATGGCGGTCTTGATAACACCAAAAGAAGGAGTTTCAGAAAAGAAACCAATGTTAAACTCAATAGCCTCTTTGCAGCTCAAAAGTAGGAATTCCAAAGGTCCAAATTAGTTCGTTCTGGGAGGAATACTTTCACTATAAGGAAATGATATGTTGATTCTCCTAGAGATATATTTCAAGCCAAAAAAATATTCAATTGTGGGACTGTTGTCCTGTTCTCTGGATATACAATTAACATCTTTGGGAATGAGGACCATAACTCCCACTGGTGCAAGGCATATTTCTACTAGTAATCTCCTTCCACCCAGAATGGACTAATTTGGTCCTCTGGAATTGCACGTGCAACCTATGTCCCTGAAGTTTTTCGACTGTGGAGAGGCGGTTTCTTGGTGTGTCCTAAATTTTAGTTAAGGGTTATTCCATTTTCCCTGCAAATTTTTTCATCTTATTTCTCATGGGAAGCTTCTGAGAACTATCAATTTTACCACAGGATGATCCATCGAGGAGAAAACTACAAGGATTTCCTTAAAAAAAGGCATGGTAATCAGTTTTGTATGCATGTTGAAGAGCATCTCGATGTCTCCTGCATACTGTGGATCCCGTGCCTGTGTTTATGGCAGATACGTTCAATGTTTTGGCCCAAAGAACTAGGTCCAATTTCTAAGGATAGATGTACACTACTCGACGTTTTTTTTTTTTTAAATGGATTTGCTATTAAAAAAAATTCCTTAGAGTCTTCGTTGTTGCTTCTTTTCTGGATTTAATGCCTCTTCTCATTGGCATGGTTCGGTAGTCTCGTAGTTATTCGATATTGTATTTGATTAGGTAATTTGTTCTAAGATGGAGCATATAACAATTATATGACAATGTACTATTTCGATCCACCATGCTTTTATGCAAATAAAAAATGGATTTCACACAGTTTCAAACCAATGTTCAATTCTATTCGCAATGAAGATAGAACATATCAATACCAAATTACAATGTTGCAGCAAAATCATCATTCTTGTTTCTAGACATGCAATTATTAAGATTTAATGCTAACAACCCATAATGAAAGAATTTTAATACTTAAGTTAATATGTTACAATCATGGAAGAATGTATAAAGAGCACACTTACACCCATATTTAAAATCCTTTAATAATTTTATGTAATTAAATTGTACAATATCAAATATTTAATATTAATAATTTAGTATTGAAAATGATGTTTTTAGATAATGTTAGATAGTTGATAAGGATCACCATCCGTAAACAATCACAATCTTGAGCTTGCCAGCCCTGGAGTCTGTCTGTCAATTTGTATATCGCGGAACTCCGAGTGTTGTTTTGAGGACACAGAACAATAGAAGTGCAATGTTGAGCCAGCTAGCCCGCAAGTCCGCCTGTCAATTTGTATATCGTATAACTCTGGGTGCTATTTGTAGGACACGGAGCAATAGAGGCCCATTTTTTAGCTCGCCAGCCCGAGAATCCGTGATCCAAAAAGTGGCTAAGTATGGAATGTGGGATCCGTACATGCTCTATAAAATCTCATGTTCATACTTTATAAAGGTACATATTTAGTATGCATTACTCGTTTTCTGAAAAATTTCTAGGTGCGGAAGTTGGTGGATTCACGTCTTCAGATTTCACTTACTTTTATATCACCAGCCCGACCGACCGCTTCCCCGTTTCATATTGTACAAACTTTTTTGTCTAATTAAATTGTACAATATCAATATTTAATAATAATAATTTAGTATTGAAAATAATGTTTTTAGATAATGTTAGATAATTGATAGGGATCACCATCCATAAATAATCGCAATCTTGAGCTCGCCAACCCTGGATTTCGTCTGTCAATTTGTATATTGCAAAACTTCAAGTGTTGTTTGGAAGACACGGAACAATAGAAGTGCAATGTTGAGCCAGTCAACCCGCAAGTCCACTTGTCAATTTGTATATAGTGGAATTTTGGGTGCTATTTGTAGGGCACAGAACAATCTAGGGCCAATTTTGGGCTCGCCAGCCCGATAACCCGCGATCCAAAAAGTGTACATGCTCTATAAAATCTTATGTCCATACTTTATAGAAGTACATATTTAGTATGTATTACTCATCTTTCGGAAAATTTCTAGGTGCGGAAATTGGCGGATTCACATCTTCAGATTTCACTTACTTTTATATCACTAGCCCGACCGACCGCTTCCCCGTTTCATATTGTACAAACTTTTAGGCTCGCAGTTTTCCGAATAGGCGAGTTACCGGATAGGCGGGTTCAATATTGTGTTTACATTGTTCCTCCGCCTACAAACAACACCCAAACTCCAACCGACCGCTTCCGCATTCCATACCTAGCCACATTTCCGATTGCGGATTCCCAGGGAGGCGGGCTCTAGGGTGCACTTCCATTGTTCTGTCACCTCCAAAGAGCACCCACACTTCCACGATATACAAATTTACAACCGGAATTCCACATCATACCCTCTTCCCCGTTACACAGTTTGCACTCAGAAGTTTTGAGAGCTATAGTTTGACTGTCGAGTCCTCACGTCTCATGTGCAACTATTGTCACCCCATTTTTTAAGCCCATCCGTCCTCTTTCCATACTTTTCCATTTGTCTGAATCTCTTTCGCGGATCGTTAGGTTGGTGGGTTCATGAAATATCCAATTCCTAATCACTGTTTACTGTGCCCTCCACCTTTTCACTTCTTTCCAACCAAGTTCGACCGACCGTTTCCCTATTCCATACTTGGCCACTTTTTCCATTGCGAGTTCCTAGACAAGCGGACTAAATATTTCCCTTCCATTGTTCCGCCACATGAAAACGGCACCCACAATTCCACAAATATACAAACCGGCCACTAGGCCGTCCCACCATACAGTCTTCCCTTTTACGCACTTTGCAGTCAAAAATTCTGATACATACAATTTGAACGTCGGCCTTCACCTCTACTAGCAATCCCCTTTAACCCTATTTTGAAACCCGTCCGACCGCTTTTCATGCTTCGCCATTCCTTTCTTGCTCTCTTCCCTTTTATGCATTTTGCAGTTAAAATTTCCAAGACATACAATCTGGTCGTTCGCCCTCACCTCTACTGAGAATTCCCTGTATTTTGAAAACTGTGCGACTGCTTTTCATATTTGGCCATTCCTTATTTGCACTTGTTTATAACAAAAGAATCTTATTTATAATAAAATAACTAAAATAAGTCATTAGGTCTTGCAATTCTGCAAATATACAAACCGTCCGTTGAACTGCACCATCATGCCCTCTTCCGTTTTACGTGTTTTGCAGTCAAAAATTCTGACTCATGCAATTTCACCATTAGACACTCACCTCTCCTCATTATCTTCTGTAAATCTATTTTGAAGCCTGTCCGACCACTTTTCATACTTGGTCATTCCTTGCTTGCTCTTCCCCATCTCCATCACCTTCGCACCTATTTATAATAGAAAAATGTTTATATATATATATATATATATATATATATAATATATAATGTGTTGTTTCTAAGTATGCAATTAGTAATCTTTATTGCTAACAACTCATCATGCAGGAACCATGTAAATTCTCATTGATGGGCGAAAGGCTCGAGAAGATCTACCATTAATACGCATTAAACCAATATTTATGGAGGTTTTTGTTATCCCTTCCGAGTGTTAATTTCAAATACCATGGAATGTCATTCGCACGTTGTCGGCTTGGTTCATTCACTAAACCTCCAATCCTTAAATGTTCTTCATTGTAACCACCACCTTCGCACTTCTAAGCATGCAATAATTAAGGTTTACTTATAACAACTCATCATACAACATGCATAGAGATTGTCATTAATGAGCGAAGAGCTCAAGGAGATTTTCCATTCACACGCATTGAACCAACATTTCCAGGGGGTTATATTATCCCCTCCATTTGTTCATTTCAAGTAACGTCTGAAGCAAACAGACGTTTTCATAAACTAATGGCATTGACTCAACAACAGTTCTATGGAGATACAATGAACATCTTCGGGCATGAGGACCAGAACTACCATAGTAACAAAGCATCGCTCCAACGGCCTACCACAATAACAAAGCAACCCAAAGTTCTTCAAACGGGGGAGGTTAATCCTAAAATTGATAGTTCTCACAAGCTTCCCGTGCAGAAGAAGAGAAAAAGAATTGTAGGGGAGGCGGAAGAGCCTAAAATTGAGAGTGAGAACATGAAACTTGACATTGATCTGTATAGCATATTCTGTAACCTTGATCAGCCAGGAGACGTGATTCAGCATAGCTACCCAATGGACATAGTTGATACCGAAATTTTTGACGAAGATGAATACTTCGTATTCCAGAGTGTTGTTTTTGAAAGCGAATCTAAAAAATTAATTATTGAAAAGAGAGATGTAAAAAATAAGAAAGGAAAATATCGTTCAGAAGTTTACCTTTCCAACATGCGGTCGTCTCAAATCTCTGGACTTCATAGAGCAACCAGAGATGCTCTTGATGATTCCATTGGATTCATTGAGGCCGAGAATGCCAGACTAAAGGACCGGATCAAGGAATTAGAGTAAGCTTTGATTCCTATGCCATTGCTTGCCAGTCCTTTGGCAATAGCCATTCCTGCCACCCCTGCAGCAAAGTTAAAAGGATCCTCCAACTTCCTCGCATCGTGTAGAGGATATGTGAAGAAAAATATCAAGAAAAGAATGGAACTCATTGCTGAGTTCTGGGAAACATCACAAACTATGGATTCCCTGGGAAAGAGGGAACATAACTTGCTCGAACTTCTGCAGACAGATTTAAACAATGAAGAAACTTTCTATTTGGACACAGTCATCCCTTTTTCCTTTCATGTCAACAACATGTCAGACAAGACAAGAAGACAACATGACCTCCCCTCCAAAAGTTGGATCATTCAATTAGAAGCATGCTGGAAAGAGAAGGTGAAGAACCTGCATCTCATTGTCCAATCATGTGAGCAAGCAATATCAAATAAAGAAACATTATTCACAAAGCTGACCAAAATAGACTTAGCCGGAAGGACCAACGTGTTCTAGGACCCCAAATTAATCATCAACTCGTTGACATTAACCAAGCCAGCCTTCGATAAACAAGTTGATAATTTTAAGGCGTTGTCTTTAGAAAAATTTTGCAGGATTCTTGAATATGGTGAAGATCACGTGGACAACTGGCTAGTGGTTTATTCAGTACATAATCAAGACATTGATCAGGCTCTACGTAATCTTTCTATCGATATAAGAGAATTAGAAAATGAACTTTTCAGCATAAAAATCTGGAATGACATCAACATCGCCCCCTCAAGAAGCTACATTGAAGAATTCGTTGAAATGGACTTGAAGCAGGTCGCCGACGAAAGGCAACAGAAAAAGGCATTAGCAAGAAAATAGAAAAAATACTTATATGTACCATCGTTGCAAGTCTATACTGATGACATCCTCCTTTGTTTATCAATCCAGTTATTCCACCTTTTCTGAATAGAAATCTCTAGCCAAAGACTGATACCTTCCCATTTCTTTTTTTTAGGTATTACACTCTACCGTCGCCCACTTCTTCTTTCCACAATCCTATTTCTTGTACATATTTCTCTTATGGTTCACGGGAGCCCCAATCCCAGTCTATATAACAAACACATGTAAATTTCTAGGAATATGTAACAAACTATTATTTCTTGATATATTCCAAATAAAACTAATTTTTGTCTCATTTTATATTTATGTGCTCCTAAATTTTTATCTTCAAATATGTTGAATGTCAAGACATTGTGTTTGTTTTATTTGAATTGTTTTTTTCTCATGCATATATTTTTTTGTTGGGTCCGCAAAAGCCCCAATGCCATTGTATATGACAAACGCATTTAAATTCTCAGGAATATGTAACACACTTTTTTTTTATATATTCCAAATAACACTATTTTTTTATCTCCTTTTATATTTATATGCTCCTAAATTTTTATCTTCAACTATGCTAAATGACAAAAAACTGTCTTTATTTAATTTGAATTATCTTTTTCTCATGCATATCTTTTTGTGCTCCTATCATATATAGACAGCTCTATGGAAATTTTAGTTAATTCTAACCATTTCAAAATATACACTGAACACGTAAAACATGCAAAGTAGAACCACTGGAAAGAACGGAAATTTCAAACATAGCAAGATGAATTATATAGTTTCACAAAATAAATCAGACTCTAGAGGGCGCATGTCATTTCTTGCATGGTTGCCACTTGTCCTTCATGCTGTTTGCCACATCTGCGTTGCAATTTCCATCTGCCCTCACTACTTTTTCCATGTCTATCTACATTTATCCCCAATTCAACCCGGCAAAGACTATACTGCCATGCAACACTTGTTCCATATAGACTTCCTTATCTATATACCCATTTAGAAAGAATATATATATACCCATTTAGAAAGAAAGGTTGATTTCAAATTCAATTGAAATGCGATGCACTTTTGTCTTGATGGTGTCAACTCCTGCAACTAGAGCATAGGTTTCTTCAAAGTAACGTGCCCCAAATTTCTATAAAAAACGATAACTTGTGTAACTCCAAATCAATTTCTCCACGATGTTTTATTTTATAGATCCATTTAACACTAATTGCTTGTTTACCTTTTGGAAGTTAAACGAATTTCCATCTATAATAATACTTTGTAGTCGTGCTATTTTGTATTTTTGGGTTATTTTGAGTGGCTGGGAGCATCATGTAATCACTATGCATTTTCTCAAAGATTTTTAATGTTTATGCATGGGTTACATCTTATTTATATTGGTTGTTCTAATTAGTAATATGTTTTTGTTTACATGCAAATTGGTAGTGTAGGTAGAGTAAAATTTAAAATGTACTAAGGAAAAGTTTACCATAATGCCACGGGAAATAATATCTTTCTAGACTCTTGAAGGAGGTTGGCTCACAGAATTAGGAGGTTGGCTCACAAAATTAGTTGATACCCAATAGATTTATACAACTAAATAAAGTTAGTTGATACCTACTACATGCATCCAATTGATTCACTGAAGATTAGTTATTTTTAAATGAGTATTATAATTTTCCAAACAACACTTTTCTTATGTGATTTAAAATTAAGACATTAAGACAATACTCTATTTCCATCCCATTTTTCTAATATTCTTCCTCTATGAGAGGTTTCTAGGTCTCCGAAGGCAAAAGAGAAGGCTTTCAGATTGAGAGAAGTGAAGGCCTGCCACGTCGAACATCTTGTTAAAGTAGTTTACACGTCAGGCCATTGATGCAGGTCGTCGTCTACACTTGTGAGGAATGCAGATTTGAAATATATCAAGTATGTTTGTGTCTATTTATAGAATTTCCTTCTCATGCCTTTTTTTCTATAAAAAGGGATTAAAGTTTTTCATGAATGATGAATTAAGTCTTTTCATGGATTTTAATGTAATTACTTATTTATTTTTTACTTAAAATTTAATATTTTATTATATAAACAAATAATTATTTAATTTAAAAAATGTTAATAATTTTTATACAATAAATTTAATATTTTTATTATATACAAAAATTTAATTTGAAGAATGATATTTATAAAGCAACAAAATCTAATTTTCATTTAAATTTTGAATTTTTTTTTTTTATTTTTTTTTTTAGCGTAAAACAGATTAATCTTTTTCATTTGATTAGGATTAAGTTTTTTCATGAATAATTATTGGATTAATTTTTAATGTAAATTTTATTATATACATAAATATATATTTAATTTAAAAATATTAATGATTATTTTTAATTTTTTTCAATATATAATAAATTTAACAATTTTCATTATAAACACATTTAAAAATTATATTCAATAATAATATTTTTTTAAGTAAAAATACTTAATAATTTTTCAATTTATATTAACTATTCAAATTAAATAAACTAATATATATGAATATATAATTATGTATTTGAGTAACATTTGAATAAAAAGTATATAATTATAATGTTGAGTAACAATTAAGAAGGTAGAAGATGAAATTACCCTTAAAATTATGTTGGAATTTCAATTATATAATTATAATGTTAAATAATAGTTAAACAAAATAGTTAAATAATAGTTAAACAAAATAAAGTATGTAGTTATCCTAAAATTATTTTGTAATTCAAATTATCATAAAAAATAAATTGTAGTTATCATTTGAATTGCTATTTATTGAATATGTAATTATGAATAATTATTTGATTAATTTTTAATGCAAAGTTTATTATATAAATAAATATATATTTAATTTAAAAATATTAATGATTATTTTTTATTTTTTATTTTTTAAATACATAATTAATTTAACAATTTTCATTATACACAAATTTAAAAATTGCATTCAATTCAATAATATTATTTTAGTAAAAAAACTTAATAATTTTTCAATTTATAATAACTACCTAAAATACATAAACTAAAATATATGAATTTATAATTATGTCTTTGAGTAACATTTGAATAAAAATATATAATTATAATATTGACTAACAATTAAAAAAGTAGAAGATGAAGTTATTTTTGAAATTATCTTGGAATTCAAATTATATAATTATAATGTTAAGAAATTGTTAAGCAAAATAAAATATGTAAATTATCCTCGAATACAAGTTATCATAAAAAAAAATTAGTTATCATTTGGATTGCTAGTTTTTCTCAATAGAAAAAAAGCTATTATATTCATAAAATATACATGTTACAATCATAGTACTAGAAAACACCTATTTGTAGTAACAAGGCTTCTTTGGATAGCTTTGTTTTTTCATTGAATTCTCTTAGAATATGGTGGAAAGACAACCATTCAAAGGACTGACAGGTAAGTTGAATCTTTCTCATAAATGGGGACAAGCTTGTGTTTTGGATGTCAATTTTCCTTTGTGCCAAATCCATGACTAATTATTTGGATTGCTACTTATTAAATACGTAATTATGAATAATTACTTGAATAATTTTTTTTTTATGTAAATTTGATTATATAAATAAATATTAATTTAATTTAAAAATATCAATGATTATGTTCAATTTTTTTAAGTATATAATAAATTTAACAATTTTCATTATACACAAACTTAAAAATTGCATTCAAAAATATTCTTTTAGTGAAAAAACTTAATAATTTTTCAATTTATATGAACTACTTAAAATAAATAAACTAAAATATATATGAATATATAATTATGTCTTTAAGTAACATTTGAATAAAAATATATAATTATAATGTTAAGTAACAATTAAGAAAGTAAAAGATGAAGTTACCTTGAAATTGAAATTATATTGGAATTCAAATTATATAAATATAATGTTAAGTAATAGTTAAGCAAAATAAAGTATGTAGTTACCCTAAAATGATAATATGTAATTATGAAATATTTTAAATTTTAAACTTATGGTGTAGTCAATGTCACTTCTCTTTTGCTATTAAGGCATACATTGTTACAAATTTCAAATATTTCATAAGTACTTTAACTTAGTGTTGGGCTACATACAACTATTACATCAAAATATTTTTAAAAGACATAAGCAACTTAAATCATTAATAATGATTTAATAACTTTTTATAAGACATTTCCAATCAATGTGTCGTATATAAGTATCATATATTTAAAGAGCGAAGTTTACACCTTAAAAGATTTAATAGGTTTTCATAAATTTTCTTTCCTAAGGTCAATTTTTAAAATCATATATATGTTTAGTGTATTTTCTATTTTTCAATATAATTTCATTTCAACCCTATATTTATTGTAATAAACAAAAGGAATGTAAACTGATGTTGAAATATCACACTTAAAACATACTCTTGGTTGATGTGTTACTTGGTCATGTGACATTTCTAACTTTATTACTGTAAACACGTAACTCGACATCACTTCAAAGACTCACTACAAAAACAATCAAATATTTATCTTAAATTTTTGGTATCTTATGGAAGAATTTTCCATTCAACTTGGAATCACTAGAAATATTTACTTAAAAAAAGACAATCAAACACGCATCTTAAATTATCAATAATCTTATGTAGGAATTTTCTATTAAGCTTATCATATAAGCACCATGAGTTGTAAGGACTCACTTTACACCTTAACTTATTTAATACTTTTCCATAGAACTTCTTTCAAACTTTTCCTTATAAATTAGTGATATAAAAAAGTATCCACACATTTTTCCACCAATTCAATTAAATTATGATATTGAGCATCAATTTGTGATATCATAATTTATTTATTAATTTTGAATGAACTCTTTTTATGATATCATAATTTATCTACTAATTTTGAATGGACTCCTTTCAACACTCATTTTATTAAATTTGGACTAATTTTTATCCAAACCCTTTTAAAAATGGACCAATCCCAATCACATTGTGATAATAGTGTTCATTGAAATCTCATATCTATAATGCACTAGTTTTTATGAAGTGTTTCTTGATCATGTGATATTTTAAACATATTTTACCCTCAAAAACAATTTAAAGACTTACTACAAACACAAAATCAAACATTCATCTTAAATTGTTAATAACTTTTTCTAAGACTTTTCCAAGTGTCATATAAGTATCATATCATATAATGTGTTACTAGGTCATGTGACATTTCTAAATTTATCATGATAGACACATAACATGTCAACCTTGAAATCATTTCAAAGATTTACTACGAAAAACAATCAAATATGCATCTTAAATTGTTGATACTCTTATGTAGGAATTTTCCAATCAACTTGAAATCACTTGAAAGATTTACTTAAAAAAACAATCAAACACACATCTTAAATTGTCAATAACCTTATGTAGGACTTTTCCAATCAACTTGTCATATAAACACCATGAGTTGTAAGGACTCACTTCACACCTTAACTTATTTAATACTTTTCCATAAAACTTCTTTTAAACTTTTCCTTATAAACAAGCGATATAAAAAAGTATCTACGCATTTTTTCACCAATTCAATTAGATTATGACATTGAGCATGAATTCATGAATGAACTCCTTTCAACACTCATTTATTAAATTTGGACTACTTTCTATCCAAACCCTTATTAAATTTAGACTACTTTCTATCCAAACCCTTTTAAAAATGGACCAATCCCATTGTTACAATAATGTTCCTTGAAATCTCATATCTATAATGCACTAGTCTAGTTTTTATGATGTGTTATTTGGTTATGTGATATTTTTAACTTTATAGCAATATAATCATAATATGTTATCCTCAAAATCAATTTAAAAAGTTACTACAAATCCAAAATCAAATATCCATTTAAAATTATTAAATTTTTTTATAAAACTTTTCCAATCAAAATGTTATATAAATATCGTATTTTTGTAAGACTTCTTTTACACCTTAATTTATTTAATACATTTCTAAAAATTTTCATTAATATGTTTTTATAAAGTTTCTTTATTAAAATTTATTTTTAAGATCACATTCATATATATGTTATCCATTACTTTTCAATATAATCTCATTTCAATTCCATCCTTATTTTTATTATTCTTAAAATCACATTCATATATGTTTTATCCATTACTTTACTTTTCAATATAATCTCATTTCAATTCCATCCTTATTTTTTTTATTAAAAAAAGAGATGTAAAAATATGTTGAAATCTCACACTTAAAATATAATATTGTATGGCACATCACTTAGTTATGTGACGTTTCTAACTTCATCATTGTAAATGCATTACTTTTCAATGTAATCTCATTTCAATTCCATCCTTATTTTTTTATTAAAAAAAAAGAGATGTAAAAATATGTTGAAATCTCACACTTAAAATATAATATTTTATAGCACATCACTTAGTTATGTGATGTTTCTAACTTCATCATTGTAGATGCCTAACATGCGAACATTAAAATCACTTAAAGTTTTCTTTAAAAAAAAAGTGAGACATCCATCTTAAATTGTTATAACTTTATACTTTAATTTATTTAGTATTTTTCTATATAACCTTTTTTTTTTTTTTTAATTATGAATTACTTTTCTATCGAGTTTATTTTAAATTTTCCCTTATGAGTTAGTAATGTAAAATAGTCTTCAAGTATATTATACATAATTCAATTAGATTATTATCTCTAACTTAATTAAGTTATATTAGATTATTGTCTTTAACTCAATTAGATTATACTTAATTAGATTAATGTATATTATACATAATTCAATTAGATTATTGTCTCTAACTCAATTAGATTATACTTAATTAGATTATTAGATTATTATCTCTAACTTAATTAGATTATTGTATTGAGCATCATATTATAATTAATTTATCAACAATTTTTCAAATACATTTCTTTCGATATATAGTTTATTAAGTTTGGACTAATTTCTATTCAAATCCCTTTAAAAAAACGGGGTATTAATATGATTGTTTTAATAAAAAGATAAAATAAAATATTAAAATCTCATATCTATAATGTACTAGTCTTTTATGATGTAAGTGTCAGACAATTGGCTTAGGTTGATGAACAGTTGGTATGGATTGTTGGTTGTCATTGATGTCAACGATTGGAGAGTGATATTGTAGATTGATGTCAACCCTTGGAGAAAGTTCGGTAGCGAATTCTGGTAGCACAAATGTTTGGGTAATGGACCCAAGGTTGTTTCATATATAATGGTATGAATTTTAATATATATGAAGGTAAGACTACTCTAGATGGATAATACATGTAATTCCATTTCCAGTGGTATGTGGAACACCACATAACTCCTCCCAGTTAGAGAGTTATGGCCATGAGAAGTTGGAGAACCCGAGTTTGGGTAATGGAACCAAGTTTGTTTGATGGATAATGGTATGAGTTTTGATATATTTACAAGAAAGACTATTCTAGATGGATAGTACATTTCATTCCATTTCTAGTGGTATGTGGAACGTCACATAACTCCTCACGGTTAGAGAGTTATGACCATGTGAAGTTGGAGAACCCTCACGAGTCATCTAGAAGCCCCAAAAGGTTAGAGTAGTCAAAGTGGTTTAAGAGATTTTAGAAGGTAAATAATAAAGTGAAGTGATGAGTGTACTATAATTCAAAGTGAATACAAAATAAATTATTTAAATAATAAAGTTAATGGAGAAATTACTAAGTGGACAAGTCGTTAGAAGTGGGTTAACCCTAAAATAAGGAAAGTGGGTTAAGATGGTTAAAATGTAACCCATTGAGGAAGCTACATGAAAGTATAAATAAGAGGCAAGGCTCTCTCATTTTAATCACACTTGAGCATATTCAATATCTATAAGTGACTGAGGTAACCAAAGGATATCTAAGCCAAATTTCAGAAGGAAGGTGAAGTAAAGAAGG
>ML785204.1:512283-523318 GCA_009831015.1 Picea engelmannii | reverse complement strand
CGACCACCGTTCCTTGATCCTGATCCTGGGCTCCTCCTCTTCTTTGTCCTCCAACTGCTTTGCTTTAATTCTCCTTAAGCTTGAGGAAAGGCTAAAGGGTTGGGACAAATGGATTCGACAATTGGGCAGAGTTTCTTCGCTATCTTTTTTCCTTCTCCAAATAATACCCCTACCCCTTCTTTTATAGGCTAGAAGGAGCTAGGGTTTTGGAAAAACTCTCGGCCATGCATGGCTGGGAGTTTCAGTTAACTAACCCATAGCTTTTTGTCCCATCGGCAACTTTCCTATTTTTGTGCTTTGTTAGGTAAACGCGGGCTGTAGTAGGCCTGCCAGCGTTCCAACGCGTGCAGTAGTAGGCCTACCAGCATTCCAACGCGTGCAGTAGTGAGTTAGGGCGCGTTTGACTTAACTCAAAAGGATTTTCAAAGAGGTTTCTCAACAAATGTTTTGGCAATGAAGGGATATGAGTTGGCCTGATGCCAGGTAAGCATGTGTGGTGCAATTTAGGGTTATAACACGTGGGTCATTTCCTGAAATTCTGAATGGATTGAGAGCAGTTCGTGGTTTTCAATTCGACATCCGACACTCCATATTGCACTCCGAGCGCAAAGGAGTTGACGGTTAACACATTGGTGGCCTGTGGTGGACGAATTGGCGATCTGGTTTTTGTGCCCCCTCTTGGCCTCCATCTACAAATCTCATTACACCTCAGATTGGTCATTTATGTTGATCGTTGAGTGGCTCACAAATTTTCTAGAAGCTAAAGCTGTTAGCAACTCATTTAATGAATTTTCCATTTTTAGAGGAGGTCAACCCTTCTAGTGGTCAACCTCTCAAGACATAATTATCTATAAATACTATTTCCTATGACATGAACCAGGGGAAGAGAATTTTTAGAAGAATTCCATTGTGTAATTCAGACATTTTCTGCAAATTGTGTTTTAGAATTCGTTTTTATTAATAACAGAATTGTGTTGAGTTGAGCCTATGTTTTACTATTAGAGAGTAGACACGACCTGCTGGGGGTCCCACCAGTGGTCTGGGTGATTGTGTATATCAGTACATATTTGCATTCATCTTTTTGCTTACTTAAATTTCGAAATTATCTCTTTACTGTGTAGATTTCTCATTTCAATTGCTTGTTGTGTGTATAATTTAAATTGCAGATTGCTTATCTAATTCATCTTCTTGTACACTTTCTCTTAATTGTAGATTGTTTTCTGAATTGTGTATATCATAGCGGGACATCCATGGATGTGTGTTATCGATTATATTTTGTTGCGGGTTGTAAAGTTGTTTAATTACATCGTTATGTCTTTTTCTCCCTAGCTATAAATTACTCTGCAGAGTACTCATTTAGATAGGTTTATGTGTAGCTTTGATAGATTAATTGCTTTAGTTTTGGTAGTTTTATGATAGGTTTTTTTGTAATTGCAAATGCTCTCTGTAGGTATGTTTCATTTGTCAATTTTTCTTCAACATGATAGGATAGAAATGGATTTTTGAGTTATGATTTTTAATAGCATTTTAGTTGATTTTGAGTATGATTTTTAGTGATAGTTTAGTTTACTTAGATTATGATTTTTAATGAAATCTTAGTTATGAATCTGAGTTGCAATTTCTAATTAGCATTAGCCAAGAGTTTGTAGGTTTTCACAGAGCATTTTCATTGTTATGAATTAGAATTAGAATTTCTAATTAGTGTTAGTTATGGGTTTGTGGATTTGCTTGAATTAATGTTTATTCTTTGTAGAATAGAATTGTTATGAGTTTTTTTTAAGAATAGAGTTCACTTGTCAAAATAGTCTTGATAGGGTAGTTGTTTACTTGCTTATTTTCTCAAGAATAAATAGCTTACTTGTTGTTTCTTACTTAAAAATTGAGTAGATTAACTAGCTTTAAAATAGATTATTATTTGCTTATTTAGAAATAGTCCATCAATTCCTTGTTTGAAGTTGCTTAGGGTAAATAGTTCATAATTCTATAATTGCTTAAAGATCTTCATTTTCTGAGTTTAGTGGCATTATATTAGGTGAGGCTAGGCTAGATTAGAGCTCTAGACCTGCATATACAGTGCTGGCACCTCGAAGCTTATGAGCCCTGGGTTGACAATTTAATGTCGAAATAGATAACATATATTTCACTTGACATTTTTGGCGTCGTTGTCGGGGAGGTGCTAAAGGGATTAGAGCTTAGGTAGTTAGGTTGATTTTAATTACAAAACAAGGGGGAGGAGAAACTTTAAGATGAGAGGTAAGAACCCGCACATCCATTTTAATGGGTCACTCGAAAGCCTTGTTGTTCCCTTTTTGCAAGAGTGTTTACTTTTTCTACAAGTTTGCTTACTTTTCTTAGTTTATTTACTTTTCTCAGTTTTTGTACTTTTCTGCAATTTACTTTCTTGCAAGCATGTTTATTTTCCCGCAAGCGTGCTTTCTTTCTTGCATAGTGTGTTTACTTTCCCAAAATTTAGTTTTCATGCCAGTGTGTTTATTTTATTGCAAGAGTGTTTTGTTTGGTTTGCGCAAATCTGCTTTAAATATGTATTTCATTTTTTTAGGTAGTTGTGATTAAAATATTAAAAAGTCTATAATAACAAAAAAATGGGTGCTTTAAGAACCCCATACACTAATTCCTGTATGAGGTAGGATCCATCAACCAACAAAATGAATTCAAAGGTAACCATTAGTTTGGGAGAACTCTCTCAAATCCCAACAGCAACTGGGATCTCTTCTTTTAAGGAAGAACACATCTTGAAAATAGTCAAGAACTTGTCTACCTCTCTGGAAATATTAGAAGAATCAAGGTTCTATGAGCTACAAAATGATTTTCCTTGCCAAAATGCGAAGGAAGCTAAAAAATTATGGACTACATCTTGTAGAGAGAAATCACTAAGACCTGATATTGAGGACTTTTCAACATCCATCTCAGCATATCCTTTATGCACTTCAGAAATCAATCATCCAGAAGAAAAGGATCTGCATAGCATGATGAAGGAGAGCACATAAATTACTGTTGATGAACATCAAGATTACATTGAAATTTGGTTTCAAGAGGTCATCAGGCCACAATACTATTCTCTTCTTCAAGACCTTCTGATGCCAAAACAAGTAGGTTTGTTGGTTCTTCATATTCAGGTAATAACTGCGGTAAATTTTTCATATGTAGATATGGGTATGTTTCTTATCTTGCTTCACACATGGTTACATTGGAAAAGTTCTTACACTTGAATAAATATTTTCCTTTCTTTTTAGGTAGGGTAGGATAATAAATAAAAACTGCATGTTTTTAGTTTATCTTAAAGTCTAATGCAACCTCATTTTACATTTTATTTTTAATAAAAGAACTATGAGATACATGTTCTTGTGATTTGATCTCATTGATATCATCAATTTTTGATATTTTAGAGTGTGGTTTTTCACAAACTGTTTTAGAGATCTCTGTAGGTATTTATTTCACCATAAGTGGACAATTTCAAGGAGACAAAGAGGAAGTATTTTCCTTCAATAATATTGCTATATCTGAACCTTTTTTTTTGCTAGGCATCAATTGAATAATGACTTGTTGTAATTAGCCACATTTTTGCAAAGATTTCCATCTTCTTTTTCTCAAGGCATCTTTAATGGCAATTGCTCTTAACTTCCACCACTAGAGGATATGAGGAAGTGATGCCTTGACTATCAAACTTAGAGTTCACTCGTACAATTTCTCGAAGAACCCTGAGTAAGTGAGTAAAGTATCTTTATTAAAGAGTAACAAGGAGGTCCAATTAATGGTTAGCCATGGAAACATCACAATAACTTAAAAAAAAAAAAAAGTGAGTTGAGCCTAAAGATACATTTCTATTCTTTCCCAATGGTACCATCCACTACATAGTAAAAATTATTGATTATACCATATCTTTAGATAGGCTACATCCACTTAAGTACCCCTTACATCAGGACAATGTCTAAGGAATACATAAAGGAGAGTCATCCTCTAACATAAATACCATCCCAGTCTTAAATACAATTTTCAGAGCTGTTTGCCCATCTTCTTGTTAAAAATAAATCTTTATATTAAAATATGGTGGACCAGTCTTTGAGGGTGCAACAGGCTAACCCATCGGGATACTAAACAAGTTTGCTGGTAGTGGGTACCGGCCTATGGTATGACTAGGTAAACCCGTCAGAGTACTGAATAGGCTTGCCAGAAGCGAGGCATTCTACCTAGCGAGGATGATAATATGACAAAAAATAATAAATAAAATTCCTAAATCTTAAAGTTGTCCTGTTGTACGACATTACTTGTAGACAAAGCTGAGAAGAAGTATGTATGGTTAAGCTAAGGTCAATGAACTCCATAACTCTGCCATTGTGAACTAACTTTAAGACTATCTTAAGACTCTCTCACCTACCTCTTCTTAACTATATGTAGGATGTTCTATCCTATAGGTGGGGCCATATTCTAACTGTCTCGTCAGACTAATATGTGAAATTTATCTCTACACTTGGAAAGCTGTAAATCTTAGGCTATTGGGAGAATTGATTGGCTCCCTATATTTTTTACTGTGAGGTGTCACAATACTTAGGAGTGGGGGAGGGGTTTCATGAGCTGACAAATGATAAATACTTCCTATCTATAATCCATGAAAGAAGAAGTAGAATCTTTGTAAAATTTATGTATATTTCTTTCATGATATGGGTTATTATATCAACAGTTATTTTATTTTTATTGAAATGCTAAATTAGATACCACTGAAATCACTGTGTGTTATAAGCTTGATGTGCATTTTATTTATTTATTTTTATGTTTATATAATGGAAGACTTCTTAACTAGTTCTTTGTGACAATTACAGATCAATAACAAATTGTTAAACTCACTATAGATATGTGTTACATGCCTATAAACAGAGGAACAAGTTGTTTTATAGTGTTACAAGAAATGATGACAAGGCAATTAAACAGTGGATCAATCTTTTCACACTTATCCTGTCTATTCTCCTTTTCACCATGACTGTTAGAAGTGACCAAGCTAAGTGATATGGGTAAACATCCATTACAATAAGAACAAATTTCATTTGCATAGGAGTACCATATGAAGTGCCATATGGAGTTCCATTTGGAAGACCATATGGAGTGCCATCTGGACGATCGGATGAAGAGCCATATGGAGGATCGGATTAGGTATGCATATATTGTAAATGACCACGATTGCATGCAAAAAAGGATCGTTCGAATTGATACACCCGTTTCACTGGTAAGTTAAGATGAATTGAATGGTATGTTGTTAAAATTCATGTTGATAATTAAATTCAAACTTTTTAATGCATTTTTATGATCAAATGTCCAATTCAAAGACTTGGACATTGATCCAATTCTCACATAATTGCATTTTCCTCCAAAATACACCACCATTCTAAATTCCTAGGCTAGGGCTTCCAAACGATAAGTTGCAAACATAGAATGGGGCAAGGTAGGTATACTTAGTAGCATTTAGGATTTGTGTATAGGGTAGATGAGGTGAGTTTCAAAATGGGCATGAGATCATGAATACATTCATCAGAAGAAGGTGTAACATAACATGATAGTTTCATCCAAAACAGAGAAAATAACTTTGAATTCTGCTTATAATATTATGAAACAATCACAGGAAAGCATGAAAATGGCAGAAAATTGTAGCCGAAGAACAACAACTTTGGAGGATGATTTGGAGGCCTTCCTCAGTGAGTTTTTTAATGAAAAAATTATTAATGGAAAGATGAATATGTCCTATACACCCCGGAGCCACTAATACAAGAAAAAACCTACATCTAACCCCTTCAAAATTGATTCGAAAACAAACTGTCCAAAAGCGCAACGACTATGACAGAAGTGCAACAAAAACCAAGGGGTCAAACATGGAGCGATAACTCTTTAACCGTAACACATTTTGAAAAAAGAGGAGAGGTTTTTTTATATAAGGTTGTTTTTAAGACAAACCTCTCTCAGGTTTATGAAATTCATTCCATGTTCTTGGAATATGTGCCACAAAATAATGAGTAAATCAGGCAATTAAATTGGCGAATTTGATTTTCTGAAATAGGCCTCCAAGAAAGTTTAATATATTCCAATATATGATACATGTGTAAAAAATGAAGGAGGTTATTGTGATTTGGTATGTCCTTAGAAAAATCCTCCTTTGTTTTTCCAAAATTCATCCTTATTTGGTGAAAAACCTCTTTTGAAAATGATGACCAAAAACAAAGTCAAAAGCATAGCGTGGTCTTGTAGAACACTTTTGACTGACTTTTCCTGATCCATTTTTTGATGTAGTAGTGCCTGGATATGTATCTCTAAAGATTGATGTCCCTTTTTTCCTTTTTCAAGAGCATATCCAGGTGTTCATTGACTCTGCCAAGACAATAGTCTCTGTCCTTTTCAAATTCTGTTGCAATAGTGCCTTCAATGTCTTATTGACAGTGGAGGAGATGGCTCAAGAATCATTTGAAAATAGAAAGGAATGTAAAATTTTATTTGAAAATGAAAACATTTGACCTAGGACCCCAACAATAAACTTAAGAGATTACATTTGATAATTGGAGACTACTTGACTCTAACAAACTCCAAACCCTCCAACTCAAATTATCTCTTTGTCTGAACAAAAGACCAAGAAACTTGTTGATTTCCCTACAGCCCCATCGAGAAATAAAACTAAAAATTCTAATGATAATTCTCCATTGCCCTCAACACTTATTGATCCTCAATCCAATAAGTTACAAGAGGCAATTCAACAAGATTTCCCTGTAGTCCCTGCGAATAGAAGAGGAGCCAATCAATTCAAAAGGGAATATTTTCGAAGAAGTACCTGAGGTGCAAGTGGAAAACCTAATTTAAAACCCCCAAACACTTCAGATCCTATCCAAGTATCTTTCGATCATGAAAGCCCCCATAAAAGACTCAGGGAAGCTTCTGCAGAAGAGTTGGAGCATGATAGAGAAGTAAAATATGAACCTATTCCCTCTCACAAGCACTTTGCTACTCCTACCTCACAGATTCCTACATCAACTTCCAAAGCTAATAGACCCTCTACATCCATCAAGGGATCCAAGCCCTCCTTTGAGACATCTGATCATACTCCAGTTATTGAAAAATTACAACAAGAAAGTGTTCAATTGCTTCAATAGTTGGAAGAGCAAAAGACTATGGATAAGCATCTCCACCATGCTAATGCGGTATTACAAGAAAAAGTGAATTCTCTCCAACGATTGGTTGATCAAATGACCAATGACAATGGGCACAATTGAAACATCATAAGAGGCACAAGACAAAGTCTTTAGGACAAGAGGGAGAAGCTTCTAAAGCTAATCCACCCCCTCCTCCGTGAGTCTAGTTATGTTGGATAATTAATATTTGTTTGCAGTGGGACCTGCAAATCCTTAGACATGGGGATAATGTTGGGTTTGTATTTTGACTGTTTTATTACAATGATTGAATCCTTTTTGCACCGATATTACATATGCTATGCTTCATATTAGCCATTTTGAAGGAGTTTCAAAGGTTTATATATCAATTTATCATGGATTCACATTAGGCATGTATAATTGGTGTTTTTGTAATGATTTTGAGATCAATTCAATTGATTTTAATGTTTATAAATATCTAATGTTCTAGTTTCCTTGTAACAGGTCAGAATTGTGATTTGATCCTCCATTTAGACCTTCATCCGCCACTATTACAGGGAGAGAACTTAAATCTTAATTTGTGGGAGGATGAATTTGAATCAAACAAATCTAGCACATGGGTTTTGTGCATAATATGCCCAATTAGGTCTCACACGGTCCATTTCCTGAAATTCTGAATGGATTGAGAGTCTTCGTGATTTTTAATTCGGCATCTCGCACTCCATCTTGCACTCAGAGCGCAAAGGAGTTGGCGGTTAGCACATTGGCGGCCTGGGGTGGACAAATCAACAATCTGGGTTTTGTGCCCCCTCGTGGCCTCCAGCTACAGAGCTCATTACACCTCAGATTGGGCAGTTATGTTGATCGTTGAGTGGCTCACGGATTTTCTAGAAGCTAAAGTTGTTAACAACTCATTTAATGAATTTGTCATTTTTAGAGGAGGTTGACCATTCCAGCGGTCGACCTCTCAAGATGTAATTATCTATCAAGAACATACATAGTGATCTATGGAGAACTTGGTGTAAGTTTTCTAGTGTACAATGAAAATGAATGAGAAACCTCCAATTCCAATCCCTCCTTAGAAAAATAAATACAAGGGGAATCTTCCACTAATAGATAATGTGGTAAGGAAGAGGAATAAGTTATTTTAATTGTAGAAAGAAATAATTTAGGTACTATTAGTGTTTTGACTATTATAAATTTGAGTTCAAAGAGAGAAACACTGACTTGAATAAGTCTACGACCAACTACACTGAGGATTCTTTTGAAAATTTTGAATACTCAATATTCTTCCCTTTTGACCTGATAAAATGATATTATAAATATGTCTAGTTACAACAACTAGTCAAATTATATGACATGTAATCATGATATATTTGTCAAGTTAAATGAATATGTTAAAATTCAAGTAAATTATGACAATAACAAAGAGATTGTTGTGATGGTAAAATACAATCTTGTTGTAAAGACCAATCAAGGAGAAAGGAAAAACTACACATATTCATGATTAAATATATCTACTATAGTTATAACATAATCTTCTAAGTATTTGGTTGTGTATAAAAAAATACAAAGTTTTATTTGAAGACAACTGCTGCAAAATATTTGATAAATCTAACAATTATCATCTTGTAGAAAAGGCCTTAACGATGAGAAACATGACGTTTCCTCATAAGATAGTACCAAATAATACATATGTCCTCAAAGCAACCATTGATGGTTCATGGTTATGTCATAGGTGCTATGGACGATTTGATTTTTCGAAGGTAGATCAATCGAGAAGAAAACGTTGAAAGGGATTCCAATAATTCAAGCAAGAGAAGAAGTGTATCCCAGTTGTGCATTAGGAAAGCCACACCAATATAGCTTTTTGGTAAATAAGTCGTGGATCACAAAATCTTCTCTTGCGATTATCCATGCTAGCATTTGTGGCCCTTTGAAAACTTCATATTTGAGTAAGAGTATTTATATTTTGATTTTTATGGATAATTTGTCATGCCACACTTAGATTTATTATTTGAAAAAAATTCATAATCCTCCGAATGTTTCCATCACTTCAAAGAAATTGATGAAAAGAAAAGTAAGTACTATCTCATGGTACTCAAAATGGATAGAGGGGGAGAATCCACTTCAGGGAGTTCTCTGAGTTCTACAACGATAATGGAATCAAGAGAGCACTCACTACAACCTATTCTCCCTAATGGAATGGAGTGGGAAAAAAAGGAAGAATTGTAACATTATGAAAATGGAATAAAGTATGTTGAAGGTAAAGAACCTTCCTAATTGTTGTAGTTGGGTAGAAGCAATGGAGACAACAATGCACATTTTAAATTGTAGTCTCATTAAGTCAATGAAGAATGTCACTCCAAAGGAATCTTGGACAAGGCATGGGCCTTTTATAACTCATTTTTTTTAACTTATGTGGCATATGTACATATTATAGATAAGCAATGGAAGAACAAAATCATAGCCTTTTATTTTTGTGGAATAACTTGAAGAAATTAATGGCTACAAATTTTATAATATTGTAACCAAGAAGACGATTGAAAGTTAAAATGCATTCTTCATTAGGTTGTGGCAATGGAAACAAGAATAAAAACAAGAACAACCAATGATTTTGGAAATAGAAGATGACATACCACCTTATCCTCCTTCTCTGACAAGCTCTATTGGAAGCTCAAGTTCTTCAACAAGCCCAAGTTTAAACTCAACACCAAGTCCAAATCCTCCAAGAAAGGCAGGATGCCTAAGCAGAACATATCAAAGGACTACTGATACAAATCGGTGTGTTAATTTTTATTTAGTTAGAAAAAATTCAGTTGAACCGACCATATCTAAAGAAGCAACAAAAGAAAAAGTATGAGTCAATGCTATGAACGAAGAGATGGAATCAATACCAAAAACAAGTGAAAATAGTAGCAAAGTTGCTTATACATGCCTCTTATAGTAATGTAATACTTGTACACAGTAAAAAAAACTAAAAGTTAAAATAATTATAAAACACTTTGTAAAAATTAAGACGGATGAGAAAAATTTAAAAGAAACTTTATAAAAAAGTATTAAATAAATTAAGGTGTAAAACGACTCCTTACAATACACGGTACTTATAAGACAAGTCAATTAGAAAAGAACTACATAAATTTATTAAAGATTAAGACATGTTTGATTATTCTGGGTAGTATGTATTAAAGTGATTTTGATGTTAAGATGTTATACATTGATAAGAGTTAGAAATATTGCATTAATCAAGTAGCCATAAAAATTATATTTCAAAAGTGAGATTACAACATATTTTTATCTTCTTATTATTTCTGACAATAAAGATACCATTGAAAAGAAGTTAATTATTTTTTAAGAGTGAGATTACAACATATTTATACCTTCGTATTATTGTCTCCATTATAAACGAAGAGATGAAATCACTACCAAAAACAAGTGAAAATAGCAACAAAGTTGCTTATAAATACCTCTTATAGTAATGCAATACTTTTATATAATGTAATACTTATATACAATAAAAAAAACTAAAAATTAAAATAATTATAAAACACTTTTTAAAAATTGAAACAGATAAGAAAAATGAGAAAAAAAAAAAAAAAACACTATGAAAAAATATTAAATAAATTAAGGTGTAAAATGACTCCTTACAATACACGGTACATATAAGACAAGTTAATTAGAAAAGAACTACATAAAGTTATTAAAGATTAAGACATGTTGGATTATTCTTGGTAGTATGTACTAAAGTGATTTTGATGTTAAGATGTTATACATTGATATTGATAAAGTTAGAAATATTGCATTAATTAAGTAGCCATAAAAATATATATTTTAAGATTGAGATTGCAACATATTTTTATCTTGTTATTATTTTTAATCATAAGAATACCATT
>ML785204.1:498000-512257 GCA_009831015.1 Picea engelmannii | reverse complement strand
TGAAAAAAAAAAATCTATGTTAAAGTATTAAATAAATTAAAATGTAATTTTAGTTTTTAAAATAGAATGAAGAAATCTTATTAAAGGTTAGGAATAATTTAAGATGGTTGTTTGATTTTTCTTTTGTGGTAAGTTTTTGTTACTTGTGTAATCATAGAGTTAAAAATATCACATGATCAAGTTTTTTACTGTTGGATTACTGAGAGGGGGGCGGTGAATCAGTAATAGAGAAATTTAATCATTTTTAACCACAATATGCAAGTGTTATATCAATGTAGCATGATCATCCAATAGTTCTAGATTAAATAAACAATGAACAAATGAACAATCATACACATACAGAGTACACCAGTGTTTTTATGTGGAAACCCAAAGCGCGAGAAAACCACAGAATGATTTTTCTTATATGTCTTTAAGAATTACATTCATTGGAACCACCAACTTCCTTTTTTTTCCAGCTGCAACTGGAAGGAGGTTCCAACCCCCTAGTTTCTCAGGCTACAAACTATTACCCATCAACTATTTGTCTCAACCATGTACCCAACATGTACCTCAACCAAAATCCCTCATCAATTTCATCATCCAAATTTGATTTGTAACTCTGTAATAGACCTGGTGTATATGATCACATACCTGCAAACATTCCTTAACTTTAACAACAAGAAACTAGCATTTTCATCAAACTTTACTTTAGTCTCACATGACTAATTTTGGATTAGTAAAAAACCCTAACTTGCAATAATCATAACTATGTATTTGTAATGAATAAAGATCTGAAAAATGGTACACAATGTTCTTCAATGTCTTTTATGCAATTCCTCCAGATTTCACTACTTGGAATCTCTCAGAAAGAAGTTATAGCAAAAATGGCATCCCTTGTTGAATTCTGGCGTATTCTAGAGAGCAAACTTGTAGAGCATGCCCCACACAAAATATTTGTTATATGGATTTGAAAATTGTACACAGAATACTACAGATTGTACTCTAACCAATACATTTTGCCTTACTGAATTTGTATCTGTTATGAATAAGTTATGACGTTTTTACTCAAAACACCTGTTTTAGAATAGTTTCGGGACTGGCCACAAACCCTATTTTCCACGGCGTGTAAATCCAAAACCACAACGACCCACAAGATGAAATTTGTATCACACCTACTTGGACATGTTTCCTTAATGACCTCCTAATTTCACGGTCTGAATCATTCTAGAAAACAATTTATCGCGAAAATGGTGAGATGACTTGTAAATAACATACCTTAGAAAGCATCGTCAAAAGAATTTATCCTCCCTTGAATTTCGGCCTTCTTTACTTCACCTTCCCTATGAAATTCGGCTTAGATATCCTTTGGTTACCTCAGTCACCTATAGATATTGAATATGCTCAAGTGTGATTAAAATGAGAGAGCCTTGCCTCTTATTTATACTTTCATGTAGCTTCCTCAAGGGGTTACCTTTTAACCATCTTAACCCAGTTTCCTTATTTTATGGTTAACCCACTTCTAACCACTTGTCCACTTTGTAATTTCTCCATTAACTTTATTATTTAAATAATTTATTTTGTATTCACTTTGAATTATAGTACACTCATCACTTCACTTTATTATTTACCTTCTAAAATCTCTTAAACCACTTTGACTACTTTGACCTTTTGGGGATTCTAGATGACTCGTGAGGGTTCTCCAACTTCACATGGACATAACTCTCTAACCGTGAGGAGTTATGTGATGTTACACATACCACTGGAAATGGCATGACATGTGTTATCCATCTAGAATAGTCTTTCCTACAAATATATCAAAATTCATACCATTATCCATCAAACAAACTTGGGTCCATTACCCAAACCTAGGTTCTCCAACTTCTCATGGCCATAACTCTCTAACCGTGAGGAGTTATGTGACGTTCCACATACCACCGGAAATTGAATGAAATTTAATTTCCATATATAGTAGTCTTACCTTCAAATATATTAAAAATCATACCATTATACATGAAACAACCTTGGGCCCATTACCCAAACCTTCGTGCTACCGAAATTCGTTACCGAACTTTCTCCAAGGGTTGAAATCAATCACTAAGGGTTGATATCAATCTACAATATCACTCTCCAATCATTGACATCAATGAAAACTAACAATCCATACCAACTGTCCATCAACCTAAGCCAATTGTCTGACAATCTCCCCTTTTGGCATTGATGGAAACACCAACATTGATGGCAACACTTAGTCATGATAACATTCATGCTTATAGTCATCATCAATGTTTCTATCTCTCCCCCTTTGCCATCAATGACAAAGGTTGTCTCCCTTTGGGGCTGCTCCCCCTAATTGAACTCTCCTTGGGGTTTCTCCCCCTGTCTACATGTTTTTGATTTTTCTTTGTGTTTATAAGCCTCTGATTACTCTCTCTCCCTTCATATGAATACTATCTCCCCCTTTGAAGTCATATCGCTCATTCTTCCCTTGTGAAAATCGCTCCCATTGGAAACATGCCTCTATGCTCTCTCTCCAAGCATTTACCTTTGCATCTGATAAATCTCTCCCCCTTTGTCATCAATGGAAAATATATCTTTCCCTCTGGGGCTGCTCCCCCTAACAGAACTCTTCCTGAAACTGATCTCCTAACCTAAATTTTCCTATTTATGGTGCTTCCTCGTGTACATCTAAGACATATAAGATAATCATTCAAAATCATTCATTTTGGAGTAGAAATTACTCCGAGTCTATGGCGAATATACTTAAAGGAATCTCTTGGAAGTGATTTTGTAAAGATGTTTGCCACTTATTCTTTTGTGCCCACATATTCAACTCTGATGTTCTTCTCTGCAACTTGTTCCCGTAGAAAGTGATACTTTATTGGAATGTGCTTTGTCTTGGAGTGCATCACTGGGTTCTTTGAGATACTAATGGTGCTTGTATTATCACAATAGATTGGAATGGGATCATCATACTCAATCTGTATATCTGTCAGAGTTTATTTCATCCATAGAACTTGTGTACAACATGTTGTTGCTGCAATATACTCTACCTCGGCTGTAGATAAGGATATTGATGATTGTTTCTTGCTTAGCTAATATACTAAACACTCACCCAAGTAGAACGCTGCTCCACTGGTGCTTCATCGTTCATCAATGAAACCTACCCAATCTGCATCTGTGTTGGAAATAAGTGATAGATCCTTTCCTTTTGGATACCATAATCCAAACTCTTATGTTCCTTTGAGATATATGAAAATCCTCTTCACTGCTAATACATGTGATTCCTTTGGTGCTTCTTGAAATCGTGCTACCTGTCCAACTTCTTGCATTACATCTGGTCTAGATGTTGTCACATATAGTAAGCTACCAATCATTGTCTTGTATTGCCTCTGGTTTGTAGACTTTGAATCATCATCTTTTCTCAACTTGCAACTGGTTTGCATAGGAGTGGTAACTCGTTTTCAATCTTCCATTCCAAACACGTTTAGCATTTCTTTGATATACTTAGTTTCAAAAATAAAAATTCCTTGGTTGCTTTGACATATCTGAAGACCCAAAAAGAAGGATAGTTCTCCAATTAATGACATTTCAAATTCATTCTGAATATCCTTTGCAAATTTTTGGCTTAACCTATCATTAGTACTTCTTAAACAATATTATCAACATAAATTTCAATTAATAAATACTACCTTGAGTTACCTTGATGTAGAGGTTGTTGTCTGCTCTTCCTTTCCATAGTTCATAGGGAATTTTGTCATTGTTGTTTCTGAGAACTACTCTGTTTTGAATGTGAACTGTTGTATGCAGTGCATGTGTCCAAAAAATATCTATCAATTTGGAATCCATTAGCATTGTTCGAGACATTTCCTGTGTAATTATCATCCATTATGATAATTTCCCTTTGTCTCTGAACCACTCTCTGAACCAATCTATGAATCCATGCTCTCGTCCATTATCATATATCTTTCCAAACCTGCTAAGTTTTCTTATGAATCCATCTTTGTCCATACTGTCCAAGACTCTACTTGAGAAGCTGTCCATAATGTTGACCCATTTATCACTATACTATCATGAAGTCTTGATTAATCTATCAAACTGTACTTCTGCTAAATGACTGCTCTGAATCTGCCTTCTCAAACTCTGCAATCTACTTGAAGGATAGTTCTTTGGTATGTCACAACTATCACATAGACTCCCCCTGTCTAATATTCATATTACTTGGGAGTCTCTAAGCCAGATGGCCCAAAACAATTCTTTTTTTGATGTGTATTCATCATCCTCTTCATTGGTAGATTCATTATCTCTATGAGCTTTGACTTCTTTCTTTCTGTTTATCGATTCATCTTTCACTACAATTCATGAAAGTACAATATCTTGAACCTGCTCCTTATTTACATGTCCTTCATTTATTTCAGTTATTTTCCAAACCTTTTTGTATCTGACATCTTTCTTTTTCTTTGTAGAACTTTGTTCATCTCATTTTATTTCCAATCTTGTGATCTCTGGTACCTAGTCTTTGTTCACCCATTCTTCTTGTTTTCTTATCCATACTTTCTTATATCTAATATCAGTGTTCTCTTTCATGGAAGTATCGATCATGCTTCTAAAATCACTAGATATGTGTCCATAGTTATGACATGTGTAACACTTAATGTTACGTGCAGCCACATAGGCACTTCTTGCTTGAACATTTCTTTTATAATCCCTGCAATCTGCAACCTTATGTCCAAAATTAGTACAATAAAAACAATGACCATAAAATAAATTTGCATAGTTGGGAATGAATGATCTTCTTTGTGGTGTATTCCTTTTGAATTTATGCCTTGTGTGATCATGATTATGATTGAATCTTCTTTGTGGCTTGAACACAGATGGTCTTCTTGAAAATGTATCTTCAATAGTTTTCTTAGATTCTGGTTGACCATGATTCCTTCCTTTGAGTACTTCTACATAACTCTTTCTAATTTCTTCATTCTTCTTTTCTAGCAACCTAGAGTGCTTCTCTTCATTCTCTGTAACTGATGTGGATGTTTCTGTCTCTTCAACGTTCTTTTTGAATTTGAAGATTTTACTTCTCAATGTGACAACTTCTTCTTCAAGCTTCTCAACCTCTTCTTCTTTATTTAATATCCGAGACTTCATGACTTCTTCTGTTCTCTTCACTTCTTCAAGCTGAATTTTTGATGTGATTATTTCTTCTTCAATTACTTTCTCTTCTTGACCAAACTCTATCTCAAGCTGGTTTAGATCATTAGTTCTTTCCTTAAGATGATCTGTCAATATCTTCTCTCTCATTTTTTCTTCTTCCTTCTATGCTGCTATGTTGGCTTCCAAACATTGCTTTTGATATTCAAGATTTTCTTCGATCTTTCTAGCTTCTTTTAGCTGATTTCTTAATTTCTCGATGACCTCTTGGGATTCTTCAAAAATGTGAACACTTTACTTTTGTTTCATCAATTCTTTCTTGAGTGACTTGTTTTATTCTCTTAGTTCATCAAAAGCACTAATCAATTATGCTTCATAACTGTCTTCTTTTTCAATTTGTTTTTCTGTCTCATTACCTTCACAACATTCTATTTTAAGATGTTCGTGTTTTTCACAATTAAAGCAAAACAACATACCTCTATTGATTATGTACTCTTCATCTTCTGAATCTGTTTGACATGGTGAACATATTTCTTCTTGATCTGTACCTGCATCTTCTTTGGAATTTTATGAATCTGTGATGGGTGAAGAATATATGTCATGCAACTTATCCCAAATTTATTTGGATGATGAAAATTTACCAACCTTTTCTCTTACCGGATTAGGCAATCCTTCCCAGATGAAATCCATTGCTATTTTTTTATTCTTCTTCAATTATTTCTTGGTTGCAGTCTTTTCCCTTTTTGAACTATCATATCCTGTAACGACTGATAGCCAAATATAATTCCCCTGTGTTTATAAAAATAATTTCGTCCTTATGCTCCACATCTCATACTTTAAACCATTCTGACTATTAAACAATGGTACTCCATTCTCAGAATAATCCATGATCTCCTTCCAGTGGTTAAACTGTTTCTTGAAGGAACCTGCTCTGAAACCAATTGTTGGATTACTGAGAGGGGGTGTGAATTAGTAATAGAGCATTTGAATCATTTTTAATGACAATATGCAAGTGCTATATCAATGTAGCATTATCATCCAATAGTTGCAAAATAAATAAACAATGAACAAATGAACAATCATACACATACACAGTACACCAATGTTTTTACGTGGAAACCCAAAGCGGGAGAAAACCACAGAATGGTTTTTCTTATATGTCTTTAAGAATTACATTCATTGGAACCACCAACTTCCTTTGTTTTCCAGCTACAACTAGAAGGAGGCTCCAACCCCCTATTTTCTTAGGCTACAACCTGAGGGAAACTGCAACTCCCCAATTCTCTGGCTACAACTAGAAGGAGGCTACAACCCCCTATGTTCTCCGGCTACAACCATAAGGTGGCTACAACCACCTGTCCTTGCCCCATCCAACCGCCCCGACGTAGAAGTAGAATGATGTAACCACTGTCACACTATCACTGTGAGATATACCACTGTAACAACCTATACCAATAAACTTGTAACCAACATGTACCATAAACAGGTGCATCAACCATGCATCAACCTGTACCAAACAACCTGTACGAAACAACCTGTAATCAACCTGTACCATAAACAAGTGCATCAACCATGCACAGACCTGTACCTCAACCTGTATCATCATTGATTGCATGAACCATGCACCAAATATGTACCAATAATGCATCAAATACACATAAAATATGACCACCTGTCCTTGCCCCATCCAACCGCCCTGACGTAGAAGTGGAATGATGTAACCATTGTCACACTATCACTGTGAGATATACCACTGTAACAACCTATACCAATAAACTTGTAACCAACCTGTACCATAAACAAGTGCATCAACCATGCATCAACCTGTACCAAACAACCTGTAATCAACATGTACCATAAACAAGTGCATCAACCATGCACAGACCTGTACCTAAACCTGTACCATCATTGATTGCATCAACCATGCACCAAATATGTACCAATAATGCATCAAATACACATAAAATATGACTCATCAAGATGTACCAACATCATCAACTATACACCTCATGCATGTGCCAACTCATCAACTACTTGTCTCAACCATGTACCCAACATGTACCTCAACCAAAATCCCTCATCAATTTCATCATCCAAATATGATTTGTAACTCTGTAATAGACCTGGTGCATATGATCACATCCCTGCAAACCTTCCTTAACTTTAACAACAAGAGACTAGCATTTTCATCAAACTTTACTTTAGTGTCACATGACTAATTCACATGACTAATTTTGGATTAGTCAAAAACCCTAACTTGCAATAATCATAACTATGTACCTGTAATGAATAAAGATATGAAAATGGTACACAATGTTATTCAATGTCTTTTCTGCAATTCCTCCAGATTTTACTACTTGTAACCTCTCATAAAAGGAGTTATAGCAAAAATGACATACCTTATTCAATTTTGGCATATTCTAGAGAGTGAACTTATAGAGCATGCCCTGCATGGAATATGTGTTGTATGGATCTGAAAATTGTACATAGAATACTACAGACTGTACTCTAACCAAAACATTTGGTCTTACCGAATTTGGATATGTTATGAAGAAGTTATGACATTTTTACCCGAAACACTTGTTCTAGACTAGTTTCAGGACTAACCATAAACCCTATTTTCCACGTCGTGTAACTCCAAAAATTCAACGACCCACAAGTTGAAATTTGTATCACAACTACTTGGATATGTCTCCTCAATGGCCTCCCAATTTCACAGCCTGAATCATTCTAGAAAAAAAATTATTTCGAAAATGGTGAGATGATTTGTAGATAACATACCTTAGAAAGCATCATCAAAAGAATTTATCCTCCCTTGAATTTCGACCTTCTTTACTTCACCTTCCCTCTTAAATTCGGCTTAGATATCCTTTGGTTACCTCAGTCACCTATAGATATTCAAAATTCTCAAGTGTGATTAAAATGAGAGAGCCTTTCCTCTTATTTATACTTTCATGTAGCTTCCTCAATGGGTTACATTTTAACCATTTTAACCCACTTTCCTTATTTTAGGGTTAACCCACTTCTAACCACTTGTCCACTTAGTAATTTCTCCATTAACTTTATTATTTAAATAATTTCTTTTGTATTCACTTTGAATTATAGTACACTCATCACTTCACTTTATTATTTACCTTCTAATATCTCTTAAACCACTTTGACTACTTTGACCTTTTGGGGCTTCTAGATGACTCGTGAGGGTTCTCCAACTTCACATGGCCATAACTCTATAACCGTGAGGAGTTATGTGACGTTCCACATACCACTAGAAATGGAATGACATGTACTATCCATCTAGAATAGTCTTTCCTGCTAATATATCAAAACTCATACCTTTATCCATCAAACAAACTTGGGTCCCTTACCCAAACTCGGGTTCTCCAACTTCTCTTGGCCATAACTCTCTAATTGGGAGGAGTTATGTGGTGTTCCACATACCACTGTAAATGGAATTACATATATTATCCATCTAGAGTAGTCTTACCTTCATATATATTAAAACTCATACCATTATATATGAAACAATCTTGGGTCCATTACCCAAACCTTTGTGGTACCGGAATTCACTATCAGACTTTCTCCAAGGGTTGACATCAATCTACAGTATCACTCTCCAATCATTGACATCAATGAAAACCAACAATCCATACCAACTGTCCATCAACCTAAGCCAATTGTCTAACACTTACATCATAAAAGACTAGTACATTGTAGATATAAGATTTTAATATTTTATTTTATCTTTTTATTAAAACACTCATATTTTTTTTTTTTGTAAGTAAGAATATTTCATTAATGTATAAAGAGCCTCCAAAAAACAAAACCAGAGTTGCAGAATGTTCATAATTTCCAAGCTGTAGTAATTGAACTGCCCCAAGGGGGAAACCAATTCAGCCAGTCGGTGTTAAGGTCTACATGTCTATCAAATTAGTAAAAATGTAAACAGAACTGAGAGTAATAAACTAAAACTAAAGTAGAGTTCCCATAAGGGTCATACATTTGGCTTATATTCCGGCCAGGTGGCATGGGTGGCCTCGTTCTAGAGCTCTTCTTCGACATGTGTTCCTTTCCATTCCATCTGCACATCAGCATCCGCATTATCCATCGTTGTTGCCACCTCCCCATCCCCCTGCATGGCCTGCCCCAGGTTTCCACCCTCCGCTGGAAGCTTCTGTTCGCCCTAACCAAACTTGTCTGTTGGGATGTGCTCGGCTTGCGCTGCTGCTCCCTAGAAGGTGGAGAGGATGTGGAGGATTGCAGAGGCCTTCCCATCCAGTTGATGCAGCCGGAATTGTAGATCATCCACTCCCTGTCGGAGCTCGAAGACCAGCCCGTATAGAATGTCCATGTTGTCCTACATCTGCTCGTCTGGGATGGAGTCAGAGATAGAATGTGGAAATGGTGGCGCCTCCAAGGGTGGGTGGAAGTGAAAGGCTTCTGAAGCCAACATAGGTGCGCTAGCCAAGGGAAGTGGAAGTGCTTCAGGAGGTGCCCGAGAAGTGGAGGCTCTGTCCAGGATGGGCTCTGAGAGTAAGCCGATCGAACTGTGTGTAAGAACCAAACCTTCAATCTGGGAAGAGGTGGCAAGTGGTTCCAGGTCAGGCTGTGAAGAGTGCGATGAGTGGGAGGATTGCGAGGACATCGAAGATTGGGAGGGGGATAGGCATCCGAGGCCAAGATGAGAACCATGGAGAGGCACAGGCGCCCGTAGCCGGGATGGAGTCTAGGACGAGCCCCTTCTTGGCCTGCCTCTTTTCCTAGGCATGCTGACCGCGTAGGGGAAATGGTTGGGCTATGAGAGAAACCCCAAGTGAGTGGAGAGGCCAGGAGAATAGCCAGTTGCAGGAGAGCGCCAAGGTGTAGGTATGACGGGTTTGAAGCACAACAGGAGAGCGCAAAGAAGAGGTAAGCTGGAATGGACCATGTTTGCTCAACTGGAGGAGATGAAGGCCGAGCCACATGCAAAGGTTTAATGAAATCGCCCATCGAAATAATAGCCAGAGACAGGAGATGCACCAGTCTTAATGGCGCCTCGGACGTCGTAGGAGGGATTAAATGTATGGGGGTGGCGGCTATGCTTGGCACAGATCCGTCACATGGCTCTCGCCATGTTGGCCTATGTGCGCCTCCTCCTGTTGCCATGTGGCCCGCACCATCACCCGATCCGGGGGATTAAAACACTCATATTGATACCCATTTTTAAAAGTATTTGAATAGAAATTAGTCCAAACTTAATAAACTATATATCGAAAGAAATGTATTTGAAAAATTGTTGATAAATTAATTATAATATGATGCTCAATACAATAATCTAATTATGCTAGAAATAATAATCTAATAATATAATTAAGTATAATCTAATTGAGTTAGAGAAAATAATCTAATTGAATTATGTATAATATACATTAATCTAATTAAGTATAATCTAGTTAAGTTAAAGACAATAATCTAATATAACCTAATTAAGTTAGAGATAATAATCTAATTGAATTATGTATAATATACTTAAGACTATTTTATATTACTAATTCATAAGGAAAAATTTAAAATAAACTCGATAGAAAAGTAATTCTTAATTTAAAAAAAAAAAAATTATATAGAAAAATACTAAAGTATAAAGTTATAACGATTTAAGATGGATGTCTCACTTTTTTTTAAGAAAACTTTAAGTGATTTTAATGTTCACATGTTAGGCATCTACAATGATGAAGTTAGAAACATCACATAACTAAGTGATGTGCTATAAAATATTATATTTTAAGTGTGAGATTTCAACATATTTTTACATCTCTCTTTTTTAATAAAAAAATAAGGATGGAATTGAAATGAGATTACATTGAAAAGTAATGCATCTACAATGATGAAGTTAGAAACGTCACATAACTAAGCGATGTGCCATAGAATATTATATTTTAAGTGGGAGATTTCAACATATTTTTACATCTCTTTTTTTAATAAAAAAATAAGGATGGAATTGAAATGAGATTATATTGAAAAGTTATATATATATTTTTTTTTTTTTTTTTTAAATAAAGGAATTTTATAAAAACATATTAATGAAATTTTGTAGAAATGTATTATAAAATAAAGTGTAAAATAAGTTTTAAAAAAATACGATATTTATATGACATTTTGATTGGAAAAGTTTTATAAAAAAATTTAATAATTTTAAATGGATATTTGATTTTGGGTTTGTAGTAACTCTTTAAATTGATTTTGAGGGTAACATATTATGATTATATTGCTATAAAGTTAAAAATATCACATAACCAAATAACACATCATAAAAACTAAACTTGTAACAATGGGATTGGTCCATTTTTAAAAGGGTTTGGATAGAAAGTAGTCTAAATTTAATAAGGGTTTGGATAGAAAGTAGTCCAAATTTAATAAAATGAGTGTTGAAAGGAATTCATTTATGAATTGATGCTCAATGTCATAATCTAATTGAATTGGTGAAAAAATGTGTAGATACTTTTTTATATAAGGAAAAGTTTGAAAGAAGTTTTATGGAAAAGTATTAAATAAGTTAAGGTGTGAAGTCAGTCCTTATAACTCATGGTGTTTATATGACAAGTTGATTGAAAAAGTCCTATATAAGGTTATTGGCAATTTAAGATGTGTGTTTGATTGTATTTTTAAGTAATTTTTTCAAGTGATTTCAAGTTGATTAGAAAATTCCTACATAAGAGTATCAACAATTTAAGATGCATATTTGATTGTTTTTCGTAGTAAATCTTTGAAATGATTTCAAGATTGACATGTTATGTGTCTACAATGATAAAGTTAGAAATGTCACATGACCAAGTAACACATTATATAATATGATACTTATATGATACTTTGATTGGAAAAGTCTTAGAAAAAGTTATTAACAATTTAAGATGAATGTTTGATTTTGTGTTAGTAGTAAGTCTTTAAATTGTTTTTGAGGGTAAAATATGTTAAAAATATTGCATGATCAAGTAACACCTCATAAAAACTAGTGCATTATAGATATGAGATTTCAATGAACACTATTATCACAATGTGATTGGGATTGGTCCATTTTTAAAAGGGTTTCGATAGAAATTAGTCCAAATTTAATAAAATGAGTGTTGAAAGGAGTCCATTCAAAATTAGTAGATAAATTATGATATCATAAAAAGAGTTCATTCAAAATTGATAAATAAATCATGATATCACAAATTGATGCTCAATATCATAATTTAATTGAATTGGTGGAAAAATGTGTGGAGATTTTTTTATATCACTAATTTATAAGGAAAAGTTTGAAAGAAGTTCTATGGAAAAGTATTAAATAAGTTAAGGTGTAAAGTGAGTCCTTACAACTCATGGTGCTTATATGACAAGCTTAATAGAAAATTCCTACATAAGGTTATCGATAATTTAAGATGCGTGTTTGATTGTCTTTTTTTAAGTAAATATTTCTAGTGATTCCAAGTTGAATGGAAAATTCTTCCATAAGATTACCAAAAATTTAAGATAAATATTTGATTGTTTTTGTAGTGAGTCTTTGAAGTGATTTCGAGGTTGACATATTACGTGTTTACAGTAATAAAGTTAGAAATGTCACATGACCAAGTAACACATCAACCAAGAGTATGTTTTAAGTGTGATATTTCAACATCATTTTACATTCCTTTCGTTTATTACAATAAATATAGGGTTGAAATGAAATTATATTGAAAAATAGAAAATGCACTAAACATATATATGACTCTCAAAATTGACCTTAGGAAAGAAAATTTATGAAAACCTATTAAATTTTTTAAGGTGTAAACTTCACTCTTTAAACATATGATACTTATATACGACACATTGATTGGAAATGTCTTATAAAAAGTTATTAAATCATTATTAATGATTTAAGTTGCTTATGTCTTTTAAAAATATTTTGATGTAATAGTTGTATGTAGCCCAACAATAAGTTAAAGTACTTATGAAATATTTGAAATTTGTAACAATGTATACCTTAAAAGAAAAAGAGAAGTGACATTGACTACATCATACCTTTAAAATTTAAAGTGTTTCATAATTATATATTATCATTTTAGGGTAACTACATGCTTTATTTTGCTTAACTATTACTTAACATTATAATTATATAATTTGAATTCCAATATAATTTCAAGGGTAACTTTATCTTCTACTTTCTTAATTATTACTCAACATTATAATTATATATTTTTATTCAAATGTTACTCAAAGACATAATTATATATTCATATATTTTAGTTTATTTATTTTAAGTAGTTCATATAAATTGAAAATTTATTAAGTTTTTTCACTAAAAGAATATTCTTGAATGCAATTTTTAAGTTTGTCTATAATGAAAATTGTTAAATTTATTATATACTTAAAAAAAATTGAACATAATCATTGATATTTTTAAATTAAATTTATATTTATTTATATAATAAAATTTACATAAATTTTTTTATTTAAATAATTATTCATATTTACATATTTAATAAGTAGCAACCCAAATAATTAATTATGGATTTGGCACAAGGAAAAATTGACATCCAAAACACAAGCTTGGCCTCATTTATGAGACAAATTCAACTTACCTTTCAGTCCTTTGAATGGTTGTCTTTCCACCATATTCTAAGAGAATCCAATGAAAAAGCAAAGCTATTCAAAAAAGCCTTGTTACTACAAAGAGGTGTTTTCTAGTACTATGATTGTAACATGTATATTTTATGAATATAATAGTTTTTTTTCTATTGAGAAAAACTAGCAATCCAAATGATAACTAATTTTTTTTATGATAACTTGTATTCCAGGATAATTCTAAGGTAACTACATATTTTATTTTGCTTAACAAGTACTTAACATTATAATTATATAATTTGAATTCCAAGATAATTTCAAGGATAACTTCATCTTCTACTTTCTTAATTGTTAATCAATATTATAATTTTATATTTTTATTTAAATGTTACTCAAAGGCACAATTATAGATTCATATATTTTAGTTTATATATTTTAAGTAGTTACTATAAATTGAAAAATTATTAAATTAATTATGTATTTAAAAAATAAAAAATAGAAAATAATCATTAATTAATATATATATATATATATATATATATATATATATATATATATATATATATATATATAT
>ML785204.1:463754-497879 GCA_009831015.1 Picea engelmannii | reverse complement strand
TAATATAATAAAATTTACATTAAAAATTAATTAAATAATTATTCATAATTACATATTCAATAAATAGCAATTCAAATGATAACTACACTTTTTATGATAACTTGTATTACAAAATAATTCTAGAATAACTACATACTTTATTTTGCTTAACTATTATTTAACATTATAATTATATAATTTGAATTCCAACATAATTTTAAGGGTAATTTCATCTTCTACTTTTTTAATTGTTATTAACATTATAATTATAATTATATACTTTTTATTCAAATGTTACTCAAATACATAATTATATATTCATATATTTTAGTTTATTTAATTTGAGTAGTTAATATAAATTGATTTTTTTTAAAGTTTTTTTACTTAAAAAAATATTTTGGAATACAATTTTTAAATGTGTGTATAATGAAAATTGTTAAATTTATTATATATTGAAATTTTTTTAAAATAATCATTAATATTTTAAAATTAAATATATATTTATTTATATAATAAAATTTACATTAAAAATTAATCATGAAAAAACTTAATCCTAATCAAATGAAAAACTTAATCTGTTTTAAGTTAAAAAAAAAATTCAAAATTCAAAATTTAAATGAAAATTAGATTTTGTTGCTTTATATATATCATTCTTCAAATTAAATTTTTGTGTATAATAAAAATATTAAATTTATTATATATTAGAAAAACAACTAAAAATAATTACTAACATTTTTTAAATTAAATATTTATTTGTTTATATAATAAAATATTAACTTTTAAGTAAAAAATAAATAAGTAATTACATTAAAATCCATGAAAAGACTTAATTCATCATTCATGAAAAACTTTAATCCCTTTTATAGAAAAAAAGGCATGAGAAGGAAATCCTATAAATAGACACAAACATACTTGATATATTTCAAATCTGCATTGCTCGCAAGTGTAGACGACGACCTGCATCAATGGCCTGACGTGTAAACTATTTTAACAAGATGTTCGACGTGGCAGGCCTTCACTTCTCTCAATGTGAAAGCCTTCTCTTTTGCCTTCAGAGACCTAGAAATCTCTCATAGAGTAAGAATATTAGAAAAATGGGATGGAAATAGAGTATTGTCTTAATGTTTTAATTTTAAATCACATAAGAAAAGTGTTGTTTGGAAAATTATAATACTCATTTAAAAATAACTAATCTTCAGTGAATCAATTGGATGCATGTAGTAGGTATCAACTAACTTCATTTAGTTGTATAAATCTATTGGGTATCAACTAATTATGTGAGCCAACCTCCTTCAAGAGTCTAGAAAGATATTATTTCTCATGGCATTATGGTAAACTTTTCCTTAGTACATTTTAAATTTTACTCTACCTACACTACCAATTTGCATGTAAACAAAAACATATTACTAATTAGAACAACCAATATAAATAAGATGTAACCCATGCATAAACATTAAAAATCTTTGAGAAAATGCATAGTGATTACATGATGCTCCCAGCCACTCAAAATAACCCAAAAATACAAAATAGCACGACTACAAAGTATTATTATAGATAGAAATTCGCTTAACTTCCAAAAGGTAAACAAGCAATTAGTGTTAAATGGATCTATAAAATAAAACATCGTGTAGAAATTGATTTGGAGTTACACAAGTTATCGTTTTTTTTATAGAAATTTGGGGCACGTTACTTTGAAGAAACCTATGCTCTAGTTGTAAGAGTTGACACCATCAAGACAAAAGTGCATCGCATTTCAATTGAATTTGAAATCAACTTTTCTTTCTAAATGGGTATATAGATAAGAAAGTCTATATGGAACAAGTGTTGCATGGCAACGTAGTTTCTGCTGGGTTGAATTGGGGATAAATGCAGATAGACATGGAAAAAGTAGCGAGGGCAGATGGAAATTGCAACGCAGATGTGGCAAACAACATGAAGGACAAGTGGCAACCATGCAAGAAATGACATGTGCCCTCTAGAGTCCGATTTATTTTGTGAAACTATATATATTTTTCATCTTGCTATGTTTGAAATTTACGTTCTTTCCAGTGGTCCTACTTTGCATGTTTTACGTGTTCAGTGTATATTTTGAAATGGTTAGAATTAACTAAAATTTCCATAGAGCTGTCTATATATGATAACAACAGAAAAAGATATGCATGAGAAAAAGATAATTCAAATTAAATAAAGACAATTTTTTGACATTCAACATAGTTGAAGATAAAAATTTAGGAGCATATAAATATAAAAGGAGATAAAAAAATAGTGTTATTTGGAATATATATAAAAAAGAAGTGTGTTACATATTCCTGGGAATTTAAATGCGTTTGTCATATACAATGGCATTGGGGCTTCCGCGGACCCAACATAAAAATATATGCATGATAAAAAAACAATTCAAATAAAATAAACACAATGTCTTGACATTCAACGTATTTGAAGATAAAAATTTAGGAGCACATAAATATAAAAGGAGACAAAAATTAGTTTTATTTGGAATATATCAAGAAATAATAGTTTGTTACATATTCCTGGAAATTTACATGTGTTTGTCATATAGATTGGGATTGGGGCTCCCGTGGACCATAAGAGAAATATGTACAAGAAATAGGACTGTGGAAAGAAGAAGTGGGCGATGGTAGAGTGTAATACCTGAAAAAAAGAAATGAGAAGGTATCAGTCTTTGGCTAGAGATTTCTATTCAGAAAAGGTAGAATAACTGGATTGTTAATAAAGGAGGATGTCATCAGTATAGACTTGCAACGATGGTACATATAAGTATTTTTTCTATTTGCTTGTTGATGCCTTTTTCTGTTGCCTTTCGTCGGCGACCTGCTTCAAGTCCATTTCGACGAATTCTTCAATGTAGCTTCTCAAGGGGGCGACGTTGATGTCATTCCATATTTTTATGCTAAAAAGTTCCTTTTCTAATTCTCTTAGATCAATAGAAAGATTACGCAGAGCCTGATTAATGTCTCGATTCCGTACTGAATAAAAAACTAGCCAGTTGTCCACGTGATCTTCACCATATTCAAGAATCCTACAAAATTTTTCTAAAGACTACGCCTTAAATTTATCAACTTGTTTATCAAAAGCTGGCTTGGTTAATGTTAACGAGTTGATGATTAAGTTGGGGTCCTAGAACGCATTGGTACTTCCGGCTAAGTCTATTTTGGTTAGCTTTGTGAATAATGTTTCTTTATTTGATATTGCTTGCTCACATGATTGGACAATGAGATACAGGTTCTTCACCTTCTCTTTCCAGCATGCTTCTAATTGAGTGATCCGACTTTTGGAGGGGCGATCATGTTGTCTTCTTGTCTTGTCTGGCATGTTGTTGACACGAAAGGAAAAAGGGATGACCGTGTCCAAATAGAAAGTTTCTTCATTGTTTAAATATGTCTACAGAAGTTTGAGCAAGTTATGTGCCCTCTTTCCCAGGGAATCCATAGTTTGTGATGTTTCCCATGACTCAGCAATGATTTCCATTCTTTTCTTGATATTTTTCTTCACATATCCTCTACACGATGTGAGGAAGATGGAGGATCCTTTTAACTTTGCTGCAGGGGTGGCAGGAATGGCTATAGCCAAAGGACTGGCAAACAATGGCATATGAATCAAAGCTTACTCTAATTCCTTGATCCGGTCCTTTAGTTTGGCATTCTCGGCCTCAATGAATCCAATGGAATCATCAAGAGCATCTCTGATTACTCTGTGAAGTCCAGAGATTTGGGACAGACACATGTTGGAAAGGTCAACTTTTGAATGATATTTTCCTTTCTTATTTTTTACATCTCTCTTTTCAATAATTAATTTTTTAGATTCGCTTTCAAAAACAACACTCTGGAATACGAAGGATTCATCTTCGTAAAAAAATTCGATATCAACTATGTCCATTGGGTAGCTATGTTGAATCACGTCTCCTGGATGATCAAGGTTGCAGAATATGCTATCCAGATCAATGTCAAGTTTCATGTTCTCAGTCTCAATTTCAGGCTCTTCCGCCTCCCCTACAATTCTTTTTCTCTTCTTCTACACGAGAAGCTTGTGAGAACTATCAATTTTAGGATTAACCTCCTTCATTTGAAGAACTTTGGGTTGTTTTGTTACTGTGGTAGGCCGTTGGAGCGATGCTTTGTTACTATGGTAGTTCTTGTCCTCATGCCCAAAGATGTTCATTGTATCTCCACAGAACTGTTGTTGAGTCAATGCCATTAGTTTATGAAAACGTCTGTTTGCTTCAGACGCTGCTTGAAATGAACAAATGGAGGGGATAATATAACCCCCTGGAAATGTTGGTTCAATGCATGCGAATGGAAAATCTCCTCAAGCTCTTCGCTCATTAATGACAATCTTTATGCATGTTGTATGATGAGTCATTATAAGTAAAGCTTAATTATTGCATACTTAGAAGTGCAAAGGTGGTGGTTACAGTGAAGAACATTTAAGGATTGGAGGTTTCGTGAATGAACCAAGCCAACAACGTGTGAATGACATTCCATGGTATTTGAAATTAACACTCGGAAGGGATAACAAAACCCTCCATAAATATTGGTTTAATGTGTATTAATGGTAGATCTTCTTGATCCTTTTGCCCATCAATGAGAATTTACACGGTTCCTGTATGATGAGTTGTTAGCATTAAAGATTACTAATTGCATACTTAGAAACAACACATTATATATATATATATAAACATTTTTCTATTATAAACATGTGTGAAGGTGACGGAGATGGGGAAGAGAAAGCAAGGAATGGCCAAGTATGAAAAGCGGTCGGACGGGCTTCAAAATAGATTTACAGAAGATAATGAGGAGAGGTGAGTGTCCAACGGTGAAATTGCATGAGTCAAATTTTTTGACTGCAAAACACGTAAAACGGAAGAGGGATGATGGTGCAGTTCAACGAATGGTTTGTATATTTGCGGAATTGTAGGACCTAACGACTTATTTTAGTTATTTTATTATAAATAAGAATCTTTTATTTTAAACAAGTGCAAATAAGGAATGGTCAAATATGAAAAGCAGTCGCACAGTTTTCAAAATACAGGGAATTCTTAGTAGAGGTAAGGGAAAATGACCAGATTGTATGTCTTGGAAATTTTAACTGCAAAATGCGTAAAAGGGAAGAGAGCAAGAAAGGAATGGCGAAGCATGAAAAGCGGTTGGACGGGTTTCAAAATAGGGTTAAAGGGAATTGCTACTAGAGGTGAAGGCCAATGTTCAAATTGTATGTATCAGAATTTTTGACTGTAAAGTGCGTAAAAGGGAAGACTATATGGTGGGGCGGCCCAACGGCCGGTTTGTATATTTGCAGAATTGTGGGTGTTGTTTGCATGTTGTGGAACAATGGAAGGGAAATATTTAGTCCGCCTGTCTAGGAACTTGCAATGGAAAAAGTGGCCAAGTATGGAATAGGGAAACAGTCGGTTAGACTTGGTTGGAAAGAAGTGCAAAGGTGGCGGGTATAGTAAACAATGATTAGGAATTGGATATTTCATGAATCTACCAACCCGATGATCCACGAAAAAGATTTGGACAAATGGCGAAGTATGGAAAGCGGACGGATGGGCTTCAAAAATGGGGTGACAATAGTTGCACAGGAGACATGAGGACTCGACGACCAAACTATAGCTCTCAAAACTTCTGAGTGCAAATTGTGTAACAGGGAAGAGGGTATGATGTGGCATTCCAGTTGTAAATTTGTATATCGTGGAAGTATGGGTGCTCTTTGGAGGTGATAGAACAATGGATGTGCACCCTAGAGCCTGCTTCCCTAGGAATCCGCAATTGAAAATGTGGCTAGGTATGGAATGCAGAAGCGGTCAGTCGGAGTCTGGGTGTTGTTTGTAGGCGGTGAAACAATGGAAATGCAATATTGAATCAACCTATCTGGTAACTCGCCTATTCGGAAAACTGTGAGCCTAAAAGTTTGTACAATATGAAACGGGGAAGCAGTCGGTCAGGCTGGTGATATAAAAGTAAGTGAAATATGAAGATGTGAATCCGCCAATTTCCGCACCTAGAAATTTTTGGAAAGATGAGTAATACATACTAAATATATACTTCTATAAAGTATGGACATGATATTTTACAGAGCATGTACACTTTTTGGATCGTGGGTTATCAGGTTGACGAGCTCAAAATTGGGCCTAGATTGTTCTGTGCCCTACAAATAGCACCCAAAATTCCACTATATACAAATTGACAAGCGGACTTGCGGGTTGGCTGGCTCAACATTGCACTTCTATTATTTCATGTCTTCCAAAAAACACTCGAAGTTCTGCAATATACAAATTGACAGATGGACTCCAGGGATGGTGGGCTCAAGATTGTGATTGTTTACGGATGGTGATCCCTATCAATTATCTAACATTATCTGAAAACATTATTTTCAATACTAAATTATTAATATTAAATATCGATATTGTACAATTTAATTAGACAAAAAAATTTGTACAATATGAAACTGGGAAGCGGTCAGTCGGGCTGGTGATATAAAAGTAAGTGAAATCTGAAGACATGAATCCACCAACTTCCGCACCTAGAAATTTTCCAGAAAACGAGTAATGCATACTAAATGTGTACCTTTATAAAGTATGAACATGAGATTTTATAGAGCATGTACGGATCTCGCATTCCATACTTAGCCACTTTTTGGATCGCGGATTCTCGAGCTGACGGGATAAAAAATGGGCCTCTATTGCTCAGTGTCCTACAAATAGCACCCAAAGTTCTGCGATATACAAATTGACAAGCGAACTTGCAAGCTGGCTGGCTCAACATTGCACTTCTATTGTTCCGTGTCCTCCAAATAACACTCAGAGTTCCGCGATATACAAATTGACAAACCGACTCCAGGGCTGGTAGGCTCAAGATTGCGATTGTTTACGGATGGTGATCCTTATCAACTATCTAAAATTATCTAAAAGAATAATTTTCAATACTAAATTATTAATATTAAATATTGATATTGTACAATTTAATTACATAAAATTATTAAAGGATTTTAAATATGGGTGTAAGTGTGCTCTTGATACATTCTTCCATGATTGTAACATATTAAATTAAGTATTAAATTCTTTCATTATGGTTTGTTAGCATAAAAGCTTAATAATTGCATGTCTAGAAACAAGAATGACGATTTTGCTGCAACATTGTAATTTGGTATTGCTATGTTCTATCTGCATTGCGAATAGAATTGAACGTTGGTTTGAAACTGTGTGCAATCCATTTTTTATTTTCATAAAAGCATGGTGGATAGAAACAGTACATTGTCATATAATCGTTATATGCTCCATCTTTGAACAAATTACCTAATCAAATACAATATTGAATAACTACAAGACTACCAAACCATGCCAATGAGAAGAAGCATTAAATCCAGAAAAGAAGCAACAATGAAGACTCCAAGGAAAAAAAAAATTAATAGCAAATCCATTTAAAAAAAAAAAAACGTCGAGTAGTGTACATCTATCCTTAGAAATTGGACCCAGTTCTTTGGGCCAAAACATTGAACGTATCTGCCATAAACATAGGCACGAGATCCGCAGTATGTAAGAGACATCGAGATGCTCTTCAACATGCATACAAAACTGATTACCATGCCTTTTTTTTAGGAAATCCTTGTAGTTTTCTCCTCGATGGATCATCTTGTGGTAAAATTGATAGTTCTCAGAAGCTTCCCATGAGGAAGAAGACAAAAAAAGTTGCAGGGAAAGTGGAATAGCCCTTAACTAAAAGTTGGGACACACCAAGAAACCGCCTCTCCACAGTCGAAAAACTTCTGGGACATAGGTTGCACGTGCAATTCCAGAGGACCAAATTAGTCCATTCTAGGTGGAAGGAGATTACTAGTAGAAATATGCCTTGAACCAGTGGGAGTTATGGTCCTCATTCCCAAAGATGTTAATTGTATATCCAGAGAATAGGACAACAGTCCCGCAATTGAATATTTTTTTGGCTTGAAATATATCTCTGGGAGAATCAACATATCATTTCCTTATAGTGAAAGTCTTCCTCCCAGAACGAACTAATTTGGACCTCTGGAATTCCTACTTTCGAGCTGCAAAGCGACTATTGTGTTTAGCATCAGTTTCTTTTCTAAAACTCCTTCTTTTGGAGTTGTTGGGACCGCCATCACTGAGTTGGGAAGTTCTGCCAATTATGGTTGATTTAAATTTGGGTGTAGGAGCAGGAGTAGTCTATGCATTGCCATCATCCATTGTCCTATCATCGCCCATCAGATCATCTTCTTTCGGCTCAGAATCCATGAAATCAACCTCTGCGCCAGCCATCAATGCAACTGGGCAGGTTCTCTGAGCAGGCAGGGTTGCCTTGGAATTCTTTGGCTTGAAATATATCTCTCGGTGTACCAAGGGACCATCTCCTTTTTTTCTCCTAGGAGGAGGGAGATGAGTAGTAAGAATATGCCCTAGAATATTGGAACCTATGGCCATCATGCCCAAATGTATTTATTGTATCTAGGCAGAACTGTTGCCACAGGTTAACGATAATTTCCATTTGCTCTACACGATGTTTGAAATGAAAATTGGAGAGGGATAATATAACCCTCCGCAAATCATGGTTTAATGTGTATCAATGGAATATCTCCTAGAGCCTTTTGTTGATCAATGACAATCTCCAGGGTTCATGCGTAATGAGTTGTTACCATTAAATCTCACTAATTGCATATTTAGAAAAAAGTGCGAAGGTGGCGGTGACGACAAAGAGCAATTAAGAATTAGAGATTTCTTAATGGTGCCAACCGACCGGCGCACGAAAGAGATTGCATCATGTTTGAAATGAATACTTGGAAAGGATAACACTCTTCTCCGCAAATCTTTTTTTAATTTGCATTAATGACAAATCTTCTTCAGACTTCCAGACATTAATGACAATCTTAACGGTTCCAGTAGGATGAACTACTATCATTAAAGATTAATTATTTCATATTTGGAAATAAGTAGGAAGGTAGCGGTGATGGTGAAGAGAGACCAAGCATTGTACATTTTGTCCACCCGCCAACCCGTGAAACAAATTCCAAGAAATGCCCAAGTATGGAAAGTGGTTAGGCAGGTTACAAAAAAAAAGGGTTAGAAGATATACCCTAGAGACGTGAGGGGTCGATGGTCATATTGCATCTGTGACAAATATCGAGCATCAATTTGTATATCGCAGAATTTCGGGTGTTGTTTGTGTGTAGGGGAACAATGGAAGTGCAATGTCGAGAGGGAAATTTGTATATTGCTGAACTTTGGGTGTTGTATATAAAAGCACGAGACATTTGGAAAAAGAACCAAATAAACAGAAAGAGAAATCATATGAGATGAAGGGGAATTTTTTCAGAAGTCTGGGTGCTATTTGGAGTCGGCGGAACAATGGAAACACAATGTTGAACCCGCCTATGTGGGAACCCGCGATTCAATAAGTTTGTTCAATATGAAATGGGGAAGTGGTCGGTCGGGATGGTGATATAAAATTAACAATGGAAATCTGGAGACGTGAATCCACTAAATCCTATACCTAGACATTTTCCGAAAAACAAGTAAGTAAAGAAAGAGAAAACAGAGGGAAAAAGAGAAAGTGGATGACAATTTTCAGAAGTGGGAATTGTTGTAAGAAAGCAGCATTGATGGTTTTAACAGTAACTATAGAGTGCATTAAACATGTTAATAGGTTCTTCAATCAAGGATTAGATACAACAAGCGATGTTTATAGTTTCCAGGATCTGTTTGTATAAGAGAAGTGTCGAAAAGTTACAAGAAAATCAATTTTTGGATGTTTAAGTAAAGTTTTTGTACTGTTAGCTTCACCGCAAGTATAACAACGACGAATTTGAATTTTAATGTCCTCTCATTCATATGATTGTTCCATTAGAATTCTCATAGTATATATTCTTTTATAACAATTTGTTTTCCAATTTGTAGATCGCAGAAGTCAGGGTGTTGTTTGCAAGTGGAAAAACAATGGAAACGTAATATTGAACCCGACTATCCGGTAACTTGCCTATTCGAAAAACCACGAGATTTTTTTTTTGTACAATATGAAATGGGCAAGCGGTAGGTTGGGCTGGTGATATAAAAGTAAGTGAAATCTGAAGACGTGAATCCACCAACTTCCGTACCTAGAAATTTTCCAAAAAAATCAATAATACATACTAAATATGTACTTCTATAAAGTATGGACATGAGATTTTATAGATCATGTACGGATCCCACATTCCATACTTAGCCACTTTTTGGATCAAGGGTTCTCGGGTTGGCGGGCTCAAATTGGGCCTCTATTGTTCTGTGCCCTACAAATAGCACCCAGAATTCCGCGATATACAAATTGACAAGCGGACTTGTGGGTTGGTTGGCTCAACATTGTACTTCTATTGTTCTGTGTCCTCCAAACATCACTCGGAGTTTCGCGATATACAAATTTACGGACAGACTCCAGGGCTAGTGGGCTCAAGATTGCGATTGTTTACAGATGGTGATCCCTATCAACTATCTAACATTATCTAATAACATTATTTTCAATACTAAATTATCAATATTAAATACTGATATTGTACAATTTAATTAGACAAAAACATTTGTACAATATGAAATGGGGAAGTGGTCGGTTAGGTTGGTGATACAAAAGTAAGTGAAATCTGAAGACGTGAATCCGCCAACTTCCACACCTAGAAATTTTCTGAAAAAATGAGTAATACATACTAAATATCTACTTTTATAAAGCATGGACATGAGATTTTATAGAGCATGTATGGATCCCGCATTCCATACTTAGCCACTTTTTGGATCGTAGGTTCTCGGGCTGGTGGGCTCAAAATTGGGCCTCTATTGTTCTGTGTCCTACAAATAGCACCCAGAGTTCCACGATATACAAATTGACAAGGAGACTTGTGGGCTAGTTGGCTCAACATTGCACTTCTATTGTTCTGTGTCCTCCAAACAACATTCGGAGTTCTGCGATATAAAAATTGACAGACGGACTCTAGGATTGGCAGGCTCAAGATTGAATATCTCTTTCAAAATAATAATGTATATTGGAAAATTCATCTATTAATTCATATTGATACCTCTTAATTCACCTACTTCTTATACCAGGTTAGGTTATGATTGACATCAAGTATATTTTGAATAGGCTTGTCTTATTAATCAATTATCGATGTACGAGATCATAATCAAGCTTCAATGCTAATACATACAAATGAGTTGGATATTAGCATATTGTTGATGTGTAAGATCAAATAAATCTTCAAATGCTAATAAACACCAATGCGTTGGATAGTATCATTGTGAAGTACTAAAACGTCGTCACAAAGTTGGATAATAGAGTTTTAAAATGTTTTGACCTTATTATGAAGTTCACAAAGTTGGATAATAGATTTTTAAAATGTTTTGACCTGATTATGAAGTTACATATTTGATAACAGAGTTTTAAAATGATTTGATCTATATGTAATAAATATTACATATTACGTGTAATATGTATTACATATTACGTGTAATATGTATTACATATTACATGTAATATGTATTATTTAGAAACTCGTGATCCAAAAATTTTGTACAATATGAAACGGGGAACCGGTTGGTCGGTCGGGTTGGTGATATAAAAGTAAGTGGAAATTTGAACACGTGTATCCGCCAACTTCTGCACCTAGAAATTTTTCGAGAAACGAGTAATACATACTAAATATGTACTTTTATAAACTATGGACATGAGATTTTATAGAGCATGTATAGATCCCTCATTCCATAGTTAGCCACTTTTTGGATCGCGGGTTCTCGAGCTGGCGGGCTCAAAATTAGGCCTCTATTGTTCTGTGTCCTACAAATAGCACCCAGAGTTCCGCGATATACAAATTGACAGGTGGACTTGCAGGTTGGTTGGCTCAACATTGCACTTCTATTGTTTTGTGTCCTCCAAACAACACTCGGAGTTCCGCGATATACAAATTGACAGACAGACTCCAGGACTGGCGGGCTCAAGATTGCAATTGTTTACATGTATAACATATAACATATATGTTATATATCTAATATTATCTAAAAACAATATTTTCAAATACTAAATTATTAATATTAGATATTGATATTGTACAATTTAAATACATAAAATTATTAAAGGATGTTAAATCTCGTATTTTAAAAAAAATGAAGGAAACACAACAAAGATTTTTTAAATTCTATCACCACAAGCATAAAAACGACCAATTTGAATTTTAAGGGCCTCTTGTTGATATGATAGCACAAGAACATTTATTGTTCCATGTCCTGCAAACAACACTCAGAGTTCTGTGATATACAAATTGGCAGATGAACACCAGGACTGGCGGGCTCAAGATTGCAATTGTTTACGGATGGTGATCCCTATCTGTTGGCACATGGGTAGACCTAGGGTTCAGCTCTAACATCACATCGACAAGACCTAACTACTGGACCTTTCGCCAACACCTGCGAAGCAGATGCAGTCTCACCCGAAGTAGCTATAGGGGGTTGCATGACACAGGTTTCTACAACCAGAGGAAATGAGAGTGGATTCACAACAACAACACACAACCACCTAGTTATCCTTTATCTTCCTTAAGCCTACTGCGCAAGTTACATTTCATATCTAACCCTATATCACAATAGAAACATAACAAATGATGGAGAACACAACATCAATCACACATTACACAAGATATACATGGTTCACCCTCTCCTTAGGGCTACGTCCACAGAACTATGCTTTATGATATATTAAGATGGAAGCATACAGTTCTTATCTGTGTTCTTAGCTAGCAGATCTTCTCTTCTTCTCTCTCTGTTTCTCCCCTCCCTATGCACCCAGTTGCAGGGTTGATCTTCGCACCCAGCTGAAGATCTTATAATACCAGAAGGCTCTTGCACTCAACACTTCTCTCTCACATAGTATTACTCACTCAATCATACAATAACAATGAGCCCTCAACCAACTTAGCACCAACCCATCCCAGGTCCTTTAGACCTTTATTTATACATTACAGTAGCTCTCGGACACCCTTAGGTTGAAACCTAAGTGTCAAAACCCTATATACCAAAACCATAGGTGTCTAAAACCCGAGGTCAACTTGACCCACGTTTTCAAGGCTTTGTCAGCTTGTCTTTCCTTCCTTCATGCACGGTGCTTTAAAGAATATGTTGACATCTTTGTTCACTTGTTGAGTTTTCCATGATCCCTCTTCATTGTTGATATTTCATCCTTGATCTCCTCATCCAACGACTTGCTTTCTCTTACTTCGCTCCATCTTTTCTTCTCTTTTGCTCACTTCGACCCAATATCAGTCACTATGTCTTCCACACAGTTCGCATTTTTCCTTTTCTCCCTTAATCTTCGCTTGCTTCCATAACCAAGGGCCAACATGCCCCCAACACTCACCTGTGACTCATCTCGAGGCACTTTAGGTCTGAACTTTCTGTTTCATTTCAAATTCAGACTGCACAGGGCAGCCCGTGCTTTCTTCTTTGTCCCTCCCTTCTATGTGAAGACTGTATTTTCTGTGTCTGGTACCCAATTTCAACTACACCTGGTACCTAGACCCTTTTCCTTTTTCTTTTATTGAGATATGTGAGGAAACTAGTTGTCATAATACAATTTCAATCGGCTTCCTTTCACCAAACCTTCCTTCCATTCTCCAGTCAAAGTCTTCAACTGCGCAACTCCTCCTTCTGTAACATAGGCAATCTCATATGGCCCAAGCCAATGCATCCTGAACTTCCCTAGATGCCTCATGAACTTACTGTCATATACCAATACCAGATCTCCTTGCTTGAAATATTTCTTCTTGATGTGTCTGTCATGGTAGGCCTTTTCTCTTTCTTTATGAACCTGCTAGTGAAATCCTGCAATAAATCTATCTTATTCCAATTCGACCAATTGTGCAAGCCTCTCTTGCATAGCGCCAGTGTCGTCCATATCTGTAAAGGCTACAATTATGAGACTAGGAACCAAATATTTCATGGGTGCAACTGCTTCTAGACCATAGACCAATTTAAATGGGGTCTGCATGGTCAGTTTCTTGCAAGTAGTTCTATAGGCCCATAATACTACTGGTACTCTCAAATCCCACTCATCCCTGTTCATACTACATATATTCGTCAGCGTTGTCTCCAAGATCTTATTGAATGATTCAATTATCCCATTTTCTTGTGGATGATAGGGTGTGCTCTTCTGATGGTGAACTTCAAATTCTTGAGTCAAGGCTTCAATAGTCTTGTTAATCAAATGTGTGCCTGAATCGCTCATAAGAATCTTTGGGCATCCAAACCTGGTTATGCTATCATCAAATATGAAGCATGCAACTGTAGTTTCAATACATTACTTAACTTCTCTTGCTTCTTCCCATCTGGTCAAATACTCTGTAGCAATGATTATGTATCTAGCTCTTGTGCACTTTCTTGGTGGGTTAATAGGTCCCACGAAGTCGATGGCCCATTTCTCAAATTCTTGTAGGGTCACTTGCAGTGCTAAAGGCATCTCATCTCTTCTGGATGGATTCCAAACTCTTTGGCATACATCACATGCCTTATAGTATTCCTTAGCACCTTTGTGTAGAGTAGGACACCAAAGGCCAGCCCTAAGAATCTTCTACATTGTTTATTTCCCTGCGTAGTGTCCTCCTGCGATGCCTTCATGTGCTTATGCAAGGATCAATGGTCTATCTGCTTCCATAACACACCTCCTCAATATCTCATTAGGTCCCATCTTGTATAGTTGTCCAACTATAAGTGAAAAATATGCAGTGCTCACTACCAACTGTTTCTTCTAAGTGATAGTATATTCACTAGGTGACATTCCTATTGACAGGAACTGCCCTATCTCTGCGAAGTGATCATCAACCTTCCTGATGGCTAACAACTATGCATCTGGCAGTGTATCCTCCAAACTAGTAGGCTCTTCTCCATGTTCCAACCTCAACAAGTGGTCAAGACCTTTGTTCATTCTTCCTAGCTTAACCACGATCCCGAAATCATATCCCTGAAATAACAGAAACCATCTACATATTCTCCCCCCCCAAAAAACTGGCTTGTTGACTAGGTATTTCAGTGCGGAGTGATTAGTAAACATTTTAAAGTGTCCTCCCAACAAGTAGTGATGAAAATTCTACAGCGCATACACCATGGCTAATCCTTCTCGCTCTATGGTGGTGTAATTAATCTCATTTGTTGATAGCTTCATGCTAGAAAAGGCTAACGGGTGGTCAATGTATCCATCTCTTGGTTGTGCTAACACTACTCCTAATGCGATAGAAGATGCATCGACATGCACGTGAAATTCCTTACTCCAATCTGGGAAAACCAGAATGGGCGTAGTAACCATTTTTTGTTTCAGTGTATCGAAGCTCTACTGGCATTCTTCTGTCCAATGAAACTAACAACATTTCTTTATAAGCTTCTCCATGGGTGTTGTGATCTGTGTGTAGCCCTTAATGAACTTCCTATAGTATCCAGTATGTCCCAGTGCAATGCACAACTGTTTGACTAAAGTAGGAGGGGGTAGATCAACTATAATGGCAATCTAATGAGTGAGATTGTTGTGGTTGGGATTTTCGGTTTTGATTGGAAAAGACACAGTGTTGTCAATAGATTGTAGATCAACTATAATGGCAATATTGGATGGATCTACTAGCAATCCCTACTTGCACACAATATGGCACAACAGTACTCTGAAGGGTGAAAAGAAGCTGCACTTTTTTAGGTTCAAGGAAATATGGCATTGCCTGCACTTATCCAACATTAGTCTTAAACATTCAATATGATTTTGTAAAATGTTGAAAACAGTGCAATCATCAAAGTATGCTTCTAGGAATTTATGTAAAAACTCCTTAAACGCTTCAACCACCACCCTGGAAAATATGGTTGGTGCATTCTTCAATCCAAATGGCATCACTGTATACTGGTAGGATCCTCATTCTTTTGAAAATGTGGTCTTCTGGCGATCTTCCTTGGCAATCCGGATCTGATGGTATCCTGAAAATCCATTTGTAAAAGAATATACCTCCTGTCCTCCTACATTGTCTAGCACTTCATCAATGAATGGTGTAGGGAATGGATCATGCAAACATGCATCATTCATCTTCCNTACACAGATCCTGATTTCTCCTGTCTTCTTATCTTGTACCACCATAGGACTAATCCATTCTGATTCTTCAACAGGTTCTATGATTCCTGCTTCCAGCATTCTGTCAAGCTCAATCTTCACTTTCTCCTTATATTTAGGGTTCAATCTGTAGGGTCTCTATTTGACTGGCCTTGCATTTGGTTTCAAAGGGATCCTCATTTCTCCCATGGGTCCTTTAATGCCCTTCATATAAGTGAACTTGGTTGGAAACAAGTCCTGATATTCATGCAGTAATTCTGTGATCTTGTCAATAGTGGCAACATCCCAATAATCTCCAACATTTGCAAACTTTGGTGTCCGTTCTGTTCGAATGCTTAATTTTTTAATTTTGATTGGTTGTCCAACAAAAGTTAGTTTGACTCCTGGTCCTTCTACATCTCTTTGGACTTCTATTTCTATGATCATATTCCTAGGATCATCGTCTTCAACAACATTGATATTGTAACAACCTTGCAACTTTTGTAGAGGCGGAGTGCATTCATCCTCTTCTTTCTCCAAAGGGAGGCTAGGTTCCTCCTTGAACACTTTCTATCTTACAACCTGTAATTCCTGATCTACTGTAGGATATTGGATTTCAAAAAAAAAAGTAGTTACAAAGTTCTGGGTCATACCTTCCCAATCTGCAGTGATGAGGCACAATTATGCTTGAAGATACCAGTTGATGGGAGTTGTGTCTAGTGTGTTAATGAATTTGTGTACCCATTGTTCTTGAGGAATGTTGCTCCAGTATTCCTCGCAAATTTTCACATGGTCCTTCAGACAACTTCGACCTATGTACCTAACTTCGCAACCTTCTACTTGCTCTGAAAATCGCGTTGTTATCAAAGTGCGACATTGTACCTAGTTTGTAATATTGTTTTTGTGTGTCCCCCACCATCTCAGTAGAGTTGATTTCAGGGTCTCATCCATTGACAACAACCTTTGTGGTGTTGGTGCAATTTCTTCAAATTCCAACAAGAATGCTTCTAAATGATTCATACCATCAAAGGTGGGCAAGTTATTTATTGTTGTGCCAATCCAACAAACTTCTCGGGTTAATCTAGCACATCTCCTTGTAGATACTTCATACATTTTGTTTTGCCAATTCTCCAGTGCCTTTTCTGAATCTGGTGATCATGTGATGTCACTTCACTAACTCAAATCCCCATATGTTGTAGGATTAATGTAATCCTGTTGTCTGGCTGTTAATTTGTATATGTTTTCTAGTTCATATGCGTGGTGTTCTTCTCTGATGGGTTCTGTGTATCTCTGACCTTCATCGGGATCCAAAGGTGCAATGAAACTAAGGCCATCTCCTTCAAACTTCATTCTTCTTTTCTTTAAATCAACCACAGTGGAATTATTGAAATCCCAATCAATTCCTAACAACGTAGGGTAATGACAACTATCATCAACTATCTCAATCACCTCAAAGTTTGAAAACATCCTTACTCCATCGATGTCCACAGGGATATGCTTTAGTCTTCCAAAGGGGCTTACAACTTGTTTATTAGCCATCCTAAGCCTAATAGGGGAATATATCAACTTAGATTTTCCCATCAGTTCCCAGGTCTGCTTCATTGTGATATTGACCTCCGACCCTAAGTCGAGGCCCACATAGTCTATATCGTAGTCTCTAATCTGAGCATTAAGGTGTAGTTCTTTATTTTTCCTTCTCTTCTTGGATAGTTGATGTACTTCTTTATTCAGAAAAGGATCTACCCTTCCTACCTCATACTCTATGACCACATTTTTTAGTTCTTGTATGGATTTTTCATCTTTAATCAACCCAATAATCGTATACAAGAAATTCATAAGTTTACTCACCTCTTTTCCATCTCCGGGTGAAGTAGACTAATCAAATTCTAGAGTCATTCCATATTATCTTAATTCTGGTCGAACCTTTGATGAAGAAACCTAATCTCTTCTGAATTCCTTTCTTGCTTCCTCAAATATTTGCTTCTCTTTCCTTGGGTCAAACTCTTGTGTCTTCTCTGTAGCTTTCCTGACTCCTAATTCTTCTGTAGTCTTTCCTTGGATCACTCTGTCTTCTCTTGTAACAATGCCTCCTTGTGTGATAACAACGAATCTAGGATCTGCTCCACGAGGTTTTTCTTTGATTAGTTGTATTTTCTGGTTTCCTCCTCGTTTCTTCTGAAGCTTAGCCATCAATGTTGGACATTCCTCGATAACATGCTTGAATGAGTTGCAATAGATGCACGTTGTACAAGGGTTCTGACAGTCCCTTGCCAAGTGTCCTGGTTGTGCGTAGTTATAACAGATGATCTGTCCTTGACCTCGACCCATACCTCCTCCTCTTCCTCTTCCTTGGAATCCACCCTGAGGGTTGAAGTTTCCTCTCCCAAGGGAATTATACTACACAACGCTTCCTTCTTGTTGCACTTCACCTTGAATTTTGTATATATCTATCGACCTTTCATGCATGAGATATTAAGCCCTACAATCCCTGTCATCATGTCCTACTGACTTAAATAACGTGCAATACAGATTTGTGGGTGTCTGGACATATTTTTGCAGATAGTAACATTCACCAGGGCGATGTCGATTTCTACATACCTTGCACCAGGGTAGGGTCACTTTCTTCAAAGGGCTCGGAGCTCCAAAGGCCAAGTGTTCATGAAATAAGGGACAATGTTCCTTTTCATGGCCTTTTGATTTGCATCTGATACACCATATCTCTTCTCTTTTATCGTTTCCCTTGTCTTTCTTCATATCTTCGACCCACGGTGATAAGCTAGTTAGATGACTCAAGATTTGACTTATACCTGAGATGGATTCTCCCATAGGGGTTGATTCTAATTTCATGATGATCTCTAGTGCCTCAGTCTGTGAAGCAATATTTTGTTGCATTAAAGGAACTCTGATGTGTGGTAAGAGGGCAGCAATAAACCATTCCTTATTCTGCTCATCTGGGATCTGAAAACTCAAATGGAATGTCAAAGTCTTAAATATCTAATCAAACTCCCACACAGGTTCAATTGTTCTCTGCTTGATTTATTTTAGTTCTGTAATGCACCGTGACTCTGACTTAGGTTTCTTGAATTCGGCAATTAGCGCAGTCTTAATGGTGTTCAATGGTTTAGGTGCAGCTCCTTGGATGAATTTCATGTACCAACTCAGTGCGTGGTCTCTTAGGGTAGTAATGAACTGATCTTGTTTGAAATCTTTTTCGGTGATATTCTTAATAATCCACACAACTTCACATAGAAACCAATGTTGATCAAGATCTTTAGATCCGTCTCCTCTAAAGGTGGGTAACCTCATCTCATATGCCATAGATCTTTCTAGGTTTCCTAACTGAGTATGTGGTGGAATGCTAGCAACATTCTCTGAGTGTTCTGATGACTTAGGTTACTCTGGTTACTTAATGTTGTTGAAGAAACAAGAGGAATAATAGTACTTACTTCAACATTCAACGCAGTTCTTGAAATTTCTGGCTCTTCTCAATGAGGTTCCTTTGTCCTAGCGGATTCTGAATGCTCTTTGTCTATCATATCTTCCTTTCTCCACTGTAGAACTCTTTGTCTCTGTAGTTCTTCTTAAATAGGTTTGCGAGGTGAGCTTCTCTAAATGCTTTCCCACTACGTGTATGTCCGGCCTCTATGTCACTGTCACTGTCTGAATTTTTGAACATTAGCTCTTTCGATCTGACTGATTACTGTATATTCAAGATGTTCTTCTCATGCAATAACATCTTGATCTTCAACTTCATAAAATGTAAAAAAAATTCTCTAGGTCCCTTAAAGAAATATCTCTCTACTTGGCTATATGATCCCACTCTGTCAACAACAAATTCAGTGATATACCCTCCAATGGTGCTATCAAACCAATGATCTATTGCTCTTGACATGATGTTATCAACTCTCTTGACCTTCTTGATCAACGTCGCCATCCAAACCATAGGTGGTCTGATTCTGACTTCAAACTGGGTATCTGCTAACCTAGCTAGCCACTCATATAGCTCCCGCTAGATTTCTTCAAAGAAAACATTGTGTATATCAATAAATATATATCTTCCCAACCAATCCTCTGTACTAAGATTAAGGTTCTTGTTCTGGGCTTTAGTGAAGTCCTTTTATTGATATTCTATCCACTTCTGAATCTCAGTATTCGATGGAAACCACCTTGACATTCCCTCAGGAAGATTCTTGTCCTGGCAACAGAACCATTTGTTGGCACAGGGACAGACCCAGGGTTCAGCTCTAACAATGCACCAACGAGCCCTAACTATTGTCCCTTTCTGAAACACCTACGAAGCAGATGCAGTCTCACCCAAAGTAGCTATAGGGGGTTGCAAGACACATGTGTCTACAACCAAAGGAAATGTAGAGTGGATTCACAGCAACAACACACAACCACCTAGTTATCCTTTATCTTCCTTAAGCCTACTGTGCAAGTTACATTTCATATATAACACGATATCACAATAGCATCATATCAAATGATAGATAACACAACATCAATCACACATAACACAATATATACCTGGTTCACCCTCTCCCTAGGGATACGTCCAAAGAACTCTTCTTTATGATATTTTAATATGGAAGCATATAGTTCTTATCTGCATTCTTAGCTAGTAGATCTTCTCTTCTTCTCTCTCTTTCTCTCCCCTCCGTGTGCACCCATCTTCAGGGTTGATCTTTGCACCCAACTGAAGATCTTACAATACCAGAAGGCTCTCGCACTCAATACTTCTCTCTCACATAATAGTACTCACTCAATCATACAATAACAATGATCCCTCAACCAACTTAGCACCAATCCATCCCATGTCCTTTAGACCTTTATTTATACATTACAGTATCTCTCGGACACCCTTAGGTTGAAACCTAAGTGTCAAAACCCTAGATACCAAAACCCTAGGTCAACTTGACCCGCATTTTCAGGGCTTCACTAGTCTATCTTTCCTTCCTTCACACGCGGTGCTTCAAAGCATCTGTTGACATCTTCCTTCGCTTGCTGAGTTGTCCACGATCCCTCTTCCTTGCTGATATTTCATCCTTGATATCCTTGTCCAACGACTTTCTTTCTCTTACTTCGCTCCATCTTTTCTTCTCTTTTGCTCACTTCGACCCAGTATCAGTCACTGTGTCTTCCGTGCAGTTTGCATTTTCCCTTTTCTCCCTTAATCTTCGCTTGCTTCCATAACCAAGGGCCAACACTATCAACTATCTAACATTATCTAAAAACATTATTTTCAATGCTAAAGTATTAATATTAAATATTGATATTGTACAATTTAATTACATAAAATTATTAAAGGATGTTAAATATCTTATTTAAAAGAAAAACCCACATATTGAGAAACTCGCGTTCCAAAAAGTTTGTACAATATGAAACAGGGAAGCGGTCCATCGGGCTGGTGATATAAAAGAAAGTGGAAATCTGAACACGTGTATCTGCCAACTTCTGCACCTAGAAATTTTCTAAGAAACGAGTAATACATACTAAATATGTACTTTTATAAACTATGGACATGAGATTTTATAGAGCATGTACGGATTCCTCATTCCATAGTTAGCCACTTTTTGGATCGCGGGTTCTCAGGATGATGGGCTCAAAATTGGGCCTCTATTGTTCCATGTCCTACAAATAACATCCAGAGTTCCGCGATATACAAATTGACAAGTGAACTTGCGGGCTGACTGGCTCAACATTGCACTTCTATTGTTTTGTGTCCTCCAAACAACACTCGGAGTTCCACGATATACAAATTGACAAACAGAATCCAGGACTGGCAGGCTCAAGATTGAATATGTATTACATATTACATGTAATATGTAATAAATATTACATATTACGTGTAATATGTATTACATATTACATGTAATATGTAATACATATTACACGTAATATGTAATATGTAATACATATTACATGTAATATGTATTATTCGGAAGCTCGCGATCCAAAACGTTTGTACAATATGAAACAGTGAAAATATGGACATATGGACACGTGTATCCGCCAACTTCTGCACCTAGAAATTTTCCGAGAAATGAGTAATACATACTAAATATGTACTTTTATAAAGTATGGACATGAGATTTTATAGAGCATGTACGGATCCCTCATTCCATACTTAGCCACTTTTTGGATCATGGGTTCTCAGGCTGGTGGGCTCAAAATTTGGCCTCTATTGTTCTATGTCCTACAAATAGGACCCAGAGTTCCACGATATACAAATTGATAGGCGGACTTGCGGGCTGGCTGGCTCAAGATTGCACTTCTATTGTTCTGTGTCCTCCAAACAACACTCAGAGTTCCGCGATATACAAATTGACAGATGGACTCCAGGACTTGTGGGCTGAAGATTGTGATTGTTTACATGTATAACATATAACATATATGTTATATATCTAACATTATCTAAAAACATTATTTTCAAATACTAAATTATTAATCTTAAATATTGATATTGTACAATTTAATTAATAAAATTATCAAAGGATGTTAAATCTCTTATTTTTAAAAAAATGAAGGAAACAAAACAAAGCTTTTTAAAATTCTATCACCGCAAGCGTAACAACGACCAATTTGAATTTTAAGGGCCTCTTGTTGATATGATAGCACAATTGGACATTGCACAATATATATTTGTTTATTTTGAATTATTCCATGAGATTAATTTTACCAAGTTCATCGATCAAGGAAAAGTGCTAAAACAAGCCACATACTACATTTGTGTCATAGCACCATACAAATTTACAAGCGAACTTGCGGGCTAGCTGGCTAAAAAATTGCAATTCTATTGTTCAATGTCCTCCAAACAACACTAGGAGTTCCACGATATACAATTTGTTAGACAAAACATACAACCAATAACCAACTAAACTCCAAACAGGCCTCAAGAAAGTTCCCACAAGGTTCCATAGAGCAGCACACATCGACCTTTTCATCAAACAATTTGATATACAAATAAAGAGGTTACGACATTGGTTTTCTCTTACATATGGTATATGTTCCCACGAGAAAATAACTGGGGCCATGGGATATACGGGGTTTCCTATCATGCTTCCCATTTTTGGACCTAACAATCTTATCTTATGTGCATGCAATCTCTAGTACTCGAGTCCAACGAACATTCAACTGGGTGTTGAAGAGATATTACAGAGGCACATGAGATATTTCGTTTCCCGCCAAAGCTTGATATATATTTTTTTTCTTGTCTTTTTTTTTTTTCCTTCTTTAGCCAATATGCAATATTGCATTGTCCTCATTTAAGGTAAATTTGTTGTGTATCTGAAAGTCGCAAAGTATGTAGACACTGCTTGCCTTTTTCTGTAGGTATGCTTTATAGGACAATTCTGCCAACCTAGGAAGCACATCTTGTCATAGAAGATGCCTAATTGTACAATGCACATTTGTGTTTCCCACGTTTTGGATGGAAGCATTGAGGAAATGTCCATATATATATGGACATTTTTCACCACATCGTAAACAATCAATCGTCATCACTTATCAAAGCGGAAGAAGAAGCAGGAGAGTTGCATTTTGCACATATAGGCTCAAAGGGGGTCAAGTACGTATTCGCTGCAACCAAAACACCTTCAACCTGGAAATGCAAACATAGCAATTAATACATTGAACAATATAATACACAATTGAACACCCTCCCCGCCCTCCTTAAAAAAATAAATAAATAAATAAAACAAGCCATGGAAATTTGGTGAAGGCTCTTTGTATAAGCAAAGTGAGGATGATTCTATGGATGTATATGCACAACAGTTGTAGAGCTAGCTAGTTTCTTCAGATCCTATAATATGTCTACTCGCAACTTTGTTACAAATGTTGTTTGGGTTGTGCAAAAGATCATTTTTCTAACATCCCTTTTCTTTTTTATATTTTTGAAGAGCATAAGTGGAAACTGCTCTTTATGCAATTGTTGTTCCATTGACGAAAATAAATTTGAATAGGTATCGAACAATTGTAGCTGCAACATGGAACAATGCAATATTTGTGTAACTTATCCAAGATACATGCACATGCGAAAGTAAATGACAAAACTGGATATGGAAAGCGGTACCATTGCCTTGTTGTTTTTCGACTCTACATCCTTTATATGGAGAATGTTTTGCGAGCCAAATTTTCTCGCCAGTGTGACAGTAGCGCCAATGGTTTTGATTGGGTAAATATCATTGCTCTGTTCAAGCTGGCTAATAATCGTGTCAGGGATGAAACGATATTATGGACAAATAGTGAGAAGTTTTTCCACAATACTTGTTTCATTGAGTGAAATAATCCAATCACAATCACCACAGTCATATACTATTTTTGGAAATATATTAAAATTTGTAATGGATATCCCATTACCTGACAATATCTTTTTTGCATGTTTCTGGACAAGATGTGTAGGAATAGTCAGTGTGACTGCCATCATGGCCTCCTTGTTTTTCATGTCAACACACATAATGGAACTAGTTTCATTTGCCTTGTCCAAGTAGGTGTTATAGACGACCATTATGTCCTCGATGAACACTTGTCCAGTTCAATGGTTGTTCAAGTCCTCTATTGATAGTACTTTGGGTGTTACAAATCTAGACCTGGTGACAATTTTTGAATAGGAAAACTAAAGTGAATGGTAGTGTGCATTGTTTTTTAATTCTTTTTTCAGTGGCATAAATCTACATGTAGACACATAGTTTCGATGAAATATGGAGCCAGATTTTTGTAACCATACCTCTTAGTTTGTGGAACTTGCGCTATGTTCGACATCTCGCTTGTACTTGTTGATACTTATTGTGAACTACAAACCATGTATTGCATAATTCATCAACATATTAACCATGCCATAGATGAATAAATAGCTAAGGATATTTGTTTGGTAATCATACTAGGAACATAATGTATGCATGTTTACCTTTGGCCTTGTTGGTATGCTAATGTCTGGGATGATTGACTTCTCATGGACATGTCACTAGTCCAACTTTTTCTGATGCAAGCATGTGTATATGAACATTAGAAGGAATAAACAAGAATATGCATTGTATATTGTCCATAATAGTTCTTAATGCAACATGCAGGGTGGAAGGAGGTGGAATAAGAAATAGGGTGTCAAGGAATATACTCAGGAAACATGAGGACCCGAGCGTCAAATTGTATGCCTCTGATTTTTTGACTGGAAAAATGTGTAACAGTAAACAAGGCATGAGGGCATGGCATGAAGACCAATATGTATATCATGGACCCCCGGAAGCCAGGGGAGCAATCTTGAACCCGTCAGCCCGACACCAGCAATCGAAAAAGTGGGTAAGTATGGAATAATGTAGAAGCGTGACCATAATTGTGAAACCATTAGTCCACCAACTGGTGCACCAAGGCATTTTTGGAAATACCACTAAGCAGAGCAATTAGAAAACAAAAGGGATAATAGAAAATTGAAAAAGTAGAAATGGGGAGGGCAGAAAGGCCCATTGCTGCCAAGTCATCATTTTCTAGTCTAATATTATATGCCCCCACCCAATTTGTATATTTAATTTACCAGCACAGTTGGTATATTTTTACAAATATCGTACCATAGAACCCTCTGTTGTTTCACAAAAAAATTCATCTTCATGTCCAACCAACATGTTTCTTCCAAGGTAGCAACGTCGAATATACAATGGACATCAAGGCAAGTTAGTATGAAGACAAACATGTAAAAGAAAGAGAAACGGTTCTATTTATTCCAATGTAATAACAAACAGAATACGATTCACATGAGAATGCACATAAATATACGTACTATATACATACAAGTAAACCAAAAAAATTATATTTGAGGGAAGAAAAGAACAAAAGAAAAATGGTGCAAAGCAACAGAACAAGCACAACAAATATATAGACAGTAAATTAAATAATGAACACTGGAATATGAAATAAGAATACAGGTATCCACCTCTGTAACTCCTCATCTACATTCCCGCCAAAGGGTCCATCATCCTCTCCATCCATTCTGTTTGTTTAAATGGAAAAATACAACGGACATGAAGGAGGTTAGTATGCATGAAGACATGTAATGAAGATAAGTTATTATGTAGGAAGATACGAAGAGGTCCAACTGCAACTGCAGGACCTCAACTTTGCAAAGTTGAATCAAACAAGAACAAGAAGCATGGAATGAACCAACGAACAAGCATCAACCACTGAACCAGTGATGCCAGTGGAGAACAATTTTGCATAATTTCACTGCAAACAACACCATGAAAAAATGGAACTTAACTGTATTGCAACACATTTGTACAATAAACATTTAAGGCTACCAGACCTATTAGGTAAACACTTAAGACTGTTATAACCGTCGAAGGGCGTCTCCCTGTGCAAACATTTAAGAAATAATGCAGCATGGCAGGCCTATATACGTACGCAACAATGACAAACACTCTCGAAGCATGCAAGAATAAAGAAAAAATCACACATAGTAATATTCTAGAGAATGTATTTGAAGTACAAAATTTAGATCTACATACAATAAACTATGTGAACACATATACATACAATAAATGAAATACAAAACAACACAATATGAAAGCATGTACCTTTCTATCTCCTCTTCAACCGATGTAGTCAAGACTCCGTCGTTTTCTCCAGCTATTTTGTTTGTTTGAATGTGGGAACACACAAAATACAATGAACATTAATGGAAGTTGGTATGCATTGGAGAACAAGTAATATGTACATATAGTAAACGAGAATCAACGAAAAGAATAAAAGATAGGCATAAACATGAACCTTTGCACTTCTCCATCCATAGCTATAAATATGTAATTTTTTCCCTGCCCAAAATATATTACAAGCCACAAAATATTACAAAATTTCATGGCCGTAGATAAACGCTTTTAGGTTTTTCGTGGAAAAGTATCCAGATATGCTTCCACCCATGGAAATACATGTTCTTTATGCTCTACATAGAATGATGTGCCCATGATACAATATTTTGGTTTTCCATGGCAAACTACCCAGTTATGCTTCCAGACATGGAAATATAATTTTGCAGTATCTTTGTTGTACATATCATATCTCAAGTACAAGACAAATTGTATTGTGGGAACACAAGTCTATGTAGAGGATAAATAACATGTATTTTCATATGGACACATTTCACCATACATGGTTTATAAGTGCAACTTGCATATGTTTTTATTTTAATAAAAAAACAACAGATATTGTAATTCCACAAGTACTTCTCAAACTATTTTTCATGCAACTATTTTCTATCATGTCAACACTGAAGCACCTTAAAAATCTCATAGTAGAACAGATATCGACCTCGCTAGTCATGGAAAATAACACAACTGCATGTCCACTCATGGGTGTAGGGATTGAACACCGTAAAGCACCCAAAATAATAATAATAGTACAAAAAACAAAAAAACAACTCCAACTGTCGGTGCAGTACCCTAACCCTGCAAAGCCGAAGAAAATAAAATAAAACAACAAGAACCAAACCAACGAGAAAGCATGAACAGGCCCAACTATATCCCCAGGGCCACAAATCGTAAACTTGATCCAAACAAACACAACCAGCAACTGACGAACCAACGAACAAGCAACAACCACCGAACCAGTAAACAACATATGTATCTCCAACGATTATGAAACTGTAGCCAAAGCATAGAAGGAACCGGAAACATATGAAAAGCATTCAAGTAGAAATAATAAAACATTCTTACTTGCAAACTCCAAACGAACAACAAAGAAGAAATAGAAAATGAAACTATGGCATGGAAACTTACTTCAAAACGATGAAAGGAAAAATTCTAGGTCGAATTGTGAACCAAACAACAACAACAAGCAACAACCGACGAACCAGCAAAGAAGAAGCACTCACCGAACTAGTAAACAATGTATGTAGCTTCAATGATGAAGAAATTGCATTGAAAGGGTAGAAGAAGGATGAAACAAACAATGCATATTCAACTGGTGGTGGACAACAATATTGTCCAAAATCACTACAACATTGTATGGAAAATTTCGAGGAAAAATGTACTCTGAGAAACTAATTTAGATAAACATTTAAGGTTGTCAGGCTATCAAAGGGCCTCACGGTATGCAAACATTTAAGCTATTAGGCATGTTGGAGGACTTCGCGTCATGTAAACATTTAAGTTGTCAGGCCTATTCAAGCACCTCAAAAAAAGTGTCAATACATTTCAATACAAATACATTCGGCGGGGACTAATAATAGTAGCACAAATAAAAAAATAAATCACAATACAATCTTATAAACTTTGGAATTATCGATCACTATAAATCTTATGATCTAAGACAATGCTACCAAAAAATGCTAAGACAAACATTCGAACTAATGCTAGCATTAATGCACCTTCGAGCAATGCATAAGAAAATATATGATTCAAAAAGGCCGTATACGATCAAATACTTTGTATATGCCAACTTATATAACGTTGGGAACAGTGAAGCCGACAATAAGACCTCCAATCTGTTATTCAATTAGATCATGACATATATGGTGTTTTTTATTATATAAAAATCAATGTTTTTAGTTCCCTGGTTCCAACAATAAATATTATGGAAATATTTGTGGTAAAAGGACAAACTAATACAAAGTCAACGAATTATCAATTGCTATAGTCCCTCTATGCCTATGGCATGGAATAATAACTAAAAGGTTACAAAATTGAAGGCAAATTACAATTGTTTTACAAGTTAAAGAAATACCTATATGGATTGAAGCATGTTCCTCGTTCTTGGTACACAATTGTTAGTTATTTCTTGAATAACGGTTTCAATGAAATTTGTTTAAAGGAAACCTTGTATATAAAACATGCTAGAAATGAAATTCATATTATTTTTATTTATGTTGATGATCTAATTTGTAACATCCTCAGAATAATCTCAGTTTAATTAATTCTTATGTGGATATAATATGTGGCTACAACCAAGTGATGTAATATGTAAATTGTATTTCAATGTTTTAATAATAAAAATGTGATGTCAACTGCTAAGGGGACATGGACAATATATGGCGGTTGAATTAATCCACAAGAGAGGGAAGTTTCTAGGACAATGGCCAAGAGGGGTGAAAGGGGGAATTACCCATGTATATTACTTCAACTCATTTCTCCTAAACTTGCATATTGTATACAAACCTTCCACTTTATGATTGAGTGTTCCCAATCCAATCATTTTATACATGTAAGAGGGTGGGTGTGAGTGGTCACATCCCATAGTTATTGGGCACATGGGGGTTGAGTACAATCATCTTGGGAAATAGTGTGAGTCATGAAAGGAAAGCCACAAGAGAGTAAATTTGTATGCGTTGGGAAAACAATTTTTTAGTCGGTCAAGTTTGTGCATGGGAAGAAAGGAGAGAGCAAGAAAGAGAGGATGGAGTTGGTGCAACCATGGAGAGTGTAACTGGAGCGAATTGGAGCCGGAGAACTGAAAAGACAAGTTGTCAGGCCTAAAGAGTGAATTCCTTTGTGATTTTCACTAAAACAATAAGTGTTTGTTGTTCGTTCACTGATAGTTTTCCTAGAAACAAGTTCCCTTGAGTTCCCAGCTGAGAGATTCCTAGCTACCTATTCCAGAGAGAACTTGATAAATGAATGGAACATTCCTTGGTTTATCCCTGATAAATGGATGGTACATCCCTTGGGTTATCCCTGATAAAAAGACGATACATCCCTTGGGTTATCCTTGATAAACGAATGGTGCATTCCTTGGGTTGGGCAGGTTAGGAGGAAGACAGATGGTAGAAAAATTGAGATAGTTGTAGGAGAATATCAATTGGGTTATAAGTTTTATGAGATGCAAGTGGATTGTGAGTGACCACCCTCTTTTGTGGATTAATAGACTCAAATCAGGGGTTATTGACTGTTGAGATTTGGAACATTTAGTCTATGGTTGGGTGGAAAATTCGTCCCAAGAAACTGGTTGCACCATACTTGTTTAAAGGTAAGTCTTCCATCTTGTTGTTGAGTTATTTATATGTGTTATTGTTGTGCATGAATTCTGTGTTAATGAGGATGACTTATATGATGTTGTAATGAGCGGTTTAGTTGTATTTCATGTTTATTATTAGCATGCTTTAGATGCATATATTTTATGGTTATAGACAATAGCTAAATCTGGTTTAAATTTGTAGCTGTAAACTACAAGAAATCAACTAACAGTAAAATAATTACTTAGTTAGCATAAGTTTTGGTTTTAATGTGTATTATGCATCGTAATGTTCCTTGGATGAGTTGGGGAACATTACATTATGGTATTAGAGTTGTAATTGAGAGAGTTTTTGCATGGCATGACCCAACCATGGTGGTTGGGTACGTTACAAAGTGGTATCATAGCCTAGTTTTCAACTTTGAGCCGGGATGGGCCGAGTTAGCAAAACATTGAAGTGAAAATTCGCAGAGAATTAATTCTAGAGCATGTATGGAACTTGTTTTATTAAAATACTACAGTAAAATTGAGAGAAATTTCATGGGTAATGTGAAGAATTGAGCCTCTTTGGAAATTGCAAACATAAGCAAATTGGAAAAATTTGGGTATATTTATGTACGATGACGTCAACATGACATGGAGGCCACATGTCAGCTGATGTGGTAGAATAAATATGTGAACTTACATGGAAACAGGTACATGTTGGATGGGATGACAGTTTCCAGGTGATGTGGATTCATGTGACAGGCCAACTGTCAGTCTCATGAAATTGTGGTAAGATCTTGGAATTTTTCTAAGTGTTAAACTATCACGAGTCCGCATAGATGGAAAAATGGCTAAGTGTTGGGACTTCTCGGATGGACTTATGAAAGGAATTTACAAGTTTATGAGTCTACGAGTCTGCGTATATGGAAAAATGGCTAAGTTTTGGGACTTCTCGGATGGAATTATGAAAGGAATGTTACAAGTTTTTGAGTTTGTGCACTTACATGGAAACAGGTACATGTTGGATGGGATGACAGTTTCCAGGTGATGTGGATTCATGTGACAGGCCAACTGTCAGTCTCATGAAATTGTGGTAAGATCTTGGAATTTTTCTAAGTGTTAAACTATCACGAGTCCGCATAGATGGAAAAATGGCTAAGTGTTGGGACTTCTCGGATGGACTTATGAAAGGAATTTACAAGTTTATGAGTCTACGAGTCTGCGTATATGGAAAAATGGCTAAGTTTTGGGACTTCTCGGATGGAATTATGAAAGGAATGTTACAAGTTTTTGAGTTTGCGAGTCCATGACTCTGCGAAGGAAAAAGAAGCTAAGTGTTGGTGGAAGGTTCATGGAAGGTATGAAGATAGGCCATGAGTCTGTGATTCCACCACCCATGAGCCTATGAATATAGTGAGGAATCTAAGTATAAGTGCAAAGTGAGTGCAACGGAAATAAAGGGTGCAAATTGGAGAACGTGAAAGAAAGAAATGAAGAACATATATGACTTAGATCCATGGTGAATCCATTAAGACAGATCAACGATGGAGATCTAATCAAGAAATGATCGTATGGTTGTTGAGCGTTGCTACTATGTTTCACGTGCTAATGAATATTCCTTCATTGTTTTGCCACCATAATTTTTAGCTCGGAGCTCGGATTGGAGAAAACGAATAGTCATTGGAAAGGTATTGAGGACTAGAAGAGATCTGTCGACCCATAATTTTGATTTAGGCATTATATTTTCTTCAAAAGTGATAAAAGTGAATTCTGTAGCAACAAAAGAGTGGAAATTGCAACTTGTAATTGTTGTAACTACTCGCTCAAAACTCATATTGAGACATGAGAATAATTGTTTAAAAAATGAGTGCATTTAAAGAATCCTACTTGAGAGTAGTGCATTAATATTCTTCATAATTTAAAATGAAGAATGACTTGTAATCTAATTGATAAATATTTTGCAATATGCTTAATTCTAACAACAATTATTGCATACACATTGTAACATCCCCTCGGCTACGACAACGAAGAGCGATGTATAAAAGGTATTTTTTTTTTTGCATTAGGATATTAAATTCGTTACAACATAATAAACAACATCACAATTGATAGATCATCATAAATAAAATGACACATAAGAAGTGTATTAACATAATTAACAGCGACACAAAATCATTACATAAACAATGAATCAATCAACGCATCATCATAATTAATAGCTGCACTTAATCAACACATCATCATAATAAATCATGACACAATAAACACATCACGATCGACCAAAGAAAAGCAATAAATGATCAACCATGTCACTGAGCATTAAAAGAACTACCCGCCCAACCTACCCTGCAAGGTTAGGACCTCCAAGACACATATGCAACGCTCAAGTCCATGATTCATCCGATTGATTTTGACCATTTAAGGTCTTAGGACTGGTGACTGTTCTAAGGAATGAGGAGGTGTCTAAGTCCCTAAATCAATAACATCTCATAACTCTAGACTAGACTATCAATCATACATCAACATAGTTTCACTAGCGCAAGAGTAAGCTAGTTACTTAATCAACATACATCAACATTATTTTTGTGGCGCAATGGGATATTCTACTATACTTATAATTTCAAGAAACAATGCATATAAATGAGACAAACAAAATTCAAAAGAGTACGATAATTCAAGAGCATAAACACAATCTTACATGCAGATGGTTCAACTATACATCTCATTGATATCTCCTACGTGTATGTTAGGAAAGTTGTAGTTTACAAATCATTATGAGAACCCATAAGAACGTTCATCTTCTTAATCAATAATTAAATGTTAACACAAAATTTTCATTATAAATCCAATATGAAAAGATAATAAAACCATTCAAACTAGCAATAGACCCAAAAACATTAATAAACATTTCAACACTCACTATTGTGCATCCATGTTAAGGGTCTTGGGAAGGGCCAACCTTCAAGCAAGGTAAGGTTTCAATCTATTTATCTATGCTTTAAGGAAGACCCAAATTATCCATCATTAAGTATTTTATATACTATAATGCAAACTCCATATAATTCTAAAGAACCCAACTCTACGTTAAAACACACAAGGACTAGACTATCCTTAAAGGATTTAGTTGGGGTTTCGTTTCCATTCTCGAGTCATCAGAAGATCGAATATTCTTTGTGTCATGCAAACCAATTCAAGATTCTAGGTAATGAATAAACATTAATTTGTAAGAGAGAGTATCATCAACAGTAATAATGATATTTAATCCATAACTTTTAAAATCATGATCATGAAACCCAAGAGATCATTTCAAATCAAACGTTTCACAAGATATACATGCCTTGTATGAAAGGAGAGGGAGGAAAGTGAGGGTGTGCTAGCAACCCGGTTTATTTCAAGGTTGAGTGATGAGAGGGAGCATTAGGCAAGACGATTATGTCAAGGAAAGAGCAAGGAGAGGGCACATTAGTGATCTAGGGGATCAATATGCTCAAAAATAAAAGTTGTCGGAATTGCTTCAAAACAGACTCGTGTGTAAGCCTCATCCTCGCGATCCCAATGCAACTTGAACAAGTTCAAATAGACATCATATGTAAGAGATATCGCATTCTATCCACTTTGCCAAACATGGAAAATTTGGTTGACTGTAAAGTCCATACAGTCTGACTGTGTAGACCGTACTATTGACATGGAAAGGTCATACAGGTGACATGGAAATGTCGTACTGCTAATGTGGTAGTGTCATACAAGTGATGTGGCAATGCCATACTACTGGTGTGGCAATGTCGTACAGGTGATGTGGCAATGTTGTACTGTTGATGTGGCAATGTCGTACATGTGACGTGGCAATGTCGTATTACTGACATGGAAATGTCATAGAAGTGACGTGGCAATTTCATAAAACTGACGTGGAAATGTCATACAGGTGACGTGGAAATGTCATACTACTGATGTGTCAATATCGTATTACTGAGATGGCAGATTGTATTGACACGTTGTTAAGCCCTAATATTGGCTCATTACCACTTAATTGGGGCATATTAGATTAGTAATGTTATTTTATTTATGTCGGCTTTAGGCCATTAGTTGTGATTTAGATTAGTAATGTTATTTTATTTATGTCGGATTTAGGCCATTA
>ML785204.1:406897-431814 GCA_009831015.1 Picea engelmannii | reverse complement strand
ATATACCAAGGAGACATTTTCATTTCGAATCATCTGGTACTTGAACATTTAAGTGGGGTAAAAGGAGGTTGCCCCCTCGAAGAGTCTTATTGTATGAAATTATCTCTTTTTCAAGGCATTGAGTACTTTTCCTAAGGTTTTTCTATGCTATATTGATGTTTGTTTCTTAACATAGAGAGACCCTAATAAATGAATGGCACATTCCTTGGGTTATCCATGATAAAAGTATGGTACATCCCTTGGCATATCCCTGATAAATGGATGGTGCATCCCTTGGTTTATCCATGATAAATGGATGATACATCCCTTGGGTTATCGCTGATAAATGAATTGTGCATTCCTTGGGTTTAGAAGTTCAGGAGGAAGAGAGCTAGTAGAGAATTTGAGATAGTTGTAGGAGACTATAAGTTGTGTTATGATTTTTATGAGTTGCAAGTGGATTGTGAGAGACCACCCTCTTTTATGGATTACTAGCCTCAACTCAAGGGTGAATGGATGTTGAGATTTGGAACAGTCAATATATGGTTGGGTGGAACGTCCGTCCCAAGCAGTTGGTTTCACCATTCATGTTTAAAGATAAGTGTTCTATCTTGTTGTTGAGTTATTTATATGTGTTATTGTTGTGCATGAAATCTACGTGAATGAGGATGACTTATATGTTGTTATAATGAGCAATATAGTTGTATTTCATGTTGATTATTAGCATTCTTTAGATGCATTTGTTTTATGGTTATAGACAATAGCAAAATCAGTTTTAAATTTGTAGTTGTAAGCTACAGGAAATTGGCTAACAGTAAAATAATTACTTAGTTAGCAGAAGTTTTGTTGTTAATGTGTATCCACACTGTAATGTTCCTTGGTTGAGCTAGGGAATGTTACATTATGGTATCAGACCTATAATTGAGATATTTTTGTGTGGCATGACCCAACCATGGTGGATGGGTACGTTACATAATTTACATAGGAAACAATCAAAATTTAATAGAATTTTCTTAGGTGTCAATAACAAAAGAATTTGAAATGGAAGATATGGGGAAGATATGTTATATCCTTAGTGTGGAATGTAGTAGAACTGAGAAAGAATATTTTATTTTGAAGCCAACTATGTATCATATTTATTAGATAAGTTTGGGATGAATTCATGCAAGGCATTTGCAACTCCATCATCACTTAGTGAGAAATTCACTAAGGAAGAAATTCCCAAGGTGAATTCTACTTCCTATAGAAGCATGGTTGGGAGTTTAATGTACCTTAGTACAACCAAGGTAGACAATTATGTATGTAATAAATCTAATATTGTATTTCATGCAAGATACTCATGAATCCCATTGGTGTGCATTTAAAAAGAATCTTAAGCTATGTGAGTGGTACTTGAAGCTTTGGTATAAATAATTTTTCCAATGGAAATCTTGAGCTAAAAGGGTTCCATAGAGTTAGGCGGGGTTGGATCAATGAATTATTGAAAATCAATTGTCTAATTATTTTTTCTCATTTGGATCTAGAGTTGTATGATTGAGTATCAATAATCTTTTTTGGGAGTTAAATTGATGTGCCTTAGTACAAATAGGGAACACATTATGTATGTAGTAAGTCTAGTCTCTTGCGCCATGTAGGATCCTCATGAATCCCATTGGTGCACATAAAAAAGAATCTTAATATATGTGAATGGTACTACAAGATTTGGTATAAATTATGTTTCTAGTGACAATCTTGACCTACAAGGTTCCATAGAATCAAGTTGGGTTGGATCAATGAATGATAAAAAATCAATGGCTAGTTTTTTTTCTTCTCATTTAGATCTAGAGTTGTATAATGGAGTAGCAAGAAACATGAAACTGTGTATATATCCTCTGTAGAAGTTGAAAATGTTGTTTCCACAACAACACATTATTAATCCATCTAGCATAGAAGGATCTTGATAGAACTAAAACTATCACAAGAACATATAACTACATTTTTTTGTCACAATTTCAACACCATGGTGATGACGAAGAATCATGTGCTTCATACTAGAATGAAACACATATAAATCCACCATCTTTTTATTAGAGACTTGGTGTAGGATGGGTAATTGGATTTATAATTTTGTCCAACATCTAAGCGAGTTGTTGATATATTCACCAAAGCCATTCCAAATGTCCAATGATTTGTAGAACTATGAAGACAATTGGGACTCATTGCATTACTCATCAAGAGGACAGTGTAGGAGTTAATAAGCTTCATGATTACAAAAATAGTAGTGTGATGACTAAGCCAATAATGATAGATAAAAATTAGGATTTAGTTTTATTTCTAGCTATCTTTACTATTTACTATTTCTATTTAGGCTATTGGTGAGTAATTAAATTGTCTTCCTTCTTCATCTCAAGGAAGCTCACACCGTTTTTAATTTTATTGGTTTAAAAGGTAATATATTAGCATATGAACACACACTTATAATAAAACCCTTTTTTTTTGGAGAAACATTGTAGATGTATCCCAGTTTTTAGAAATAACTCTTGCTTTTTTTGTAGTTGTCACATGAGATGTCACTGCGTTTCCATCTTGCACAAGTTTAGTATGCACTTTGTAATGATATACTAAGTTTTTGTGTTGTTTCTAAGAGGAGCATGAGAAAATATTGGGGACTAAAGAGTGTCACTGGGAAAGTTCCAATGAATCTTTTTTATTTAAAAACATCCTCATGAATCATTAAATAAAACACATGAAAATATAAAGATGGATCTTTGAGAGTCGAGGTTTCTCCTTATATGGGGGTTTCTACAAATGAAGCCTTAGTGTCACATTATTGTGCTATTGGTCCTCTTATTTGTTTATTTATGGGTTTTTTAGGTATTAGTCATTTATTGCAAAATTTTTACATGGTACCAAAGCTAGCATGGGCCTAATCTCTCTCATGAGGGAGATTTGTATATTGCGTTTGTAAGTTATGGATTTTCCCATGGAAGTCCCTTGCGAGAAGGACATTGTTGTAGCTCTATGAAGATAGGAGAGAGGCCATTGGTGGAGGAAGAATACTTGATTGTGTCAGTTTGTGATCATAATGATGCTTGATATTGGACATGGTGAGTAACACTTAGTTACAAAAACAAGTTGGGGGATTTGTTTGTTGTTGTCATGCGCATTTTAATTTTAGTGGCATGAAAAATGATTGTATGGGAATATCTAAGTTGCACATAAGGTATGTGAGTATTCATTGATAGTGTAGTTTTTATTTTATGTAAATAAGGTTGCAACATGAGATATGGTGCACGGTGCATGTTTTCAAGTTGCAAGGAGAGCACAAAGTGGAGATCATGGTTGTGATAGTTGAAGATAGCTTGTGGAAAATTATGTTGGGACTGAATCCCATGGTGAGTATTATTATTGTCCTTACTAAATTGATATTGTTTCCTAACAAAGGTGATAAGTTAGTTACTCAATCGTCATGTTCGAGAGGGATAATAGTGTGGTTGAATACACAATGGAGAGACAAGTTTGGGATTGTCAGGTAAAAATCCTTGTAGACTGGTTGAAGATAGATATTGTTGAGGAAATATTACAAGAATGAAATTGTGTAATGATAAAGACATGGATTTTCAAGGATGCATACCACAAACTCACTAGATGTATTGTCTTGTAGAAAGTAATATATGTGGATCTTATCTTGAGAAAAATTACAAGCATGAAAAGCTATGATGACATATATTTCTTTTACCCATGTGAATTCAATATTAGATTAAATTTGAAGTTTTATTGCATGATGTAAATAGTATATGAGTGTAAGACTAGTGCGGCATGCATAACCTTTGAATTGTTTGTCTTCTAGGGTTTGTTTCTAAGTTTGGCGAGGCATGATAATATCCTGACTATTAGGGACAAGAATAAGGCATGTTGGTGAGGATGTGTATATCCTTAAACATGTAACATTGGATAATCTTGGTATTCATGTGATCTAGGTGAGTTGATTTAATGATCATGATTGTTGCAGTGCATACCACGGTTGGGGGAGTATTCATTGACATGTATGAGAGGGAGATATCATGAGATCCCAACTTGAACTATATGAGTTTATGGATTTGTCGAACTTATGCTTATAGTGAGAGGGGGTGTGAATCAATATAAGATAATTTTTAATTTATTTAACTATTCATCAATAATTCATTAGCTAAGAAACAATAATCACATATAAACTCAAATCACAATGCATAGATTTTAACATGGAAACTCTTGAGATAAAACCATAAAATTATCTTTATAAATGTCTCTAGGCACCAACCTATTGTTACAAATATTGTAGGCACCAACCTATCGGAGACACCAATCTCCTTAACTGAGCACCAACTCAACAACATGTAGGCACCAACCTAGTAGAGACACCAATATCCTCAATTGAACACTAAATCAACAACATCTGTAGGCACCAACCTATTGTTACAATAATTGCAGGAACCAACCTACTGGAGACACCAATCTCTTCAACTGAGCACCCACTCAACAAGATATTGTGTAGGAACCAATCTACCTGAGACACCAATCTCCTTACCTGAGCACTAACTCAGTAAGACCTGTATAGACACCAATCCAATATCTTCACAGACATAGTACTTCTAAATTCACATGCATTCTTCATTCAAAAAACAATCCTTCAAACCCTAGTCACGTGTAGCCTTAATTCCCTAGTGAGCCTCATAACATCATTCCCAAAATATGATCCCAAACTGCAACATCACAACCTCATAATAGTTCGCATTGCAGCATCTCAACCTAAAAATAGTGCACATTGCATCATCATAGAACTTCAGTCCTTCATAGTGAACCTTAAGAACAAGAAAATCCCAAGAAAACTCCTCTTTCACACCTTTAGATCCCAAAAAGACACCCCAGCTCCTTTAACGCATATCAAATATCTTCTACACACCTTATACTTGATCTCTTGCTTGGATACTCTACAAATATNATATATCTTATATTTATAGTATTTTTTTCCTCATTTTCAAGGTCGACCTATAAAGACTGTTTGAGCCGACCTAAATTTTATGATTGGGTTGTCAGATGAAAAACTTCACATCTCCTCATTCCTAAGGTGTTGGAGGGAATGCCATATACCATTGGAAAGGTATCAGAATAATATTTCCAACCATATAACTATTCTCCCATTTGAGCTAGGTATATATGGTAAAAATTTCTTCAAAGATATGGTGTCTAAATTGACCATTAAAAATCCAAAAACAATATTTCCAACAATCTCCATCTTGCAATCTTTATCTTGGGCATCCGTAGTCTCCCCATGTCTTAGGCATAAATGAAAACAATATTTCCAACAATATTCACAACAAGGACTCGCTATGAAGGAGTGTTATAAATAACTCTTTCTTGTTGTGTAGTTTCCACATGATTTGTCACTGAATTTCATCGTGAGTATGTTTAGTATGTGCTTTGTAAGATTCAACAATCTTTTGTGTTATTTTTAAGAAGGGAATGATAAAATCTTAGGGAGTGAGGAATGTCATTGGGAAAGTTTTGATGAATTTTTTTTATTTAATGTCATCCTCATGTTTCATTACATGGAGTACATGGGAATATAAAGATGCATCTTCGCATGGAGCACATGGGAATATAAAGATGCATCTTTGAGAGTGGAGGTTTTACCCCGTATGGGGTTTTTAACTATATCCCAAGTGTCCAATTGTTGCATTATTGGTTCTCCTATTTATTTGTTTATGGGTTGTTTTAGGCATTAGTTATTTACTGCAAAAAATTTACATGAGTGATGGAAATAGCAAAAATGAGTACTCTTAAAATCTGTCCATAGGGAAGCAAGCATATTTTTCTTTTTCAGTTTGTAAGATTACTAGTTTATGTCTTTAATATTCTTGTAAAATCCATCTTTGTTGTTATATTTTTTAGTATCATATGAAGGCACGAATAATGCATATTTTTATTTGTTTAGTGGGGTGCTCTATTATTTGTTTTTCCTTCATCGTTTCTCTATATTTATTTTTATTTCTTTCATACATCATACACGAACAACATGAAGGGAATAAGAACCAAGTTATGCAACAATCATGTCTATATATGTGCAGGTATACACAATAGATGTATATGCCCAAAGATCCAATTGTATACACATATTCTACCATTGACTACAATATTGAATGTTATACCACTAGATGCATCATATTCTCCTAGGTAGCATGTGAAAATGCATGTATGAGAAACAAATGATCACATGCTAAACTATGGTGCTAATGTGATCCTATTCTCAAACATGCTTTCAAACATTTCACATTGATGCCTTCACAAATTATATATTTTCAATGCACAAAGTTGACTTATTTCAAAGAATAAAGATTGTATACAACAACCCAAAACAACTATGGCACTTGGAGTAATTTATTCCATGACAACATGTCGCTCAATCATAAACAAGAAATATTTTGTCACATGGAATTTGGTATCATCCCCACTTAGGTTCAAATCCCACTTTGTGACATGTTTTCTCTTAGTAGTCCAATTATTAATGAGCTATATATAATATTCATGAATCATTAACTTAGCCTTGTACCCTAAAAAATCGCATGCACGCAAAAACTAAAAACAACATACTTAATACTTATAATCTACATACATACAAACAACTATGATTAGTCAAAAATCATTTTTCAAATATTTTTCATAATAATAAAATTTCATCAACAACTATAATTAGTCAAAAATCTATTTTAAACTAATTTTCTCATAGCAAAAAACTAAAAAAATAATAATTTTATATAACCAAAATTTTCATTTATCAAAAACTCTACTCTGATTTTATATTAAAAATGGAAAAAAAAAAAGAAATTTCTTCCTAATGAAACAACTCAATATATAAGACAATTCATATGAAAGACAATTCTATTGGCAAGACCATTGGAATAATCAAAAGTTAATACCAATTGTCTACATTAAAAAGTGTGCACTTCCCAATGAAACATCAACCATTCATATGAAAGACAATTCTAAAAATTTAGTACCAATTGTGTACATTGGGTTAGTGGGTAGGTGAGTTCATCGAAGACCATTGGAACAAGTGTTGCATGGCAGCGTAGTCCATGCCGGGTTGGAATGGGAATAAATGCACAGGTATGGGGGGACCATGGGAAAATGAGAAGCCTGAAGTAGTAGGGGAAAATGGAAACTGCAGTGGAAACGTGGCAAGAAACATGAAGTACATGTGGTATCCATGCATAAAATAACACGTGGCATTGTGCTACACGCCAACCATAAGACGTGTATGGGGTTAACAAGTAATTAGTGAGAAAGTCACTTTGTGATAAATTTGTTCCATCGCTAAATATGGCTAGGGGAGTTCTAAAATTTGTAGGTCGGTAAAACTTTAGCAGGGATGCTAAAGTGCCAGGGTCTCCAAGATGGCAGAGTGGAAACTGATCGATGACTCACATTCATTTCGGAAAGAGAAGGCGCCTGAGCGTTAATCTCCTAGATCAATTCTGGCCTTGAAAGCATTTAGTTTTTGAAAGTATTTTCATTCTAATTATACTATGTTTTGCATAATCCATCTTGATTTTATTTTCTTAATAAGATTCTATAATGTTTCCTATTACCAGTAATACAACAGACAGCTACGAAAGAGCACATATATACCCATCACGTGTAACTTGATATATTGTTGGAGTCTAACTTTCCATGTTTGAAATTTCCGTTCCTACCTTGTATGTTTTATCTCTTTAATGTATTTATGAAATTCATTCATAATAATATTTGTATACCTCCAACTGGATTTCATCCCAATATTTAGAGTTAAGTACAATTTTCATAGTCACTTCTTTAATTTTTCCCACGGACAAAGTAAGAAACATCCATTTCATTCTATTAAATAGATCATCTGGCTTGTGTCTCTCTATATGTCTTAGGATAAATAAAGTTATATGCAGTGGCAAAGAAATAAATATAATTTGTTTTGAAAATGTGTCCAATGTCGAAGATTCTTTGATATTCTTGTGTGACCTTTGTGTTTGCTAGTTTTTTCTATATATTTCCAAAGGCTGATCTGCAATTTCTCTCTAGGAAGAGGGCATATTTGTATAGTACCAATTGGACATCTTAGTATAGTACCAACTGGTATATTTGCAACATCTATATCCATTTGTTTTTTTTTTGGAAATGATAAAAAAAATCGAAGGTTTATATTTATGCGGATATTCTTGCATATGTATTTACAAGTCTGTTGACCCTTGAATCTATTAGGACCGAAACAACAACCTAACGAGGATGTCAATCCTACTGCATTTTTATAGATGTGGTACTCCTCTTTAAGTCTTTTCTGGGGTGTGTATAGTTCAATTTTTAGACTTAGATAATTTCCGTCGTAATGACTTAAAGCAATACGAAATGATAGAAAATGTTTTTTTTGTTTTTTTGTTTTTTGAAATAAAGGTTCCTGGAAAATAGGACCAGGAATCACGCACATTAAACATTCAAATTAAATAAACACAATTTCCTGACATCGAGCATAGTTGAAGATAAATATTTCTAAGCACATAAAAATAAAATAAGATGACTGACATGCATAAAAAGAACTAATTTTGCATTCTGAAGACAGGGTTACAAGGCACCGTCAAGATTGTTCCCGAAGTAGTTTTCTTTGAAATCTATCAAAAAATAATAATGTGTGTTACATATTCATCGAAATTTAAATGTGTTTGTCATATAGATTGGGATTGGGGCTCCCACGGACCATAAAAGAAATAAGTACAATAAATAGGACTGTAGAAAGAAGAAGTGGGGGACGGTAGAGAGCAAGACCTGAAAATAAGAAATTGGAAGTTATCAGTCTTTGGTTAGACATTTCTATTTAAAGAGGTGGAATAAATAGATTTATAAAGAAAGCATGATGTGATCAGTATATACTTACCATGATGCTATCTATCTCCCCCTTTGTTATTTGCTTGTTGATTCCTTTTTATTGCTCTCATCGACAGCTACTGGAATCGTGCCAACTGCTTGTTGTCCTTCGTCGGTGAGCTTGTCGATTTCCTTTTGGAGCCATTCTTCAATGTAGTTTCTCATCGGGGCCACATTGATCTCATCCCATATTTTTATGTTCAAAATCTCATTTTCTAATTCCCTTAGATAGATAGAAAGATTACACAGAGCCTGATCAAATTCTTCATTTTGTATCGAATAGTCCCCTAGCTAGTTGCCCACGTCATCTTCACCATATTGAAGGATGTCGTAAAACTTTTCTAAAGACAAACCCTTAAAAATATCAACTTGTTCATTGAAGGCTTGCTTAGTTAAGGATAAGGAGTTGAGGATTAAGTTGGGGTCTTGGTCCTTGTTGGTACTTTCAGCTAAGCCTATTTCGGTCAGCTTTCTGAATAATTATTCTTTCTTTGATATGGCTTGTTCACATGATTGGAAAATGAGATGTAGGTTCTTAACTTTCTCTTTCCATCATGCATTTAATTGTTTGATCTGGTTTGGGGAGGGGAGATCTTATTGTCTTGTTCTCATATATGTCATGTTGGTTACATGGATACCAAAAGGGAGGACTGTCTCGAGATATAAACGTTCTTCATTTTTAAAATCTGCTTGCAAATGTTCGTTTAAAGCATGTGCCCTCGTTCCAAGGGAAACTATACTTTTTTATGTTTCCCAGGCTTGAGTAATTAGCTCCATTATTTTCTTGATATTCTTCTCCACATAGCCTCTACACTATGTGAGGAGGCTAGAGGATCCTTTTAACTTGGTTGTAGGAGTGGCATGCACAATTATTGCTAAAGGACTGGAAAGAAATGGGGTAGGAATCAAATCTTCCTCCAATTCCTTGATTCGGTCCTACAATATGGCATTCTCTGCCTCAATGCCTCCAATGGAATCATCAAGAGCATCTATGGTTTCTCGTTGAAGTCGAGAGATTTGGGACGACTTCATGTTCCTAAGGTTAATCTCTAAACGATATTTCCCTTTCTTATTTCTTACATCTCTCTTTTCAATAATTAAATTTTTAGATTCGCTGTCAAAAACAACGCTCTGGAATACGAAGGATTCATCTTCGTAAAAAATATCGGTCTCAGCTATTTACATATGGGGATTATGGTGGATCGCATCCCCGGGTTGATAAACATTGTGGAGTACATTATCCAGATCAATCTCATGTTCCATGTCTTCACTTTCAGTTTCGGGCTCTTTCGCTTGCCTTACAACATTTTTATCTTCTTCCTCACAGGAATCTTGTGAGAACTATCAATTTTAACGTGAGGAGGGTTCCTATCTCCTCCTCCATTTGAAGAATTATGGGTTTCTTTCTTACTGGGGTGGGTCGTTGGAGCGATGCTCCGAGATGTTGTACTCTTGGAAGTGGGAGCTAAGGATTGGACACTCTTCTCACTGGGGATTTTTCCCTCTTGTTTGTACAATTCAGTGGTGCTTTGCAATGTCTCTAGGTTGCCAGTGTCAGGAGAAGGAGTGTTTTCATCATTGTCTCTGTCTTCGTTAAGGCATGTATGGATAAAATAATTGTTGAAGCCAACTGCTAGTAAATTTTCTACAAAAATCCCATTAGGGTCGAACCCTCTTAGCCTTTCAGTATATATTAGGTTCAAGTTGTTGAAATGGCCTGTGAATTCGCCAATCTTGTTGAAGTTCCTGAACACAAAGTGCCCGACTCTACAAGGCAGAGGAATGAACTGCTTTTTTCTCTTCTCATGGAAAAAATGCAACCAGTAGTTGTATTGCCTTTATATTTCTGTAACAAACATTATGTCTGTAATGTGACATGGAAGGAAAGAAGGATTTTCCTTGGAGACAAAAATCATTATTACACTATAATTCTCCATTTGTTCAAGTGTCCCCTTCCTATCCAAAAAAATTATTTCCTGGTCAGAAATCTGGGGAGAATCCTTTCCTAACAATAAATCTATGAAAACTGAGACAAATTCATTAAAAACCTCATAAAAACAATGGGAGGTCTTGTGCCTCCATAAGGCTTGGTACCAAAAGGTTATTGGGTCAAATTCATAGTTTACCTTCTTGGACACAGATAATTTTGGAAACAAACAGTAATGCGCTATCGCCAAAACCAAGTAGGATGACATATAAAATTTCTTCTCCTCTTTGAATCGTGACAATTGAGAACATATTTCAATGGAAATTAGCTTCCCCCAATAAAAAATGGCTTGTTCCTTGACTGTTAAATACAAAATATAAAGAATCATGTGGGAAATGCTTGTTGTGGATTCATGTCCTATTATTCTTGTAAACAACCAGGCAATTTCCCGGAATGGATTTCTAAATGAACTAACCTACAACCTTGTGATATCTTTAGGAACTTTCGTTAGGTCTTTCAGGAACTCGGGTAAGAGGTCCAACCCGTTATCATGATTTTTTAGGAACTTCTTGCAGTCTTCTCCTTTGAAGGTCAATGTTGGCTCTGGTAATATTAACATCTTGCGAAAGACTTGAGGTGACAAATAAACAGGAGCATGATCCCATAGTGGAATAATTATTTGGCTTGAAATATATCTCTCGGTGCACCAAGAGACCACCTCCTTACAGTAAAAAACTTCAGGGACACAACCTGCACGAGAAATTCCAAAGGTCCAAATTACTTTGTTTTGAGCAAAAGGGGATGAGTAGTAAGAGTATGCCCTAGACCATTGGAATTTCTAGTCCTCACACTCGAATATTTTCATTGTATCTCCATACAACTGTTTTTGAGTTGTTGCCATAAGTTTACAAGAATGTTTGTTTTCTCCAGACAATATTTGAAATGAATAGTTGGAAGGGATAATATAACCCTCCGCAAATCTTGGTCCAATGCATGTGAATGGGAGATCTCCTCGAGACTTTCGCTCATTAATGACAATCTCTATGGTTGTTGCATGATGAGTTGTTAGCATTAAAGCTTAGTAATTGCATACTTAGAAGTGCGAAGGTGGTGGCTACAACGAAGAGCAATTAAGGATTTGAGATTTCGTGAAACCACTAACCCGACGACCCACAAAAGACATTCCATGATTTTTGAAATGAACACTCAGAAGGGATAATATAAACCTCCACAAATCTTGGTTTAATGCATATTAATGGGAGATCTCCTCGATCCTTTTGCTCATTAATGACAATCTTTACAGTTCCTGCATGATGAGTTGTTAGCATTAAAGATTACTAATTACATATTTAGAAAGAAGTGCAAAGGTGGCAGGGACAGGGAAGAGAAATTAAGGAATGGCTAAGTATGGAAAGTGGTCGACCAAGCTTCAAAACAAGGTTACAAGAGATACTCAGGAGAGGTGAGGGCCCGACGGTCAAATTGTATGTCTCAGAAGTTTTGAGTGCAAAACGTGTAACATGGAAGAGGGCATGATGGGGCAGTCCAACGGTCAATTTGTATATCGCGAAACTCCTGGTGTTGTTTGCAGGTCGCGGAACAATGGAAGCACAACCTTGAGCCCTCCTGTTTGAGAACCCGCAATCAAAAAAGTGGCTAAGTATGGAATAGGGAAACGGTCGGTCAGACTCGTTTTGGCTAATGTATTGAAATTTGTAATAAATATCCCATTACCTGGCAAGATCTTTTCTGCATGTTTCTGGACAAGTTGTGTAGGGATAGTCAGTGTGACTGTCTCCTCGAGCCTTTTGCTCATTAATGACAATATTTACGGTTGTTTCATGATGAGATTTTAGCATTAAACCTTAGTTATTGCATACTTGGAAAGAAGTGTGAAGGTGGTGGGAACAAAAAACAATGATTAGGAATTGGATATTTTGTGAACCCGCCAACCCGACTATCCGTGAAAGAGATTCCTAGAAATGGCCAAGTATGGAAAGTGGTCAGACGGCATTCAAAATAGGGTGACAAGGGTTCCCTAGGATACGTCAGGCCCTAACAATCAAATTGTATGTCACAGAACATTTGAGTGCAAAATGTGTAACACGGAAGAGGGTACGATGTGGGATTCCAACAGTCAATTTGTAAATCGTGGAAGTCTGGGTGTTGTTTATAGGTCATGGAACAATCGAAGTGCAATCTAGAGCCTACCTTCCTGAGAATCTGTGATCGAAAAAGTGGTGAAGTATGGAATGGGGAAGCGGTCGGTCAGAGTCGTGATATAAAAGCATGAGTGGAAATGTGAACCCATGAGTACGCCAACCTGTGCAGTTAAACATTTTCGAAAAAATGACTAAGTAACCAGAAAGAGAAAGTAGAGGGGGAAAAGAAAGGGGAATTCGGTTAAGTATAGAAGAGGGAAAAGAAGGGAATAAAAGAGAGTGGGAAAATAGAAAAGCGGAGGGCAATTTTCATAAGTAGGAATTGGTCTCAAACAAGCCCCATTGTTGCAAAATCATCATTTTCTAGTCCAATATTTTATACACATACTCGTTTTCTATTGTGCTTGTATCATTAAAAAGGGTGTGAGCAAATGAAAATATAAACTATAACTTGATTTTTGGCTATAACTATGTATAGTTGATTTACAGACACTATTGATGTTTGTCTTTTGTAGATAACAGTGGGTTAGGATAAGTTTTCATTCTTAATGTGATAAGGACTTAAAAAAAGTAGAATATGTAACAAGTTTTTCCAATTTAATTCTTACACAAAAAAAAAATCTCCAATCCCATCATTTTCATCTTTGTTGATTCGATAATAGGGAGGCCGATTTCATAGATTGTGTTCTTGGACATTTCAAGCGACTGGGGTGCGTCAACCAATGCTTTGTTGAAGATTTGTTTTTATTGCAACTTGTGGGATTAATTGTGCTTTTGATACATTGTTTAATGCCTTGAAATATTAAACTTCCTGCATGATGAGTTGTTAGCATTAAAGCTTAATAATTGCATATATAGAAATAAAATTGTTGCACTATCAACTTGACCATAAGTATAACAACGACGAACTTGAATTTTAATATTGTGGTTGATTTAATAGCCCCGTTTGACTTTAGCTAGCATATACCATTTTTTTATTCAAAATATTTGTGAAGAAGAAATTTGGTAATTTCATTAATAAAGTAAAAGTGCTCAAATAGAGGCCACGAGATGGACAACCAATAAAATGTTTCCTTTTGGAGTGAAGGAATCAAGGAAGTGAGAGGGAAATAAGAGATCATTCGCTCAACAAGATTGAGATGAGAACGAAACTTCTTGGGTGGGGCCCCAACTCCCACATTGTGAATTAATGTTACTATGTTCTATCTGCATTATGAATGGAATTGAATTTTGGTTTGAAACTGTGTGAAATTCATTTATGTTTCCATAGAAGCCTCATGTGATCAACACAATGCATTGCCATATAATGGTTCAATTCTCCATATTTGATCAAATTACTTGAGTCAATACAATATTTAAGAATTACGAGACTATCAAACCATGCAAACGAGAAGAGGTGTTAAATCCAACAAAGAAGCACCAACCAAGATTCCAAGGCAATTTTTTAATAGTAAATCTATAAAAAAAATAGTGGGTAATATATATTTATCCATAGACATTGGAACGAGTTCTTTGCACTAAAGCATTGAACATATTTGTCATAAATATAGGTAGAGGAGTTACAAAAAAAAAACATACATACAATTTTGTGTTGTTCATCTAGTGCGACAACATGCAGGAGGCATTGACAAGCTCTTGAACATGCATACAAAACTTATTATCATGGTTTTTTAGGAACTCCTTGTAGTCTTCTCCTCAGAATGTCCATTTTGGTTGTGGAAATCTCAACATCTTGCAGAAGACCTGAGGTGACAAAGAAACAAGAGAGTGGTTTCGAAGTGGAATAATTCTTTGGCTTGAAATAGGTCTCTTGGTGCACCAAGAGACCACCTGATCCTTAGATTCAAATACTTCAGGGACACAACCTCCACGAGAAATTACAGAGGTCCAAATTACTTCATTTTAGGAATAAGTGGACCAAGAGACCACCTCCTTACAGGAAAAGACTTCAGGGATATAGGTTGCACGAGCAATTCGAGAGGTCCAAATTACTTCGTTCTGGGTGGAAGGGGATGACTAGTAGGAATATGCCTTGCACCATTGGGTGTTCTAGTCCTCACTGCCTAAGATGTTAATTGTATCTCCAAAGAACATGAGAGTGGTCCCATAATTAAATAATTCTTTTTCTTGAAATATATCTCTCGGCACACCACAAGACCATTTCCTTACAGTCAAAGACTTCAGGGACATAGCCTGCACCAGGGACAAATCCAAACCCAATAAAAAACCCTAAAAATGGAAGGAAAGGATACATATCTAAGGGATAGGACCACCATCTGAGTTGAGAGACTCAAAATCTCTCGCTGCAAAGAGGCTATTTCGTTCAACATCAATTTATTTTCTAAAAACTCTTCCTTTGGTCTTGTTAGGGCCGCCATCACCGAGTTGGGAAGTGCCCCCCATTATGGTGGATTTAAATTTGGGCGTAGGAGTGGGAAAAGTGTCTACACTGTCATCATCCATCGTTGTATCATCGTCCATCAGATCATCTTCTTTCGGCTCAAAATCGACTGCATCAACCTCTGTGTTGGCCATCAATGTAGAGGGGGTTGCCTTGGAATTATTTGGCTTGAAATATATCTCTCGGCACACCAAGGGACCATCTCCTTACTTGCTTCTGGGCGGAAGGAGATGAGTAGTAAGAATATGCCCTAGACTACTGGAAGTTCTATTCATCATGCCCGAAGGTGTTTACTGTATCTAGACATAACTGTTGTCGAACTGCTGCTATAAGTTGATGAGAGCATTTGTTTTCTCGAGATGATGTTTGAAATGAACACTCAGAAGGAATAATATAACCCTCTACAAATCTTGGTTTAATGTGTGTCAATGGGAGATCTCCTCAAGCCTTTTGTTGATTAATGACAATTTCTACGGTTCTTGCATAATGAGTTGTTACCATTAAAGCTTACTAATTTCATACTTAGAAAAAAGTACGAAGGTGGTAGGGATGACGAAGAGCGATTAAGGATTGGAGATTTCGTGAAGCTGCCAACCGAAAAATCCTGGTTTAATTTGTATTAATGGCAAATCTCCTCCATCTTTTCAAGCATTAATGACAATCTTAACGGTTCTTGTATGATGATCTATTAGCATTAAATCTTAATAATTGCATATATAGAAATAAGTGTGAAGGTGGCGGGGATGGAGAAGAGCGATTAAGCATTGGAAATTTTGTGAACCCGCCAACTCGACCACCCATGAAAGAGATTCCAAGAAATGGCCAAGTATGGAAAGCAGTCGGTCAGTCTTCAGGACAGGGTTGCAAGTTATACTCAGGAGACGTGAGGCCCAATGGTCAAATTGTATGTCTCCGAACTTTTGACTGCAAATTGTGTAACATGGAACAAGGCATGATGATGGACTTTGATGGTCATTTTGCATATCACAGAACTCCGGGTGTTGTTTGTAGGTCGTGAAACAATGGAAGCGCAATGTCGAGAAAGCCTTCTCAGGAATCGACGATGGAAAAAGTGACCAAGTATGGAATGGGGAAGCGGTCGGTCGGACTCGTGATATAAAAGCACGAGACATATTTAGAAAAATGACTAAGTAACCATAAAGGGAAAGTAGAGGAGAAAAAGAAAGGGGATTTTTTTTGTCAATTTGTATATTGGGGAAGTCCGGGTGTTGTTTGCAGGGGGAAAAACAATGGAAGCGCAATGTTGAGCCTGCCTACCCGGGAACCCACGATCAAAAAACTTGTTGAGTATGGAATGAGGAAGCGGTCGATTGGAATCATGATATAAAAGCATCAGTGGAAATCTGAATGTGTGAATCCGCGAACCCATGCACTTAGACATTTTTTGAAAAATGACTAAGTAACCAGAAAGGAAAAGTAGAGGGGAAAAAGAAAGGGGAGGGAATTTTTTGGAAGTGGGAATTGGTATTAACAAAGCCCCATTGATGGTCTTAAAAGTAACTATGAAGTGCATTAGATAAGTGAATAGGCTCTTCAATCAAGGAATAGAGAAAGTGAGTCATGGTTATACTTTCTAGGATGTTTTTGCATAAGAGAAGCATCAAAAAGCTACAAAAATCAATTTTGGGATGTTCAAGTAAAATTATTGTACTGTCAACTTCATCGTAAGTATAACAACGACGAATTTGAATTTTGATTTTCTATGGTTGATATCATACTTCCATTGGACTTCACCTAGCATATATCCTTTTATTTCAAAATATTTCTGCAGAAGAATTTTGGTAATTTCATCGATCAAGTATAAGTGCTAAAATGAACTACATATTACATTTTCTTAACAGAGCTTACATTAAAAGGAAAATCAGGTCTTGTATATTCTTTAAGATCATAGAAAAAACACTAAGATCCTGAATATATCATCCAACCATAATTCAAAAACCAAGGCCATGAGAACCTTGAACTACAGTATGAAAGCACATGAACAAAATTCTTCCAAACACGAGACAAGAAAAAATCAATGGAGATTGGGCATTGTATCCCATCTATAACCAAATCCCCAATTGGGCAAAAGGAAATTTTTTGATTACTATATTACTATAAACCAAGATCACTATGAACATTTGATTCTGATAGTACTATGAACCAAGATCACGTTGACCTGACAATGTTCTAACATTACTAGTTCTGGAAAATAGTGTCATCATTTAACTTAATGGAGTTCGAACAATGCCAAATTTTCAATATTATTGAAAATTCCCAATGGTTCCGTTCAGAGGAGCAATCCATTTTAATGATTCAAAGGATGGAACTGATTTATTCACAGTTGGATACTTTGTATGAGGTCTGTCTTCACGCTTCTCATTCCTGGACTGAACAATCTTATGCGCTTCCAGTTCAATTTTCCATGGCACTACAGAACTCTATTCATATCCTCATTGGGTAGCATGGACAGATACAGATGAGATTTTTTTTTTCTTGTCAACACTTGATATGATTTTTTTTTTTGGTTCAGCCAATATGCAATATGGCATTGTCCTCATTTAATGTAAATTTTCTATGGATGCGAAAGTCGTGTAACATGTAGACACTGTTTGCCTTTTTCTGTAGGTATACTTCGTATGGAAATTCTTCTCACCCAGGAAGCACATCTTGTAACAGAGGTTGTCTAATTTTACAATGTACAATTGTGTTGTTGAGGGTTCAGATGGCAGTGTTGAGGCAATTTCTATATATGTAAGGGCATTTTTTACTGCATCGTAGGAAATCAATTGTGCCATAATTTATGAAAGTAGAGGAAGAAGCAAGAGAGTTTCATTTGGCACATACAGGCTCGAATGGGGTCAAGTACGCATTCTCTATAGCCAAAACACCCTCAACTTGCGCACATGAGCATGGTAGTTAATATATTAAACAATATAATATACAATTGTACAACAAAAAAGCTGTAGAAAATTGTTCAAGGAGATTTTTAGGAGCAAAGTGTAGATGGAATTGTAGATGTATACGAACAACAGTTGTCGAGCTAGTTAGTTTCTTGAGATCATATACTATGTATGTTCGCAATTATGTTACAAATGTTTCTTGGGTTGTGCGAAATATCTTTTCTTTAACATCCCTTTTATTTTTTATATTTTTGAAGAGCATAAGTGGAAATTTCCCTTTATGCAATTGTTGTTCCATTGAGGAAAATAAATTTGAATAGGTGTCGAACAATTGAAGTTGCAACATGGAAAAGTGTAATAGTTGTGTAACATAACTGAGATATATGAGCATGTGAAAGTAAAGGAAAAACTTGATATGGAGAATGGTACCATTTCCTTGTCGGTGTGCGAGTCTCCATATTTTATATGGAGAATGTGCTGCTAGCCAAATTTTCTCGTGAGTGTGACAACTGCACCAATGGTTTCGATTGGGTAAGTGTTGTTGCTCTGTGCAAGTTGGTTGATTGTTGTGTTTGGTATGAAATGATATTCTGAACAAATCATGGGGAATTTTCCCACAATACTTGTTTCGTTGAGCGATATAATCCGATAACAATCACCACAGTCATATACTATTTTCGGAAATATATTAAAATTTGTAATGGATATCCCATTACCTGGCAAGATCTTTTCTGCATGTTTCTAGACCAGTTGTGTAGGGATAGTCAGTGTGACTGTCATCATGGCTTCGTTGTGTGTTATGTCAGCACCCACAATGCATCTAGTTTTAATTTCCTTGTCTAAGTAGGTGCTATACACGACCATTATGTCCCCGAGGAACACTTGTTCAGTTCGGTTGTTGTTCAAGCCTTCTATCGATAGTTCGGTTGTTGAATATTGTTTTGTTTTTTTTTGGCATAAATGTACAAGTACACACACAACTTGGATGAAGTATGTAGGTCAAAGTCTTGTAACCATGCCTCTTAATCTGCAGAACTTGCACTATGTTGGGTGTTTCACTTACGCTCGTTGATACTTCTTGTGAACTACAAAGAATATGTTGCAGATGACATCAACATATTTATCATGGAATATATGAATAAATAGCTCAAGATATTTTTTTGGTAAACATATCAAGAGCACAATGTGTGAATATTTACCTTTGGCCTTGTTGTTCTGTTGATGTTTGTGATGATTGACTACTCATGCCCATGTCACTCGTCCAACTTTTTCTGATGCAAGCATGTGTACATGAACATCATAACGACTAAATAAGTATATGCATTGTATATTGTTCATAATTGTTCTGGATGTCACATACATGCTTGAAGGAGATGGAGTATGAAATATGGTGTCAAGGGATACTCAGGAAACGTGAGGACCCGACGGTCAAATTATATTTCTCATAAATTTTGAGTGCAAAAATTTGTAACACGAAACAGGGCATGATGGGTGAGTCCAGCGTCCAATCAGCATATCGTGTAACTACAGAAGTTGTTTGTAGGTCACGAAATAATAGAAGAGAAAACTTGAGCCCACCAGCCTGAGAGTCTGACTGTCAATTTGTATATCTCGGAACTGCGGGTGTTGTTTGTAGGACATGGAACAATAGAAGCACAATTTTTTATCCCGCCAACCCGAGAACCTGCGATCGAAAAGTAGCTAAGTATGGAATGAGGAAGCGATCAGTCGTACTTGTGATATAGAAGCATGAGTATAAATTTGAACCCGTGAGTCTACCTACCCACGCACCTAGACATTTTCAAAAAAGTGACTAAGTAGAGCAACCAAAAAGGGAAACTAGAGGGGGACAAGAAAGGGGAATTCGGTTAAGTATAGAAGAGGGGGGGGAAAGGGATAATAGAGAGTGGGAAAATAGAAAAGGGGAAGGAAATTTTCAGAAGTGGGAAGTCTCAACAAAGGCCCATTGTTTCCAAATCATCATTTTCTATTCCAATATTTTATCCACCTACTCATTTTGTGTGTTTGATTTACTATCACAATTGGTATACCTTTTCGAAGATTGTACTTCATCTTCCTATGCTGTGGCATATAAGATTTCATCCTCTTTTGCAACTAATCTGTTTCTTTCAATTTAGAAATGCAGAAAATACAATGGACATGAAGGTAAGTTGATATGTAGAAAGACATGTAAAAAAAGAAATATGGTTCTATTTATCTCAATGTAGCAGCACAAAAAATATAGGTGACATGAAGATAAGTTATTATGTAGGAAGATATGTAGTATCTACATACAACAAATTAGATGCAAAAGAGTAGAATAAATATACAGACAATAAATGAAATACAAAACAATGGAATATGAAATAAGAGTAGAAGCATGCACCTTTGTATCTCCTCTTCTACATTTGTGGTTAAGAGTCCTTCATCTTCTCCAGTTATTTTGTTTGTTTCAATGTGGGAACACACAAAATACAATGAACATGAATGTAAGTTGGTATGTAATGGAGAACAAGTAATATGTACATACAGTAAATGATAATCAAAGGAATAGAATAAAAGATAGAGTTAGAAGCATGAACCTTTGTTTTTCTTGATCCATGGTTGTGGTTATATAGAATTTTTCCTGGCCAAAATATATTACAAGCTAGAAAATATTAAGAAGTTGGATGATCCTAGCTGAATGATTTGGTTTTGTGCAACAAAGTATGATCCAGGAGGCTCCCTAGGTCCAGAAAATGCTCAAAAATGAAAGTTCTCGAAATTGAATGAAACCAATTGCATTGCGATCGGATCGTCGCATTGATTCTGGCCATATAGTTACTTTCTCAAACGGGCTATGTATGCGAGAGTTATCACACTCTGATCAGATTCTCAAACATGGAAAAAGTCAATGGTCAAACTGGAAAAAAGTCAGCATCACATCACCAAGCTACTTCATTATGCTGACGTGGCAAAGGCGGGTGGAGAAATGTGACTGGGCAAGTGATATATGTGTGGACCAATAAATTCTTGACACATGGCATATGGTTGATTATATGTGGAGGTGCCACATGGCCTAGGCGTGGGCTGCCACATGGCACCTCGTCATTGGTTGGTGGCTTTGTTAAAAAATTTGGTAACTCATGAGAATGGAACCCGTGACTTGTTGATAGAAGGGGAGACTTTGGGAAATGACCAAACGCCAATGCGCTACTTTGTTTCTTATTATATAACACCACATTAAATTTATTTAAAGTGTTGTATTTTGTATGGTGGCGGAAAGGGAGGTTGGGACTAAGCCCAGCCCATGGTTTTATTTTGTGTTGTGACCACAATATGAAGGGGCGTGAGCACCTTTCTTTAACCACCAGTGCGTGAATTTTTGGCACCCTCCATCATTTGTTTCGAGGGCTAGAACCTTTGGGCAAGGCACATTTTAAGGGGCGCGGTCCTATGCTTAAGCACCACATGACCACAATCTAGGGAGCTCAAACCGGTTTAAGGTCGATAGTGGGCTGGTACTTGGCCATATGAAGCTCATATGACCACTTCAAAGGGGCGCATGCCCAGCCTTAGGGGATACTCTGTGTATTTTTAATCAAAAGTGGGTTTTTGCCTTAAGTTTTGCCCAGAATATGTATTTTTTAGAATGTTTTGGTCATTTGGAGGGGGATTTGATTGCAAAAAGAGGCCAGATCTTCAAGGGAAGTTGGGATTCTCTTGTTGGGCATAAAAAAATATATAAACTAGGCTTTTTGAGCTTGAGAGGTAACTTTTGTATGCAGGTATTTCGAGGAGCAACTTGTGTAAATTGTCCATTTTTCATGTTTTGAGAGGTATTAAGCCATGTTTTGAGAGGAGATTGTGAGGCATGTATGTATCTGAGAAAGTAGGTCTTGCACAATAGATATGAAGCATGTTTTGTAATAGAAAAGAGCCAATGTAAAGAGAACTTGATCATTTGAAGAGTAATAAAGAGGTCCTCCACTTGGAAGTGGGCCCAGAGACGTAGCCAAAGATTGGTGAACTCCGTTAACAATTTCTTGCGTCTACTTCTCTTTCTTGTTTGTTGTTATCTTCTCTTAATTTGCATCATGGTTTTTAATGGCTAAACTCTTTAATCATTAATGAGCATCAAGTAAAAGTCATAATTATTATTCTACAACAAGTTATACAGTTTTATGTGTTTCACATTCTTATCAATCCGATGCATAAAGTACATTAAACTTAACTTGCAATTGTTAGTAAAACCTCACATTTTTGTATCAAAGTATCTAGATATGCTTTGAGACATGGAAATATAATTTTGTAATATGTTTTATGTATATTTCTTAATTCAAGTAGAAGACAAATTGTATCATGGTCAAACCAGTTTGTGTATAATATAAAGATGCTTTATTGTGATATGGGAAGATTTGACCATATATGGTCAATAAGTGCATTTTGTACATGTTTTATCTTAACCAAAAGAAAGCGGACATGATGTAGTTTTCCAATTCTTTGTTATGGCACTATTTTGTAGCATGTCAACACTGAAGTCTCCTAGAATGATAATGGTTTCATTTAGATATAAATGGTGTAATGCATTTGAAAAAAAATTCATTATGTTGGCAATGTTTCACGCGGAGTGACATAGAGATTGAATATTGCAATTTTCAATCCATGGAAAACTACTCTTGCTAGCACCATCTTAACATATTTTTATTCTACAAGAACATTTTGCAAAGGCATGTGGGTATGGTTCAGAGTTTGGAGAAAAAAATGAAGAAAATTTTAAGAGAAGGAGGGAAATATATGCCAACCTCTATGGAAAGTCTGCAGCATAGGAGTGATGAATAAATACCTAAACATTCTTATTTCAAAACTATAAATAGTAAACAACAAACAACGAATACGAATGAAACTATGGTATCGAAACTTAATCGTCAATGATGAATGACAGAATCGCAAGTCCAATTGCGAGGGCAGGATTTCAACCCTGCAAAGTGCAATAACAGGTCCTAGAGCCACCCAGGATTTGCATTCCAGGTCCTGGAACTTTTTTCTTTATAACTTACTAAAATATGTCACTGACAAATATAGATAATTCTTGGAAATGGTTTTCAATTGTGTTGCAACTTAGCTTTTGTTGTACCATACTTAGTCCTTCTACACCTACCTGCAATTTTCTTCTACAAGAACATCCGACAAAAGAAACAAGCTTGACATTGTCTTTTTCATGTGAAAGACATGGGTTCAATTCCCATATGGGATAGGTAGGTACTCACTCCCGGGAAAGATGGGAATATCATCAAAGGAAAGGTGTGAAGGCTAAATAATTCCTTATTCAATTGAGGCATTAGATTTTCACTTCATCACATACGACAAAGGACCAGGATTTGTAATTCTAGAAAAAATGACAACCAAAGTTGCATAGACTATATTGGCATGCACATGGGTCAGAGCCCGACGAAAAAATCGGAAGAAAATTTAAGAGCAGGAAAAAATGATATGCCAACCTCTATGAAAAGTTTGCAAGATAAGAATGATTAATAAATACTTAAACATTCTTACTTGCAAACTGCAACCAACAAATAGTAAACAACAAATATGAAGGAAACTATGGTATTGAAACTTACTTGTTAATGATGAATGACAGAATCACAGGCCCAATTGTGGGTGCAGGACTTGAACCCTTCAAAGTGAAAAAAACAACTCCAACTGTCGGTGTGGGACCCCAACCTTGCAAAGTCGAAGCAATCAAAAGAAAGAATCAAGAAACAAACCAACGAACAAGAACGAAGAGGTCCAACTGTAGGTGTGGGACCTCAACCCTACAAAATTGAACCAAACAACAAGAAGCAACAACCAACGAACTAGTGAACAAGAAACAACTAGTGAACCAATAAAGAATATATGTATCTTCAATGATGAATAAATTGCATTCTAAGAAGAGAATAAATATGAAACATATGATGACCATGTGAGTGGAAATACTTAAACATTCTTACTTGCAAATTGTAAACAGTAAACAACAAATAATGAATACGAATGAAATTATGGTATTGAAACTTACTCATCAATGATGAATGACAGAATCACCGGTCCAATTGCGGGTGTATGACTTGAACCCTGCAAAGTGAAAAAATGGCTCCAACTATGGGTGCAGGACTCCAACCTTGCAAAGTTGAAGAAAACAAAAGAAAGAAGCAAGCACCAATAGGTCCAACTGCAGGTGCATGACCTCAACCTTGCAAAGTTGAACCAAACAACAACAAGCAACAACTGACGAACTAACGAATCAGCAACAACCAGTGAACCAGTAAACAATATGTTAAGCCCTAATATTGGCTCATTACCCCTTAATTGGGGCATATTATATTATTAATGTTATTTTATTTATGTCGACTTTAGGTCATCAGTTGTAATTATACCTCCTAGTCTCCTATATATACAAAAGAGACATTTTCATTTTGAATCATCTTGTACTTGAACATTTAAGTGGGGTAAAAGGAGGTTACCCCCTCGAAGAGGCTTATTATCTAAAATTATCTTTTTTTCAAGGTGTTGAGTACTTTTTCTGAGGTTTTTCTATGCTATAATGATATTTGGTTCTTAACATATGGTATTAGAGCTCAAGGTCTTGGGGTTTCACTGCTACAACTGAGACACCTTGG
>ML785204.1:385670-402176 GCA_009831015.1 Picea engelmannii | reverse complement strand
TCAACCTACAAGGTTGACACCTCAACAATTGGAGGAAAGAAAAGAAAAAGGTTTATGCTTTAATTGTGACAGCAAGTACAGTAAGGGACATAAGTGTGGTGAGAAGAAATTATTCTACATAGATTGTGAAGAAGAAGAAGAACAAGAACAAGAACCATCTCAAGATGAAAACGTAGAAGCAAATTATTCTGAAGAGTTGACTCCCACGATATCATGTAATGCATTGGCTAGAATTAGCACTCTTCAAACCCTCAAGACAGAAGGATACATCAAAAAGAAAAAGGTAATAGTCCTAATTGATTCTGGCAGTACTCATAATTTCATTCACTATAAATTAGCCAAAGATCTCAATTGCTTTGTATATCCAGCGCTAGAGTTTCAAGTAATGATTGCAGATCGAGGAACTATCAATTGCTCAGGAAAATGCAATAAGATCAATCTTACTATGGGGGAATATCCTCGAGCTATTTAGGAGGAGGAGGAGGAGGAGGTCTTCGTCCTCCTCCTCTTCGTGCAACAATTTGATGACGAAGAAGTAACTCTTGTTTGTGAAACAAGGATCCTCTTCATACAACAATTTGATTGATATTGAGAGGAGGGAGGAGGAGGAGGAGGAAGAAGAAGAAGAATTATCATTATATTGAGAGGAGTTCCTCATCTTCGTGCAACAATTTGATGACGAAGAAGTAACTCTTGTTTGTGAAACAAGGATCCTCTTCGTACAACAATTTGATTGATATTGAGAGGAGGGAGGAGGAGGAGGAGGAAGAAGAAGAATTATCATTATATTGAGAGGAGGAGGAGGAGGAGGAGGTCCTCTTCGTGCAACAATTTGATGACAAAGAAGTAACTCTTGTTTGTGAAACAAGGATCCTCTTCGTACAACAATTTCACTACTAAAGTTTACATACCCTACCTCTTCTAGATTTGAACATATATACGAGGAGGAGGAGGAGGAGGAGGAGGTCCTCTTCGTGCAACAATTTGATGACGAAGAAGTAACTCTTGTTTGTGAAACAAGGATCCTCTTCGTACAACAATTTGACTGCTAAAGTTTACATACCCTACCTCTTCTGGATTTGAACATATATACATTGTTAAATAGAAATTCATAAATTCTACTTATAATTTTATATATAAAGTTATAAAATCCCTATTTAAACTTGAACATGTTTATATGATTCATTCACTCTTTCATAAATTCAACTTATAAATTTATATATAAAGTTATAAAATCCCTATTTAAACTTAAACTTGGACACGTTTATATAATTCATTCACTCTTGCGATCACAAGTAGATATTTTCAATCTTGTTTATATAGATAAACTATGCATGTGTTTTTATTCTAAACATTTCAGACGTGTCGCTTAATCCATATTCAAAAGTAGAAGAACTTGATTACAATCATTATTAACATCTACAATGTTCTACACCATTCAATATGTGAACTTTCATGCAATTAAACCACATAGAGGTAAAATCCACATATGATTCATGTAGAATAAGTAGTGTTCCCCTTTTTAACTTATTTCAACGTTAGCTTCTTGAGATATCAACGACATGTAAACATCTCTATGTAACACAAAACAACCAAAGAATGCTCCTTGTGAAACTTTCCCTCTATACTAAAACAAAATGTGTGTAGTATCCCTCTAATAAAAACAAATGTGTTTAGTATCTTTGTCTTACAAAAATGGTTAGGGTTTTAACTTAATATTTATGAGATTAATGATGAGATTAATGATTAGCATGTGTATATTTTATTTCATTCTAATTATGAAAAGAAAAAATCATGTGAATATAAGCATAAATATGAAATTTCATGGTACTAACATTCAATCAATTTCATATCAGGAGAGAAAAACCATATATTCATAAACATAATTATGAAATTTTACCACACTAATGTATTTCACATTATGAAAGAAAAAAATATTTATATATAAACATGATGATGAAATTTCAAATTAAATAATATAATAACATGTAATTTTTCTTGTATGTAAATGATTGGTACATTGTCACCTTAGGGAAATGTCAACTTTGCATACAACATTGCATGAAAAAAAATGTACCCATATAAGGAAATGAAATTACTTTAACATTAGAAGTCAATTGAATTGTTGTTAATTCCCTAATCATCTCCTCTTCCTCACTGGATACAAACACAATAAAAGAACACGAGTTCAATAAAATAAAGAATTGGTAACATTTAAAAGATATAATAAAAACATATAGGTTAACAAATTGCCAATACCCTTTGGTTCCTTTGAATCACTCTTGTCTTATTTAGTTTGGAAGAATACAATATATTTTAATTAATGAATGGAGAATTCAAATTATGTATAGGTTAAAAAAAAAAACGCACAATTAAAATGAATTGTCGGGAGCATAGGCTAGAAAAATTCCACCATTTTTTCATAAGCTAGATCCATTAGGGCGTACTTCAATTCTTTGTTACTAGGCTCAAGATTGTAATAATTTAATTGTATGTAATAAGAGAAAACCATATTATCTAATAATGACATATATTAAGCTAGTATATTAACATAATAAATGAGATTATATTGATAAACTTACAAATTGTCCTCTAATTAAGGACCTACTAGCTGAATCCAGGAATCTTGTTTGCATTTTTTGGCAAGCTAAGCTTGTGAATATAATTCTCACGGATACTCAATTGAAGTATTTTTGAAGTGATCAATCAAGATTTTAAAATCTTGATCGAGCACTTAAACAAGCCCTTGACAAAGATTTTGTTTATGAATCTACAAACCCTAAATTGAGGTCCTAATATAGGGTTCATTAAACCCTCAATCAAGTTCTATACCTCGATCGAGCATTAGAACCTCGATCGAAGTCTTTATGGAGGTTAACGAAACCCTTGATTGAGGTCTATACCTTGATCGAACATGAGGACCGCAATCGACGTCCTTGTTTTTATAAAAAAAAAAAATAGCACTTATAAGCCTTATTTCATTTCAATAGTGGTAGACACCTAAATAGCTCGATTTAATGTCATACATTGATCCAATGTTTTTTTAGAGCATGTCCATGCCTCGATCTAGCATTCATTTAGACCATTCCCACTACACAATGACATCTAATTAATTGAGAGGCAGGTGGTTTTTTGTTTCTTTTTTTTTTAAATAAATTGTAAAATGTATGCACTTAAATTAAAATTTTATCTACCGACAATAGTTATGTTGCTGGAATTTTAATTTTTTTATTTAAATTTTATCAATCAATAACATTTATGCTGACAGTACTATTTCCAACAATGTATCGACAAGCATAAATGTTGTTGTATTTTTTGAAATCCTTTGATAACATATGGAGGATGGAAAACTACATGTTGATACATGGTTGAAAATAAAATTGGCAACATAAACATTGCCAAAAACAATTCAATTTGATTAGTTGGAATAATCAACTAACAACATAAACCCTACTGGTTTGTTTCCAATTGTACACCGACAAGCAGAAAAGATGCTAGATTTTTTTCAATCCTCTAGTTAATAAGCTTGATGATTAAGGAAATAATGGTGTGATGACCAAGCCAATAGTGGTAGAGAAAAATAGGATTTGGTTCTATTTCTAGCTATATTTAGTATTTCTATTGAGTCTATTAACAAGTGATTAAACTTCCTTCCTCCTTTATCTCAAGGAAGTTCATGCGATTTTTTAATTTTATTGTTTTAAAAGGTAATGTATTAGCATATGAACATGTAGTTATAAGAAAACCTTTTTTGGAGAAACAATGTAGGGTTCTCCCAATTGTTAGAAATAACTCTTGCTTTTTGTGTAGTTGTCACATGAGTTGTCATTAAGCTACCATCTTGTGCAAGTTTAGAATGTGCTTTGCAGGATATTTTTTAAGGATTCAAATATTATACATATGTATAGTATTCTAGGCGACTATTTCAATTTGAAAAAATCATACATATAGATGTGTAGGCGAATATTCAATAAAAATCATAAAATTTACTATTAAAACTTGTAATTTTTTGGTGAATATTAGCAATTTAATCATATCTATGTAAAAAAAGGCAAATTTTAAACCAAATTAATGAAAAAAAAATTCTTCGAAAAATGGCCAAAAAATAACCAAATGGTGAAATTTAGCCCCTAAAAAATACCTAGTGTTTTGTAATGATTTAGTAATCTTTTGTGTTGTTGTTAAGAGGAGCATGAGAAAATATTGGGGACCGAGGAGTGTCTCTGGGAAAATTCCAATGAAGCTTCTATATTTAAAAACAACCTCATGAATAATTAAATAGAGAACACGGAAATATAAAGATGCATCTTTGAGAGTCTAGGTTTTTCCCCATATGGGAGATTTTACCACTGTAACCTCAATGTCCCATTGTTGAGATATTGGTTATCTTTTTTATTTCTTTATGGGTTGTTTTAGGTATTAGTCATTTATTGCAAAATTTTTACATGGTATCAAATCTAGCATGGGATTGATCTTGTAACACCCCTTTTTGTCCATTCTACCGTGTTGGTGTTACTAATGGCTGCAAATACGGAAAATCAGTGTTTGCAGCTTCAAGAATTATGTCTTTAATCTCAGTTCTGTACATGCTAATGGCTGTAGCATGTAATTCGTGCACTTTTCTGCTGAGTGCATCAGCCACCTTATTTTCTTTCCCTTTGATATGCTTGATATCAAAGTCATATTCGCACAAAAATTCCAGCCATCTAATTTTCCTGGCATTTAAGGTTGGCTGATCAAATAAATACTTCAGACCATTATGGTCTGTTCTCAACTCGAATTTCTTGCCCATGAGGTAATGTATCCATTTCCTCAAGGCGTGGACGATTGCCGCCAGCTCCAAATCATGAGTGGCATAATTCTTCTCATGCTCCTTCAATTTTCGGGATTCATAGCAAACTACAAATCCCTCTTGGCTGAGAACTCCTCCCAGCCCCTCCTTACATGCATCTGTGCACACTATGTAATCCTTGTTTGGATCCGCAATCTTTAGGATTGGAGCACTAATTAGCAGCTACTTCAATCGCTGGAAGTTGCTCTCACATTCATCGGTCCACTGAAACTTCTTCTCCTTCCTCTGCAAGGAAGTGATAGCATGCGCTATCCTCGAAAATCCGGCTATGAACCTCCTATAACAGCCTTCCAGACCCATAAAAGATCTTACTTCCGCCACATTTCTTGGCGCTGGCCATTCTCAAATGGCCTGTACCTTTTCAAGATCCACAACGATCCCCTCCTCTGATATAATGTGTCCCAAGTAATGGATCTGCTTTTGGTAAAATGAGCACTTGCTCAGTTTTGCGTACAACTGGTGTTCTCTCAACACTTGCAGCACCATTCTCAAGTGTTATTCATGTTCTTCCTCTATCTTGGAATACACCAAGATATCATCCAAGAATACTATGACGAACTTGTCCAAATAATTTCTGAACACTCCATTCATTAAGCACATGAAGACAGCAGGCGCGTTGGACAGTCCAAACGACACCACAGTGAACTCATAATGACTGTACCTTGTTCTAAAGGCAGTCTTGCTGATGTCTTCATCTTTTATCCTCAGTTGATGATATACAAATTGAAGATCTATTTTCGAAAATACTTTCGCATCCTTCAACTGATAAAAAAGATCATCAATCCTTGGCAGAGGATATTTGTTCTTGATAGTAACCTTATTCAACTGCCAAAAATCAATGCACAGCCTCAACGTTCCATATTTCTTCTTCACGAATAGGACTGGGGCTCCCCATGGTGACACACTGGGACGAATGTAGCCTTTCTTTAATATCTCTTCGAGCTACAATTGCAACTCTTTCAGCTCTAGCGTACTCATCCTATAAGGAGCTTTCGAAACTGGAGCTGCTCCAGGCATCAGATTTATAGAAAAATCGATGTCCCTCTTCGGAGGTAGTCCAGGCACCTCCTGAAACACGTCCTCAAAATATTTGAGCACCCTGTGGTCTTCCAGATTCGAGACCACATTTTGGAATACTTCTTCCACCTGGGCTGCAAATAATTGACAGCCTTTCCGGTAACATTTCTTCAGCTGCATGGCTGAGATTTCTCTAACATCCACGGCTCTGGGAATTCCTTGGACTGTTACCTGATTTCCCTCTTCGTCCAAGCATGTGAATCTCTTGTTACGACAATCAAGAAGGGCATGGTGCTGGTCCAACCAGTCCATCCCAATTAAGCAATCATATGAGCCTAAAGGTAGAATGTTCAATTCATCCTTAGTGCTCATTCCCTTCATGTCCACTGAACAGGTCTTAACCAACTCAGTGACCTTCCTCTTGGTCCCTGTGGCTAACTGCACCAACCAAGACTGTTCATGTTTGCTCCTCGTTAGATGCAAAATTTCCACCACTCTAGGATCTACATAACTATGGCTAGCCCCTGAATCAATTAAAATAACAAGTGGTCGGTTGTTGATCGTACCTTCCACTTCAATCATGTGCGATTGAAATTCCGCTTGCTTGTTGTCCAGGGATGCGTAGATTCTTGGCATTTTTCTGCCCATATCCTCCACTGTTTCAGCTTGCTGAACAGTATGTACAGTTCTTGCCTTACCATTTTTATGGGGAAAATCTTTGTACTTGTGGTTTCCTTGACAGCCCCAACACTGAATGGGCGTCAGTCTCTGCCTTTGTACACCCTCTTTGGCCCTTCTTGGCTCACTAAACGACGACTGTCCCTGGCGACTGTTTCGGAAAAAGGAAGGCTTGTCTCCCTTCTGCCTCTGTTCTTTCTTAAACCTCTTCTGGTCATCCCAAGCCTTCCGAAAGGTAGGCTTTTCCCTTTGTTGTTCATATAAACATTTCGCTTTTCTGATGGTCTCTTCCATGGTCTTAGGATCGTCATATTGAATCTTGTCACTCATGAAAGGTGGTATCCCACTCAGATACCTCTGAATCTTGACACCCTCGTCTCTGATGAATGGAACATACCTCAGTAGTTCTAGAAAATTTCGTTCATACTCATCGATAGTCATGTTGCCTAGCTTGAGTTCGAAGAACTCCTTCATCTTTCTGTCATAGTATCTTTTAGTCAGGTATTTCTTCTCGAAATACCTCTTAAACTCTTTCCACATGACCTCTTTCTCTCTGATGTGCTGCACTTGCACAAACTGATCCCACCACATGGATGCTTTTCCTTTCAGCTGGTACATTGCAATTCTACCTTCTGCACGGGTAGAATAATTCTGCAGTTGGAAGTATTTCTTCATGCCCAGCAACCATGTCTCGGCATCTTCCTCCTTTTTATGTTCTCCATCGAAGGTTGGAGGTGTAATCTTGTTCATCTCTCCTTTCAATTCCTCCTTTCCAGAAATTCGATGTTTTCTGGTAGGGGACGGACTTGTACTACTGTGTGTCTTACTATCAGAACGTCTTTGGGAGCGACTAAGATGTCGGCTACCACTCCTCGACCTACTTCTTCTCTCATGGGTTCTGCAACTCTCTGTCGTACCTGAGTATTTTCCCTTCTCAAGTTTCTTCTCTATTCTTTCCATGCTCTTCAACATTTTTAAATTGAATTCACCCTGTCGATCCCGGATTTTCATGAGATTTCGGCTATCAGCTAGGCGAGCCTGGGCATCTTTCTGCAATCTTTCGATGAGTTGCATCATATGTTCTTCCTTATCCATCTCTTTTTTGTGCCCATTGGAGTTCGATCCTTCGACTCCTAAGTTAACATCCTTTCCTTCTCGTTCGTCTTCCATTTCAGGGGTAATCTGCTCTCTTCCCCACTCCATACTCGGTGTTGATTAACTGGAGTTCTGGCCTCCGTTGAATTCTGCACACGCACTGTGCAATTAAATTCGAAATTTGTCAGGCCATTAATCTTTATGAACAATCCACAACATTTATAACTAATACGAACAAGAACGAAAGACATTTCAACTTTACAAAGTTTTCTGAGCTGTCTGGCTCTGCAATTTTTGGGACTTCGGAACTTCAGAATCTCGGTCCACGAAGATTCGACGGTTAAATATACGAAACCCGAGTCACCCTCTTCACAACTCGCGACATCGCAGGTTCGTGAGTCGAAAAATTTCGACTCATTCCTCTAAACGCCGATACCCGAGATGCAATAAGGGTATGGCTCTTTTCTTGTTAGTGCCCTTTCCACATGTAACCGTAGGCTAGGCTTAAATGTCAGCGCCTCTCGCAACTCGCACTTTCGTGAGTGTATGAGTCGAACTCTTGTGCCTCCCGTTGCGATATTCCGAGACGCGATAGGTCAATGTTGAGTTGAATCCTCCCTCGACGGACTTCCGCTACTCGAAACCTCGCAACCTCACAACCTCGCCGGTTGAACCGTCGAGCTCTCACCCTCCTATTCCGCGAACCCCCGAGATGCAAGAAGTCAACAGAGTGTCGAATCCTATATCCAAGCAACGCGAGTCCACCCGTCGACCACGCGGGTCCCACCTTATGCTCTGCCACACGACCACACGAACCTCGTCTCTCGGCACTTTCGCGACTCGCGAATCCTAACGCCAATACTTTGGGACTTCTCACGGCGAGATCCCGAGGCTTCGTTCCACCTGTATTCTACTCACCAGCTTCGCTATGGCCCACATTGTCCTCCAGCTGTCGGGGTATCGCTTCTCGAAATATCGTGACCCCCGTGGCCAAATTCTCGAGCCTTTTCTCGTGAGGCTTTGATACACGATCCCACGTGCGGATCCAACGGTCCTCTTGCGACTCGTATCCAACGGCTATTCTCCTTTTCGCTTCTCGCTACTTCGTGACTTGGAGTACCCAATACTTGGGCTCTCAACCTGCAAACTCCCGAGTTCGCGAGATCTCTCGATCTCTGCCACCTGTCCTCCTCAGACGAACGACTCAGAGACTCTCTCTCTAATTCAGATCTTTTCCCCCCTAAATACTAAGGTTTAACCTTCAGGCATCTCTCGACCGATCCAACGGCTGTCGGGTTTTCCGGCCGAGATCTGACGGCTCAGACGGTTTCTAACTAACTCAAGATTTCGCGTATCGCGATTTCCACTCCCCTGTGCAATATCCAAAGGCTTTAAACCTTGTGCACATTTTTCCAGATCCGACGGTCACGAGGGCTCACCTTCCCTCCCGAACGGATCCTAAGGTTTTAACACCATTGGTGTAGAGACCTGTCTCCCGTGGCCGTAGATCACATCGGCTGCAGTTTCACTGCATCGCTAAACTTCCTGAGTTCTTAATAAGAACTCATCAAGTGTCTCTTTGACATTTCAGAGCAAACCAGGGTCCGAAATTGGTCCTCCCGACTCAATTTCCCCTCACATTCTCAGTCCAAAGACCGCTCCACTGGCCCATCTAGGCTCAGTGTTGAAACCTTCTCTCTGATACCAATTTGTAACAACCCTTTTTGTCCATTCTACCGTGTTGGTGTTACTACGCAGAATAACACATTCACATCCGTAGTTAATCACGTGCATTTACGCAGTGAAATACATTTAAGCTCAGAGTACTCATAAGAGACCTTTTAACATAAATAATCCATGGCACATACAATAATCCAAATGCACAGCAGAATGCATGATCACTTTAATACACAGAGATACCAAAACATATCGATAAAATGTGATAAAGCATAGTTAGACACTTATCTTGTAACAATGGTGGTTCCACCAACCAAGTGCAGGCCTTCCACGAACCTCCCAGCCTTAGACCACACTGCTCATCCTCTCAACAGTGGGTCACCCCCGAGCTAGGACCGAGCTCCACCCCAAGGCAAGGAATCCTAGGCTAGGCTAAGGTTACAGGGAAAACAACATAGAAATACCTGGAAAGGTTCTTCCCAAAGATGTCGTCTTACGCCCACTACTACCAGACTCTCATTCCCCACATGCTTGTTTTGCCCTGGAGTATACACCTTCACACGCACAGTCCATTGGTGCTAAACTCCCTCTCTGGGTCTCGGCAACAGGCTGGATCAGGAAGTCTCAGATCCTAAAGCTGGTGTTGGACACTCTCTGGAAGAAACCTCTCTGCCTTACCACAGCGTCCACCGGGAACACAGACTCAGACCTCTCAAAACAAGCTCTTCCCCCCATGGCAACTAGGTCTCATGGTGTTGATATTTAGAATTGCCTGAGAAGCAATTTTCCGCAGCCAATTCCATAGAATCCCCCTTCACCCCCCATCAATCGTTGTTTCCCTTCTGCCCTACCTAGGATAGACTCACGATCTGGTGTCAGGAATGCATGACAGACAATCCACGCAAGGGTCAACGTAGGTTTAGACGGTTCAGAAGATGTACGAGGGTGTTTCTGCAGGGGTCAAATCCGTTCCTCNCATCGTGGCTTTTATTGCATGGTAAGGGTTTACTCTTGTCACCCATGCAACTGCACGCATTCCGGTAACGTGCGTGCTCCCCACCATTTGGAAATCACATGTCCTTTTCAAAAAGGACTTAGGTTAAAACATATAATGCACATATCTTTTGGAATAATACTAAAATATTATTCCCAAGGCTTTAGCCCCCTAGTCTCAACACTTAGCCCCTCTTCCCCCCTTCAGCCCCCTAACTCCTTGCCCATTCTGTGGATGCTCAGTCCCCCTTCACTCATTCATCGTGGTATTTCTGCACATGGCGGTGTTTGTATTTTTATTAATCATTCTGCATACATACAAGTACAACAGCAGGCTCCTGGCCCTCAACACTTAGGCTCCCTATCCTGACAGACACATAAGCCTACCAGCTTATACAAAACTTGGCTCACTAGCCTATAAAACATAATTACAATTTCTTTTAAAACATGTTTTACAATGGGGTTCGGCCTTGGGGACACTACAGATCTCTCTCATGAGGGAGATTTTTGGGTTGTCTTTGTAGGCTATGCCTTCACCCATGGAAGTCCCTTGCAAGAAGGAGAATGTTGTAACTCTATGAATGTAGGAGAGAGAGATAATTGGTGGAGAGAGAATACTTGATTGTGCTAGCTTGTGCTCATAATGGTGCTTGAGATTGGACATGATGAGAAACATGTAGTTACAAAAAAAATGTTGGGCGATTTGTTTGTTGTTGTCACGTACATTTAAATTTGCTTGGCAAGAAAAATGCTTGTATGGAAATATCAAAGTTGTATAGAATGCATGTAAGTAGTTATTGATAGGTAGTTGATAGACATGGTGCATGATGTATGTTTACAAGTTGAAGGAGAGTAGAAAGTGGAGGTTGTGGTTGCAATAACTAAATATAGCTTGTGGAGAAGCATGTTGGGAGTGACTCCCATGGTGAATATTATTATTTTCCTTGATGAATATATATTGTTTCTTGACAATTGCAGTGACCAATTAGTTTCATGATTGTCATATCCGAGGGGGCTAGTGGTGAGATTGAATACACAATGTAGAGATGAGTTTGGTATTGTCAAGTAAAAAGCCTTATGAATTGGTTGAAGATAGATAGCTTTGAGGAAATATTAGAAGAATGTAATTGCGTAATGATAGAGACAAGGATTTGCAAGTATGCATATGGAAAACTAATTGGATCTTTCATGTTTCAAAAAGTAATCTACATGGAGTTCGTCTTGAGAAAAAGTACAAGCATGAAAAGCTATGATGACATATATTTCTTTTATCTGTGTAACTTGAAGGTTGGATTAACTATGAAATGTTGATGCATGATGTAAATGGTATATGAGTATAAGACAAATGTGGAATGCATAACCCTTGAATTGTTGGTCTTGTAGGGTATGTTTATAAGTTTGGTGAGGCATGCTGGTATCATCACTATTAGAGACATGAATAAGGCATGTTGGTGAGGATGTGTATATCCCAAAACATGTAATCTTGGATAATCTTTCTATTCATGTGCTCTAGGTGAGATGATTCAATTATTATGATTGTTGCAATGCATATTATTTTTTGGGGAGTATTCATTGACATGTATGAGAGGGAGATGCCATAAGAGCCCAACTTCGACTGTATGAGATGACATATTCACAACAAGAACCTACTATGGGGGATTGTTAGAAATAACTCTTGCTTGTTGTGTAGTTGCCACATGAGTTGTCACCGAGTTTTCATCTTGTGCATGTTTAATATGTGTTTTGTAATGATTTAGCAATCATTTGTGTTGTTTATAAGATGAGCATGAGAAAATCTTGGGGAGTGAGGAATGGCATTGAGAAAGTTCCAAAGAACGTTTTTTATTTGAATTAATCCTCATGTATCATTACATGAAGCACGTGGGGATATAAAGATGCATCTTTAAGAATGGAGGTTTTACCCCATATAGGGTTTTTTACAATAACCCAGGTGTCGAATTATTGCATTATTGGTTCTCCTATTTATTTATTTATGACTTGTTTTAGGCATTAATTATTTACCTAACAAATTTTAAATGAGTCATGGCAGTGATGACAACATGTTCTCTTAAAATATCTCCATGGGGAAGCAAGTATAATTTGTTTTTTCAATTTGTAAGATTACCAGTTTATGTCTCTGTAATGACCCCATCATTACGACTAAAAGAGACACAAGATGGTGCATTTTTTTTTTTAAAGAAGGACGGCAACAATGACCACAGTTCAACACAACGCACGCAGGTCAAGCAACATTCAACAATGACTCATCACATTAGCACATCATGCAAATGGATGAAACATGTGGTAATCAATAGACAGATATAAATGACTACCCACCTGACACAAGCAAGACAACGCATACAAGATAAAGGACAACATCAACATCTTGACACAGTGGCTTCGACGACCTGAAACTAGAAACCTCCATGTCGTGCAAAACCAACGCATTGAGGCATTACGAAATCAAGCACCAACATCAATTACAACAAACAAACGCCCCCATCGGGAAGCACACGACTCCTACCAGGTTTTCATTCACATCTATCATCAATGCGTGCAATGATCCCCTCATAAGGAATCATGTTGTCACAAGGCGATAGGAGTGGCAATAACCATGGCGCAACATAACATATCTAGACCAATAACCCAAGAAAAAGCCAACGCGCTAGGAGACCGAATTAACTGTCAAAACACAAGAAGACTATACCCCAGCACCCAAGCAACAAGTCAACGAGATGCAAGGTGACATCACTAAACATTTAATTGCGCAACCAACAGAAGAATTTTTGTTTCTTATGAGGCACCTTTTTCTCGAAAGTCTCCCAACTGTAAAACAGAATTAATTCGGATAATCTAAGAATTCATGTGCATGGATATTATGTATTAATTTTCTATATAATAGAATATTAATTGGAAGCTAGCTTAATCATAGTGATATAAGGAAAGAATACTTTCTTTTTGGATAATCTAATTAAGGTCTCCCATCATAAACTCGTAAATTAATATATTAAGACATGAATGCAAGGGGTTTTACTTGGATTAAGGAAGGAACTTCCACATCATCTTTCTGGTCAGTTTAATAGTTGTCCAGAACTAAAATCTCGGTCTAACAATGATATCACTATATCATAATAATATTTTGTCCATTAATACTGTCTATCTAAGTGTTATCTATTAATAAGCATCAACAACAAAACCATGTGCTATCTATTAATAATAAATCACATTCAACAGATTGTTGTCCATCATTACTTATTGTCAACAATCAAATGTTGACAAAAACGCAGAGTATAATTTTGCTAACAACATGTTATCAATAGGCTATAAATTGTTGTCACCAAATCGCTATAAATACATTGTTGCCTAGTTAGTACATAAAATTGTTGAGTTATATTCTAAAATCGTTGAGTAAATAATGCAGTTGTTGTGTAATACAATAAACATAAAATCATTGTGTTATATAATTTATATTTCAATTGTTGTTCTATATTCAATTTGTTGTCTATCATATAATTCGATTCAATGTTTATATAAATGTTGTTTCATTTCTAGTCTATATTTAATCATTGTCTAATATATCAGTCAATTCGTTGTCTATATAATTGCTATTTCAATTGTTGTGTGATACACTATATAATGTTGTGTAACGCAATAAATATCACATTTTTAATATGATATTGCATTATTATATCATTGTTAATACCCAAATACATCACTGTCTATTAATGAAAGGTTGTTTATTAAAGGAAATCTCGGCCATAAAAACAAACTCATATAAAAAGAATTCATATAACAAGTTGTTTATTCAATCAAGGGGATTCACTACCATTCAAACGCTGCCTATAAGGGATTCACGGCCATTAAAATGCAGGTGTCAACAATGAAATTCACGGGTAGATTCGCAGTGATATAGGTAAATTCGCAGTGATATTGCAGTGATGTTGCAGCATTATTGCAGTCAATATATTATAAATTCGTTGTCCTTGATACATCTAAAATTTAAACTATTGATAAATATATTGGTACATCAGTTGACATTGTTGGATAAAATCACTGAAATAAAATTTTCACTGGAATAAATAGCTGGAATAAATTATCACTAGAATAATTGTTGTGTAAATATCAGTCCAGGTGTCCCAATTAATATGCAGAGATTCGTTGTGTAGAGATTCACAAATATATAGATTCGTTGTATGGAGATTCACTATGTAAAGAGTGAAATCCTTGTGTAAAAGGTGAAATCGTTGTGTAAAGGTGAAATCGTTGTGTAAAGAGTGAAATTGTTGTGTAAAAATTGAAATCGTTGTGTAATTGGCAAGGAGCCAAGGTGATTAGAGATTATCATTCGAAAATGCAGAGTGTAAAATGCCATCCAAAATACGTAACAGGATCACAGACTTATCAAAAACACAGACACATCAAAAACGTTGTCACACAGTCATAAAATGCAGTGATTAACATATTAAAAACACACGGATTAACATATTAAAAACACATGGATTAACATATTAAAATCATGGATTGAGAAGTGGGCATTACACCATTAAAATCATTGAGTAAGAACTATGTATTCTACCATTAAATTCGTAGAGTAAAATATGTTTAATGTGCCAAGGAAATGGTGGCATGAATGTTGGGTAAAGTGCCAAGTAATTAGCTATCTAAGGAGAAAATCGCAGAGTAAATTTTTTTGCAGTGGTAGGTAATATAACACAAAGATTTTACCAATCCAAACACTGAGATTGATCATTAAAATCGTAGAGATTATACCAATCAAGGCGTTGGGTAATATGCAACGAAATCGCAGAGATAAATTGATCAGAGATGAATAAAAAAAAACACAAAGATACTCAACACAAGAAGGTACAAAGACCAATCACTCGGCAATGAATCAATCGAAAATGCAAGGAAACTCATTCACAAGAAGGCACAAGGATTAGAGATTTATCATAAGAGGAAAACACAGAGATAAGTAAGGGATAGATAGTTGCGTGAGAAATTATCCTTCACTCATCATCCATGCACAGAAAAGTAAGGAATTTGAATCTATAGGTCCTTAAACACCGAAGTGACGACCGTTGATTCGGCTCCTAGCCAACTGCTCAGGTACGGACTGATGACTTAAGGGATAAGGGACGGAAAATAAAAACACAATCTCTTCATAATAATCAATAAAACCAACACAGAGAAGTCATTACAATCAAAAGTTGGGTTCACCAAGGGAAATCAATTCAAAATACAACAAGCAAGGGGATTACAAATACCATAGGAAAACATGTGTAAGACAACTTATGGCAATGAAATATTCAACCGAGCACAAAGAAATAACATGTGTAAATTAATTTCATTGCAAGTAACAAATTAAACATGTGTACCTTAGCCAAACGCAAATGCTCCATAGTTTATGTCCCACACACACTCCATCCAGCTCTCGCTTGTCGATTGATGTGACCTCACTGGTACCTCCCAGCCAACGTTAGGGGTACTCTTCTTTCCCCAGAGACCTCGAACCGTAAAGGGGCCACACACACAATACCAGAGAAAACTAGCACCCAACTCGCCTCGCAAGGTCGAGCTACCACTCATTACCCGAGCTGGGTATCCCAACTCCCACAAGATAAGTTCAATTTAGACAAAATTCAGCAACGTAACGTTACGCATAAAGAAGAGATCCATACTCCTCCTCCTCCATCCCTTTTATAGAGTTTTTAAGTAATTATTTTCCCAATTTCTTATTAAATTCGTTTTTCATAAATTTTAATTAGGAAAAACCTCTCCCATACACATGTCGCCTGATCCCCTAGTTGCACTAGAAAATTAATTTTATTAATTAATTTATTATTCTTATTTCCCTCACCCACCTAAAAGCATTCCTAGAAACGCTCTTGGGTGTCCCAAAATTCCCTTACACTTCTTAAATGACTTACGCCTTTACTAAATTCCTAGTTGAGTTCATAATTAGAAAGTTCTAAAGGAAATATTCCTTACTAAGTTAGACATTCATCTTTTTCCTTAAGTTTCCCTTTTTCTTTAGGTTTCTCCTTTTTCTTCAAGTTTCCTATTTCTTTTAAGTTTCCCTCTTTTTCCTTTTTAACTAAAAATCAATTTAGCAAGTGTAGATAAAACAACCATTTACCCTTTTTCTTCTTTAATTAAAAATTAAATTAGCAAGTGTAGATGAAACAACCATTTAC
>ML785204.1:371735-385620 GCA_009831015.1 Picea engelmannii | reverse complement strand
TTAAGTTTCCCTCTTTTTCCTTTTTAACTAAAAATCAATTTAGCAAGTGTAGATAAAACAACCATTTACCCTTTTTCTTCTTTAATTAAAAATTAAATTAGCAAGTGTAGATGAAACAACCATTTACCCTCTTTTCTTTTTATTTAAAATTAATTTAGCAAAAATAGATAAAAACAACCAATTCCCTTTTTAAATTTTAATCCTCCATTAAAATTTTGACTTTAATAAATAAATTTGAATTTCTTACCCCCCTTCTTGTTACATGTTTATTTGTTATTATTATTATTATTTTTTTACCACAGGTTCTACTTAGACCTAGATTTTAATTTCACTAGGTTGGGCGACATTTTCTTAGAGAAAATTGTTTTTAATATTACTTAACACATCATTCATTTTAAGGCCGTCTAGGTTTATTCCCTTGCCAGTTAAAATCACGACATGCCCTTTAGGACGCACTAGGTGCTCCAAGGGTTCCACTCACCTCTTTCTGTTTTCCTTGCGCGACGTGCCCTTCCAGACGCACTACATGCTCCAAGGGTGTCACTCGCCGCTTTTTCGTTTTCCTTGCACGACGTGCCCTTCAGGACGCACTACTTGCTCCAAGGGTGCCACTCGCCTCTTAACTGACTTGGTAGACATAAATAAACCTTGGAGTTAATACTCTGCTAGGTGATCTTGTGGGAGACTAAGGGCCTCTAAGGAATACGGACCCTGCCTTATTGCGCGCCCCTTAGAATTATCGTGAGCGACTGTCATAGTCTTCCCTCACAACATCGTGGGTCTTCTCGAACTAGGTAATCGTTAACCTATAGTTCGAGCCACAACAGGAGTGCTAGTAGGCTTTGGCAGGGCTGTTGTCCACACCTCTCCCTCAAGTCTCTGATTTTCTTACATGACCCCTCTACTCCACATGTGAGTCTAGTCGACAAGCTATCGTCAACCTGCATCCATCAACGAATCATGTCAGCAACAATAATCAATCCTCATAACATCTAATCATATGTAGATGTGTCACATCAATAACATTCAAACCCAACAGTCCTCTCCCTGACTCGATCCAGAGTCCAAGGGGTTTCATTGATGCCTATGCATCCTCAATGTCCAAAGTCCTTCACACTCAGGAGAACCCAGTCAATAGCACATGTCTATGCAAATAGAACAAAATAGCATATCGTCAATCCATAATATCTCATGATCATAATCAAACGACCAATAGTATAATAGTCTGGATCACTTGCAAGCAAGTGTCCTCAAGGAATAAGTTTGCTCAGTGTGCACAAGAGTGGGATGTTACAGTCTCTGATATTATTGTAAAATCCATCTTTGTTGTTATATTCCTTAGTATCATATGAAGGCAAGAATAATTCAGATCTGTATTTGTTTAGTGGGGTACTCTATTATTTGTTTTTCCTTCATCATGTCTCTATATTCATTTTTATTTCTTTCATACATGGGTAACATGAAGGCAATAAGCACCAAGCTATGAAACATTCATGGCTATATATGTGCATGTATACACACTAGATGTATAGGCCCAAATATCCAATGTTGTACACATATACTACCATTGGCTGCAATATTGAATGTTATTCTATTAGATGCATCATATTCACCTAAGTAGTATGTGAAAATGCACACATGAGAAACAAATGGTCACATGCTTAACTATTTGCTAATGTGTTCCTATTCTCAAACATGCTTTCAAACATTTCACAATGATGCCTTCATAAATTGTATATTTGCAACATAGACCTAACCAATGCACAAAGTTGACTTATTGCATAAAACAAAGGTTCTATACAACAACCAAAAACAACATGTTAAATACATGGAGTAATTTATTATATGACAACATGTTGTTTGACCACCGACAACAAATATTTTGTCATATGACATTTGGTATCCTCCCCACCTAGATTCAAACCCCACTTTGTAACATATTTGTTTTTAATGATCAAATTATTAAAAAATTATATATAATATTCATGAATGATTGACCTAGCTTTATACCCTAAAGAATCACATACACACAAAAACTAAAAACAACATATTTAATACTTATAATCTATCCACATATCAACAACTATGATTAATAAAATAAAAAAAATCATTTTAAACTATATTTCATAATAAAAAAATCTCATCAATAATTATAATTAATTAAAAAAAATTATTTTAAACTAATTTTCATAATCGAAAATCTCAAGAAAAACGTACGTTTATCATAGTAAGAGTTTCATCTATCCAAGAACTCGACTGTTGTGATTTATCATCTATCCAAGAACTCGAGTCTTAGGAGAAAATAGGGAAACGCAATAAAAGAGAGAAATTTCAAACAATAATAAAAAGTGTGGACTTCCCAATGACTACATTCATATGAAGAATAATAAAAAGTCAGTACCAATCGAGTACATTGAGTTAGTTGACCATTATTTTAATTTTAACATGACATGAAATCGAGTGTGTATATTGGGTAGGTGAGTTCATTAATTATTGTTTGAATAGTGGGATTAATATAATAATAATAATAATAATTTATTTTTAAGGTTACGGTCAAGCCAGCACACCAAATTGGTGTATAAGATCTTCGCCCAGCGATTTGACTGGTAAAGTCTACGAAGGTATACATACCCTACCCCCCTTTGGATTTGAACCTGTGACCTCTTAAGAGGAAACACATGTTCTTAACCATTAAGCCCACTCAGATTGTAACAATAATGAATAGAATTTTTCTTTAGTTTTTAATATTAATTTGTTTTATTTGGAATAGAGTATTTTTTCTATTTTAAGGATGGTATTGGGTCAATCAATTTTTTTTATAAAGTTATGTTTTTTTTTATAACTTTCTCATTTAAGAGTTCAATAAATTATTTGTGAAAATTGAAGTTAGATGAAAAAAAACACCCTTAACACAAATTACAATTAAAAACATTAATCGATATATACAAAATATTGTAATTTTATATTTAAATTTTAAAAATTAATTATTATTTTTAAATATAATATAATTTGGTATATGTTTATTTATAAAATTAATTATTATATATAATTTTCAATAAATGCACAACAAACTACTTAAACCTAAGTTACAAGAAGTTCAAAATTTATTAAGAAATATAAATGATGTTTATAAACCTTTTATATGTAATGCTAGATTTGGGTTATGTTGCAAAGGTGTTAGCAATTTTATTAAGTTTTTCTTAAAATTTTGTTGTTGGATTACTTGTTACATGTTTAAATTTTGGTGAGATATTGGTACGTAGTGATGTTGCTTAATTCATGATTAGAGTGAATACTTCAAGTTCATATCATTATTTTTATTTTATATTTAAAATTTATATGAAATTTATTATAATAATTATATAAAAATAAAATATAATAAACTTTTTAATAATATGTGTTGTATTTCTTTTCTAATATAAACTTTTTAATAATATACCTTTTAATAATATGTGTGAAAAAAAATCACAATAAATTTTTCCATTAATATGTATCATACATATTTTATAAGACAAGGAAACATATATGTCATTTTCACATGGATATCATGCACTATAATAAATTCATTGGTAATGAATTGTTTCCTTCATTTTTATTGGTACTTATTATTACATTGTAAAGTGTTCCCTTCTCTTAATTCTCTTAATTCTATGTTTCTCCCTCAATTTTTAATTTTCTCAAGGGTCATTCGATGTGTTAAATGATCATGTAATTAATTTGGGAATCCACATCTCTAACAACTTACATTTCTCTACTATGGTTCATATGTTTGATTTGACATTGTGGAAGCCATCGACCATTGGATGATGTTGATGCCATTGCACATCCCTTCAATCCCAATCACTCATTTATGATCTATCCTCCCCATTCCCACTCACCATTCACATTGTTTTTTCTTATATACATAACACCTATGTGTGTATGAAATCACCATGCTTAGAAGTCTCTTGTCTAGTGTAATTTTCTATCATGTTGAAGAATTGCTTAACAAATTGGTGCATATTTCTTGAAACTCTAATGTTCTTCTGTTAATCAGTCTTTTTATTAAAGGAATATTGTTTTCTGATTAACTAGACAACACTCATTTGATTTTCACCTACTTGATCATCGATGGGTGTACGAGGAGCTTCAAACATTGTTAGCAAACCAATGATTCATTGTTTCTGAATTACCTTCATCCTTGAAAGTTCTAGCCAATGTTATTTTTCCAAACAAAATTTGACACAAGCTTCTTCTTGAGGATGTCACACAAAATAAATGTAACATGATTTGATTCAACATAATTGTCACTAAGCACACCCGTGATAGAGTTTAAACTTCCTAGTTGTTCTTTTAGAGCTATGTGAGCATCAACTTTGAGCATGTGTGATAGAGAACTAACTATCTGCATCACTCGAGCTCCCACAAATTTATGAGCATCATTTTTTTTCAATCATGTTCCTACAATCACCCTTATTTTATTTCAATAAGATAATCTCACCATCCTTTGTAATGAACATGTATTAGTGTGACTTGCCCCATTAGAGACATGGATGTATGAATTAGATCATCTAACTACACCTCTATGTGATCACATTGTTCCAATTTACTAATAGATGTCATGGTGAGTAATAACATGAGTAATAGCCTGCTTAAAGTCGTGATAGTGAAATGATGGTGTGGGTCTAACTACCTCTTGGAGCATTACCACTGAAAGACTATGAATTCCCTCAAGTTGCATTAAACTTTAAACTAGAACTGTTCTGTCAATCCACCTAAAAGGAAGGGATTAAACATGGCATGGTAACACCCATGTATTATGTGCATTTATTATTGGATTTGATCAAATCTATGATTAAACCATAGTCCATCTACTGATAACCCTTTGATTGCATGCTACAGTGTTCCTTGGATATCTACGATCAACTTACGCAATCAAGTAAGAGGCCTACATAATCAAATTGTGCACTCATAAATGAGGGGAATATGAGCTTTATCTCAATAATTTGTTGATGATATTGTTCTTACAACAAAATAATCATGTTGCATCCTTAAAAAGGCATTGACCAAATTTGCTTGACGTACCCTTACATTGAGTGATTACGTGATGAGGTATTATGAGCTTTTATGAATGCCAATCTCACCTCGACAAAAAAAGAGAGTCATGTAAAATCAAAGGAGCTTCTATGTCGTCATGGATTGAAGGATACATCAAATGTGAGGACAATCAAGCTTGATGAAAAGTTGACAATGTTGCCATGTCGGTTGCATAAAACATTGACTCGTGTATGCTGGTTGTTTATATAACATTAGATCAATTTATGAGATTGAAGGATCTGCTCTAGATGTGGCTCAACATTGAGAGTTCACCATTGTCCAATGAAAAATATGCTTCTAGCAACACAAATAAGAGAGGATAAATTATCATGTTTACACACCATTTAACTCTTGCAACTTTCGTCGATGCGAATAAACGCACAAGAAGTGATCATATTTTCTTTGCAATTGACATAAAAAAAATTGTTGTGCATCCCACCTTTTAAACATCTCTAGGACCGACTCCAATTAATCGGGAAAGAAATAATTATAATTTAAGATCTAACCGCAATAAGATTTCACATGTGCACCTAGAGTCACTAGGACATGTCTAAAGGTGGAAATTTGAAAAAATTGAAGGGGCCCCTGCTTTTCATTATGGGACTATTAAGGAATCAATAGTATCTCTAGTCAGAGGTCATTGAATCCTATGATACTTTACTTTATAATGACAACATTATAATGTATATGGATAGATATACTTGACTAGTGGTTGAACTTGTAATGCACCAAACCCCAAGTTGGGTCTCACCATAGCTAAAACGACCCAATAAATTTTTGATACCAAAACTAGATGCGGAAATAACACACAACATGACATTCAAACTTATGCAATGGTCCATGCTAATTAAAAATGTAAATGCAAGAACTTAAATATGCACAGCGGAAACTAAACACAGTCAACCATATAACATGAATAAACATGGTAAATAAGAACACTCATCTCATGAAATATGAAACCTGCTACAGAGGACGGGCATTCATCCCAACCGTAGACTTGTTGTTCCAATTCTGAACAGCAAGTCATCCCCAAGCTGGGGTTATGAATCCACAAGATATGATGGTCCCTAAGGCTGTCTAAAGTGCCCCTCTTAATAGTTAATCCCCACAACTAATTCCAATCCACCAACTCTCTTACCTACAACGTACACAAGCCAGGGATGGGATCCCCCTTCACTGCTCACAGTCCCTCGGGCCTTCCCGCTCCCCTCCAGGGATTCCAACACAAGTTGGACAAGAAATCTCTCTATTGGGACCTCATGAATTCTACAGCTTCCACAGGAAATTGCACAACAACAAAACACTTGCTCCTCTTAAAAAATTTCGAACAAAATATTGTTCACAAGCCCATAACCTCTTTTCCCATGAAATTACAGCTCCAAACAACCACCATACATGCCCACTATGGATGCCTTCAAGATTCAACACTCGGAACTCTCTCGTTGTCCAAAATTATCCATGTGAAAAATGCTCTCCATGTAAAAACGTGAATGACTAATTGTGCCCTCTCCCCATACGAATTTCCTCTCTTTTCCCAAGATAGTCAATTGATCATTGTTCCCAATGTTGATTTTACTTCAGCCCCATGCTTCCAATAACAATGGGATGTGACTTCTACACCCACCCTCTTACATGAGTTTAATGATTGGATTTGGGGACAACCAATCATAAAATGGAAGGTTCATAGTATGGATAATTAAAAAGAAAAGGGTTTTGGGTTTAATAGACATGGGTAAACTCTCCCCCTTGGACCCCTTCCATCTTTTCTTTTTTTAACATAAACAATTATATTTATATTAGAAAAAAAGGTTGGTAGGATTCAATATCAGCCAAATTTACAAAATTTTCAGACTTCAAATTTGCGGAATGAGTAACTGTCTTATGAGTCCTTATACCTAGTTGAAGTTTATACCTTGACCTAGTGGACATTATACAAAATATCCATGTAAAAATGGATATAAATGAAAAGAGCCGATACAAAACTTTAGAGAACATGTTATACTAATGCAAATGCAAAGATGTGTCCACCTAGTTCTGTTGTTGATCAGCATTCGACTGATCTGCAACTAGGTCTGGATGTTCTATATGCACTGTTGTTGAGTTCACATGGGCACTCAAGTGTGGTTGGGGGAGGAGTGCTTCGTTTGGAGCCCTTGATTTAGTGGATGGAGCTGGACGATGATTTTCCTGAGTGCTTGGGAGTTGCTAAGATCGATGAAGAGAGCGAATGTGTGATGAACTCATGTTCATAGCTTGCATAACTATGGATAATTCTTCATTGTGCCTTTGTTCCTGTGACCGAAGTTGTTGATACTGGTGCTCTATTGGATTTCTGATCTCATCAATTTTCCCTTGTTGTGTGTGGATATGTTCATGTAATCTACCTAAGGTGCATTTAGAGAACCCACATACTTCCCTATTTCAACACCACATTGTTGTTGAGAGTGAATTGTGATCCAACAACAAGCTGAGGACCCACGGCCTGATTAATTCTAGATGATAAAATCCAATATGATATAACCAAATTGTTTCTCCACCTTTGAGTTTCATAATCATATAACCAAACAAGGGATCTCGAATGAGGAAATCCAATGTCATGATGTTGGGTGAATGATGTTCGCGCGAGGGGATGATGGGAGATGATGTCAAGGTCGTATTCTCCATGGATCTCCATGCCATCAATCATATGTTGCAAAGGTGATTGGAACAAATGGAAGGACAGCTCCCACATGAGCTCAAGGACGAGAGCATGCCAAATGAGACAAGTGAGTTGAACAAGAAACGAAGGGGACACAAATAAGTTGAGGATTTGCATTCCCGGTGAATCTAAGCATCCTATTACAGATTCCTGAGGAACAAGGAGATAGGGAGAGAGAAAAGTTTCCTAAGGATGAGAGGGGTGAATGAAAAAATTCCAAGGAGTGTTTTATTAAAATGTTCATAGGAAAATATAAGGGTGGCAAACAATGCCTAGGGGATAGGCTCGTAAAAAATTTCGTGTCCATGTTTAAGGTGTCATTGAACTCATTAAATTTTTGTTTGTCAAAATTCGAGGCCTTTGGGGGAGGGAAAATAAATTATTTTAGTCTCCATTTGAAAAAGGCATAGGTTCAAATATGAACCTAAATCACCTAGTTGATGGGTGTTAGGAAAACACTTCAAAAATGTCTTAGGGTACTTTTCTTTCTAATGAAATTTTTCCGAACCATTCTTCTCCTAACCCTATCCAATGTCCATCATCTGCACAAATTGGTGTTGTAATATATGAGGGTTTAGTGGGTGCCTCTAGGTTTATTGGTAATCATATATCCGTTGATGAACTTAAGGGTGTTGAGAGCTCAAATATGGAGGGTGTTAAATGAAAATGAAGGTGAGTGGTTCGATCCCATGGAAACACTATGGAATTGGTTATTGGGCATGATTTAAAAGTCAAACAAATAGAACAATTCGAGGGTCGAGCCCTCATTGGAAAGTTTAATGGTTGAATAATTTAATTGGTTTCTTTATTTGAGTGGATGGAAGTGCACTAGAATCCAATTTTGGAGTATTCTCCCATCTTTCACCTGTTATCTCAAGGGTGGATGGGTTTCGTTTTTCGTGAAAAAGAAGATGGCATGCGAATTTCAGGTTCAAGATGGTATTGTTACCATAACCTCCTATGTGATAAACTATGGCATTTACTTTTTGACTGAAAGGAGGATGTTCTATCAAGGTTTTTGACCTAGATCAAATTACCCAATTTACCTTTAGAGTTGTGGTTTGATGAAGGCCTAAAGGTTATTGGGGAGTCTCTAGGTTCTTTCATCACCTCAGACAACAACTATAAATCGAGTATGCATAGGTTAGTGGTGCAAATTTTAGTGGAGTTGGATCTGGGTCATGGCTTGTATGAATCTATTCGTCTAACTTGGAGGGACAACAAATATATTTGAATTCTAGACTACTTGAACATCCCATTTATATGTGATAGATGCCATGGGGTTGGTCNGGTCATGGCTTGTATGAATCTATTCGTCTAACTTGGAGGGACAACAAATATATTTGAATTCTAGACTACTTGAACATCCCATTTATATGTGATAGATGCCATGGGGTTGGTCATATTATTGTTGATTGCTAGCTTGAGTTTCGGAAAAACTTTCATGGAAAACATTATGATGCATCAACTACAAAGGTTTCCACCCCTTTAGTTCAAACTGAGAAGGATTTTCCTAGTGAAGGGGATAATGACATGCAAGCTAGCCTTAGGAAGTAGAACTCTAAGAATCCTTCTACAATTATAGCTCTTGGGTCAAATTCAATCAATATTGGAGAGGGATTTGTCCCTTTAAATGTTAATTTAGAGGCAATTAAAGTTGGCTTCAAGATTCCCAATTTCCTTGTTGAAGGTCTTGGTATGAATGCGTCACAATGGAGAAATCTAGAGTCGCTTTGGGATAAAATATCTCCCACAACAGAAAATACAGGTAGGACTAATTCTTCTCTTCTTACTCCTCTTTTTCCATTTCCCTTTGGTATTGAGTCTGTTCTCAAGCAAAAAGAACAAGTCAATATCTCCACTTGCAAGGAGATGGATCTTTCAAACCCTCCTTTGTGTTCTTTGGGTGGTTCTTATGCAGTGGATATGGGAAATTCCTCAAACTGTTTCACTAGTCAAGCTAAAATTTAGACCCAAGATACCTCCTTTGAATCCTTTTCCTCTTCCTTGAGTCGAGAACCATACTTTCTCATACCTAGGGCTTCTCCACGAGTGTCTACTATCGTGGGAGGACTAGGTCACAACCTGGTTAAAGCCTCAGGGAACATAATATAGAGAAGACTTGCAAGGTCGACAACATCTTATTTCAGGGATTCTTAGAGTAGGAAAAACTCCATCCCAATTGAACTCATTAAACTTTTGTCTGTCAAAATATGAGGCCTTGGGAGGAGGGCAAAGAAATTATCCCTTCGTCATCTTATTGAAAAAGAAATTTTGTCATTGGTGTTAGTCCAATAAACTATGGGTTCTTGTGTATCTTTGACCTCAGAATTGGATAAACTACTTCTAGTTAGAGATTTTTCGAGATTGATTCTATAGGTAATTTTGGAGGTCTTCTTACAAGTCTGTATCCTCAGTGTAAGTTGATCAATTGATTTTCCATTCCTTTAGGAATTTGTACCGATATTTTCAGTTTGGAATTGAATCAACAGTTTACCGTTCTAAACCTTTATGGGTTGTATGAAGGTATAGAGGCCTTTTGTTCTCATCTATTTGGCATGCAGTGTTTAAGGTTTGATGATATAATTATTTGCGTATACCTAAAATTTACTTTCAATAAAGAGGAAATTTGGGGATCTATGGCTAGAGATGACAAATTTGCTCTGTTCTTTTGGGATTAGATTGAACACAATGGATTGATTAACATTGAAATAGTATTATTTCTTCCTACTTGGATAAACAATCAAAAAGGAGAGGATGGAATTGCAAAGTGTCTTGATCACTTTTGGGCATCTCTTGATCTGTTGAATGATGTTGGGTTATACCGAACATGGGTGGGTCAAATCCGAGCTTCCAATCATTACCCAATTCTTCTCGAATTGGGACATCCTTCAGTGTGGCTCCAGTCACCTTTCAAATACAAATCGACTTGGGAAAAATTGGAGGAGTTCAAAACTTTAGTTCATGATAATTGGAAAGCATATAAACTAGATCCTTCTTTGGCGAGTGCCCAATTTGTTTAAAATTTGAAAAGACTAAAGAGTTGTGTCATTGTTTGGGATAAATAAAGGTGGAGGGTATATGGGCGGGATTTACAGTCGATTGAATAATAGTTAGCGAGCTTCCATGATTATTCAAACACTTGATAGGGAGATTCCAAGGCGGTGGAATATTTTATATTGTTGGAATCTAAAAGGCACACATTATTATTGGAACAAGAGCACTCCTAAAAACTTAAAAGTCATGTGATTTGGATGGAAGTAGGCAATCAAAATACAATTTTTTTTGAGAGGTTTTCCAATTATAGGAAAAGAAAAAATACTATTTGGGAATTGGAGGATGAGAATGGGAACTTAGTTCGGGGGTTCAAAAATATTTATTTGGTTGATGTCAATCATTTCAAGGATCTTTTTAAATAACCAGAGCACATCAGGATGGAATCTCTTCTAAAACAACCATCTTACTTCCCTAATATTGTTGATGAAGAAACAAATGTTGAATTGGTCTATGAGATCTCCATAGATGAATTAAAAGGGGTAATTTCATCCTTCAAAAAGGACAAAATCCCTAGGCCAGATGGCTGGTCCATTGAATGTTTTGAGCAATTCTTTGAAATCATGGAAATTGACTTGTTCTAGGTGGTTGAGGAGGTCCATACCTTAGGTAAGGTACTTCGCAATATTAATGCCACATTCATAGTGGTTATTCCTAAATCAGATAACTTGATATCTTTCAGTCATTTTAGACTGATAGCTCTTTGTAATAGCCTCTACAAAACAATTTCTAAGCTCATTGTAAGTTGCTTAAAACCGAATCTCACAAATATTATTTATGCGGAGCAGTTTGGATTTTTAAAAGGTCGGTCAATCCATGATGTTGTCAGGTCTTCTCAAGAGGGTTTGCACCTGATTAAATCACTCAAGCACCTTGTTTCATTTTTCAATATTGACCTATCCAATGCCTATCACAGGGTTTCTTGGTTATTAATCCTTCACCTCATCCTACCCCAAGTGGGTTTCGATTTAGAATTGGTTAAACGGATCATGGCATGTGTTTCTTCTATTTCCTCCACTGTGCTAATAAATGGGGTTGGTTCACCTTTCTTCTAGCCAAATTGAGGCCTTTTTCAGGGATGTCCTCTCTCTCCCTACTTATTTATGATGGTTGTTGATGTCCTAAGTAGAGCGATCTCAGAAGCTAAAAGATTAAATGTTTTTCATGGTTTGTGTTTGGTCTATTCTTTAAGTATCACTCATTTTTTTTTTGTATATGATGTCCTCATCTTTTTTTATTGCGCAAAATTAGATGGAAAATGCTTGAAATATATCTTGATGATCTTCTACAAGGCCACAGGTATGTTTATCAATTCTAAAAAATCCTCCATATACCTTCCAAAGGCCCAAGATCAGTATCATTGTATCTTCTCTCTTCTTTTTATTTCTCAATCCAAGAGATGGGAGAAAAGTTCAAATTGTTAGGAAATAGAATTCTATACTAAACCTAGTAGGAAAACAGAAGACAAATTTAAAGAAGAAAATAAATGGCACACAATACATAGAGATTTTACCCTGTAAACCCAAACAGAAAAAAAAAAAAAAACTAGCATTCATTGAGTGTCTTTCTCTCTTGTTGTCTTATTCATTTAGAATAAAGAGTTACATGACTAACCTTGGTCTACACCTAAGACATAATCATCATCATGCTATTTTTATTTACACAAGAACAACCCTACAACCACTTCATCTTACATCTACATGACCAACAAACTCTCCTAAAGATTGATCTAATTATTACAATTAGCTTCTACAGTATTACAACACACCTTATTTATAGGAATTACAACATGAAAAACCCTAAATCACAGTGCCCAAAAAATAATTATAGATCCATGCAGATCATTGGCTACAATTCCCATGAATCTCAAGATTTTTTTACAGTCAAATACTAGTCAAATTACCAATTGACCTCTAGTCGTTCTTCAGTTAGTTGCCACTCGACATCCTATCAACCTTCTGTCTTCCACCTCAACTTTCAAATTTCTAGTTGATCACTTTGACCTTGACATAACCATCGACTCAACTTGACTCATCGATCGATCCTTCACCTAGTTGATCCACCTTGATTAGACAGTCGGATGACTGTTCTATCACTACAAAGGATATAACAACCCAACATTATCCCCTTTGTTGTCTTCTTTGCTAAAACATGAGAACCTGAACTTTTTTTCATAGACCGAGGGAAGTGATGTCCATTTCCTCTCTGCACCAAGAGAAATTCACAACACTCACTGACTTGATCAAAGAGTCAACTATGTTTTCCAATGTGTCTAGTTTCTCCAATAACACCTTGTTTCTTTCCACTATGTATCTCACGAAATGGTATTGTACATCAATATGCTTCGTCCTAGAATAGTATGTTGGGTTCTTTGCTAGGAATATTGTGCTTTGACTGTCACAATTTATCTTCATATCTCTCTGCTCAAACCCAGAACCTGAACACAACCATTGCATCCATACTACTTATTTGTTGCCATGAGTGGCTGCCATGTATTCAAATTCCTTTATCGACAAGGCTACGACTTCATGTTGCTTACTCATCCAACTAATTGCTCCATTGAACATCTTGAATACACATCCACTAGTCGACCTTCATCGATCCATATCTCAAGTCCAATCAATGTCGAAAAAACCATGTGCATTTACTTCATTGTCACCTTTAGGCTTCCCTTGGTAGCATATAGCATAATATTTTGTGCCACATAAATACATGAACACTCTCTTGACAACAATCTAGTGCTATTTCCCATGTGTCGACATGTATCTATTAAAAAATTCCACTGCATGAGCAATAACTAATCGAGTGAAAACCATTGCATACATTAGAATACCAACAACATTTGCACAGGGAACATGTGCCATGTCCTCTATTTCTTCTTGTGTCTTTGGACATTGTTCAACAATTAGTTTTTCTCCCATAGGAATTGACACCTTAACTAGTTTGCAATCCTACATGTTGAAACACTTCAAGATTGTTTCAATGTACTTCCTTTGGTTCAACTAAATCCTTCTAATTGCCCAATCTCTCTTGATCTCCATTCCCAGAATGAATTTT
>ML785204.1:324029-344505 GCA_009831015.1 Picea engelmannii | reverse complement strand
ATTATTTTGTGTATTTTGAAGATGAGAACAATTCATTAGATTCTGCAAAATCAGTGAAGGAGAAAATGAAAAAACATGCTCTTACTACTAAGGAAAATTATGCACGAAATGCATATGAATATGAAGATGTGAGTAGTAGCTCTGTGGAAGAGGTTTCTTTAGGAGAATCAAAATCTATTACATTCACACAAGGAAAGCAAATGTATAGATTTCTTGGAAAAATGCAAACTCTTTATATCCACATCAATGTGAAGGTATCAAATGACTCTAGGACCTTCATTGTAAATCTAGAGGAGGCATTTTAGGTGATGACATGGGTCTAGGAAAAACAATGCATTTATCTTCTTTCATGGTAGGAATTTTTACCTCATTCCTTATCAAGCATGCATTGATTGTAGCACCAAAAAATGTTCTTCCTAATTGGATGAAAAAAATCCAAATCAACTTGCTTCAAATCTGGCTACACATTCCTTGAGTGAAGAATTTGCATCCCCTTCTCACTCATGTTCCCAAGCCTATGATCCCATAATGTTGTATTTTATCCTGTGGAAACTAAAGAAATAGAAGAATCAACATTACCATTACATAAATACAATGTACCTACCTTCTCTCATTTTTCTATTACCAATTATCCTTTAGGGACCTTCCATGAATTTCTTGTAAATATGACTACACAACCTTCACTATCCAACTTCCTTGTTTCAATTAGATTTATTCTCAATTTAGGAATGTGATTCACCTCTTTCAGTAGCCATTTGTTTCCATTATGCAATTTTATCTCTATCTTACCCTTTCCAAAAAAATTGCATGGTTTTTCATCACCCAAATAAACCTGTCCAAAGTCACCTTGAACATAATCTACAAAATATTTCCTATGGGTGTGGCATGAAATGAATCCCCTCGGTCTACTACCCAAGAACCAATAATATTATTAATGAAAGGATCAAAGAATCTTGCAACACATCACCTGTTACATTTGCTTCCTGATTTTTCTCATGTTGTTTATCTCCTTGTTTTCCTTTTATAAACCAACGGTCTTTCCTCTTGTGTCATTTCTTCCCACATTGCCAACATTATAGTCTCGCTCTAGATTTGTATCTTCCCTTCTTAGAATTTACACAATTCCCTAGACTCTTTCATCTCTCCCTTTGTCTTCCTTTGTTTTCCATGTCAAAGCATTACCTGATGTCTCACCTATGTTTTTCCATCTCATTTCCTTGCTAAGGATAACACCAACAACATCATAAAACTTTAAAGTATATGAACCATAGACATAATTACTCATCGCGATGACCAAGCTATTCCAAATTTATAGCAATGAGCACAATATTAAAACAACCCTAACCTCATCATCAAAGTTCACTCCTACAAAACTTAATTGATTTGTGACCATGTTAAATTCATTTAAATGATCAACAAAAAAACCACCTTCTAACATATTCATATCAAACAAATGCTTCATAATACATACCTTGTTGGAGGTTGAGGTTTTTTCATACAATTTGGCCAATGCCTTCATTAAATATTTCGTTATCTTTTCTTTTGAGAAGTTGAAGGCCACCGACGATGCCAAGATCAGTCGTATTGTTCCTAGTTCCATTCTGTCTAAAATCTCTCATTCTTCATATTTTATAGTCGTCGACTTCTTTTCTATTCCACCCAATGGTAAGAACATATTCTTTTGATACAAATTATCTTCCATTTATGTCTTCCATAGCTGGTAGTTTTGGTCATTAAAATTCTTGACCATAAACTATCCTTCTTTTTCCATTTCTCCCACTCGAACTAGGAAACCTCTTTTCCTGCGAGTTTATTAGCCAAAAAACCTTCAGCTCTCATATCAGTTGTTAGGAAATAAATTGCAGAGAAATTAAAATTAAAATAATGCGGAAATAAAATATGAAAGCACAATACACAAGTGACACAACATATACGTGGTTCACCCAATGTGACCTATGTCCACAGAGAAATTTTCCAATCCTTCTTTTATTTCTCCAACCAAATAAAGGGATACAACCTACAACACTCCAGATGTAACTTCCTATTTACTCCTTTTACAATCTCTTTTCCCCCTTTTTACCATGCTCTCTCATAATACACACACACACTATATTTCACATATTGCGCACACTATATTACATACTTTGCACACACCATACTACATTCCATGTAATGAAGTAACATAAGCCTTTTATAGGATTCATTACATGTAATCCATGGGCATAATACTACTATCTACCAAAAAACCATGAGACCAAAAACCATGGGTCACCAATACCATGGGCCCAATAACCATTTGTTTATTTAAAATACATTTGACTCTTTTACCGAACCACTTGTTTACCCAAAATAGATTTGACTCTTTTACCGAGTCAAGTTTATCTCAACAAATTGTAGAGGAACACATATAAACTATAATTCTTCATATTTGAAAGAAACTTTGGCAAGCGTGACCATTGCCAGAAAACATAGGAGATTCAATGCTTGGACAAATATTTTTCTCTCTCATGGGACATACATATATCCTAAGTTGCTAGGGTATATATACAGATACAAAGGTGAATAGGGATACACCATTTTATAGAAACGTTTCAAGAAAATACAATTGAACAATGCATATATATCTCTATTACACAAAACTCTTAAACTGCCCAGGTACTAGTTTAGTATCAAAGATCAGAACTAATGTTAACTTTTTTGCAGATAAACCAAAATAGACACAGACAACATTCCTTGTCTGCACATGAACTCACATGGGTAAATGCAGGTCTCTGATAGCTTAAGAGACAAGTATATAAACATCTTAGGTGTGCATATGTGCAGATCCAGTGAGAACAACTGCTTGGCACCGTGCTACCTCATGAACTACATTGTGTAACCAAAGTTAAAAGAACTGTCATTATGTTATGAGTACCATACCAAAGAACTTATCTGACAACATACCATTCCTACATATTTCATAATACAGTTGAAGGGTTTCATCAAAATTCCTAGCCCTGGCATACACTCTAAGAATCACAAATCACAACTCAACATCTCGTTCATGTATTTTGTCAAACACTTGTCGTGCATCCCCGATGCTTCCAAACATGGTGAACATGATCATGAGATTGGAAACCAAAAAAGGTTTATGTTCTAACCTACTTATGATCACATGAGTATGGATAATTTAAAGTGATTTAATGTGGGCACACTTATGTAGCAGATATTCATAGGATTTGATTTTGAGTAGGTTTATGAAATTCCATTCTCGTTTATATGCATTAATGGGGGAAGATTGAGAGATGAGTTCTACATTAGGATTAGGATCAATAAATGATGAAGCGTGAAAGTTTCTGCAAATTTTGAATTTGCATAGAATCATATTGGTGGAAATATGTGTGAAATAAAGAAGCCAATTCCATGGTTATCGTGCATTTTCAATTGAAATAAAAATTTGGAGACATAAATGAATAAAAAAATGTAATTTTTTTCATCCTTCAATTGTAAAATTAATCATTTTTACAATCAAAATTTTGAAATTGAAATCCAAAATTTAAGGTATTTATCAATAAAATGATTGAATACATGTATAATTAGAAATTGTTAATTGGGTTTAAATTGAGTGGTTGGGAGGAATGATTGTTATTCTTACCACCCAGGTTGAATTCTTGGAAGTGACATATTGAGCTCTTAACGAGTATATCATTGTAATGACTTCGATCCCTGTTGTTGACCGGCCCTATGCTCTGAAGATTCTAGGGTTTCCCCTGGGTACCATCCTCAAAATAAGGGGAAGTACCTAAGGGTTTTCCCCAAACAATGTTATCCAAAAATCCTTAGCTATCAATTTAACTCATAAGAATACATTAACATCCAATCTGATTTGGGAATTATGATCGTTACTGACTATTTGCATCTATCATGTGAATCCATTTTCTTAACCAAACTTTAGTAATTTGCACAATTAAATTGCGGAATTAAAATGTTGAAATGAAGTGAAGTAAGAACAATAAAAATTCAAATGGAACATTACACAATTTGTTAACAAATTTCACCAAATATTTTGGATACGTCTCTGAGTTCTCTTAATCCATGAACCACTTCATTAATTCTTCTTTGCGAAGACTTCATTCTCCCAACCTGGGATTGGTCTACAAAGGCATAAGTCTCTCACATAAAGTGGTTGTTCTCCTTCTCAAAGAGTTCTCACAACATGTGGTTCATTATCCCATCCTGAGACTTAAAAGGCTATCTCTCAATAAGGACCTTCTGATCTGCTACAGAGAACTCAAGTGTGGATATCACTATTAGCTCCTCCTCGGAAAAATGAAACGTTTAATTGTAAACACTATATAGTTCCTTAGATGCTTAATGGAACCACATTACAAATGGATGCATCCTGGGACTAAATTTATATTCTACTGCACAACCTCAGGTGTAATTTTCACCATCAGCTCTGCCCCCAAAAATTGAGACTTTTGACTATAAACACCCTATGACTCCCATAGATGCCCAACGACACTAAATTACAACACAAAAAAAGGACTACATGCATAATAAAATTCCTTGCTTACTCTATCTCAATGAGATTACAAAGAATCTCTACAAATGTCTGTTAAGGCTCTCCAAGAACATCTCTCAAAAATCTCCTCAAAAATATTCATAAAAAATCTATAGCATAAAATAACTCAGCTCAACGTTTTGGCCACAAGACTCCCTTGTGCACATGAGCACTCTGATACAATAGAACTTGGCTCAAAGTTCTGGCACAAAAACTTCATGTAGTTCAATGGAAAATCACGGGGTTTAAATAGCAGAGATCAGGGGGTTGAACCCCACCCGACTAACTATATTCTCGCATGGGAAACTATCCAAAATTAAATATATATATCCTGGCGGGCTTTAATAAATACAACCGTTAACACAACAGTCGGGTCATTGGCATATTTGGGCGGAGGTCGCAAGGTCGAACCTGTGGGCCTCTCCCCACTTTGGCATATGGTTATAATAACAACTTTAAATAATATATTTTTTTGATTTGTTACAACTAATACCATTGTTCCATTGGTTATTCAGTTGGTTTGTTACTCTAGAGGTCTCGGGTTCAATTCCCTTCAATCATTACATAAGAGATTTTTTACGTAGGACATATTGGCCAAATCTAGAGTGCCACGTGGCACCATTTCATTGGTCCATGTGTCAATTTTTGAATGGTCCACCTATTGCACAATCACCTACCACATTAGCACATATCCAACACCACATTGACCTACTACGTCATCCTTCATACACCCAGTTAGTCTACCATGTTATTATGTCGTACTACCACTTGTACTACCACATCATCATCTGGCAGTGCCACGCCATCATCAATACAGTCCACGTGTCACATCCATACAATGCTACATCATCATCTATACTACCATGTTTCCATCTACACTGTCCAAATCAGTGTCCGTACAGTCCATCGATACTACCACATGTCATCCTTCCAATGATGCCACGTGACATCCCTACCATCATTTTCCCTGTTTGGCCAAAACTTCAAAAGGCCATATCTTCCTCATATGATGTTCGTTTGAGTCTTTTCAATTTGCATTGAGAAGATCTTGTCGATGTCTACACAATGGAGTCATTTTCATCAACATTTGAAGTGTCAAGATTTTAGCGTTCTCAGATCCACCTGGATCACAGTGTAACCTGGAAAAAAAGAATAAGGTATAATTAGCAATTGCATGTAACCTAAAAAAATAAGAAGGCACAATTAACAATTTCCTCCAAAGGTGCAAAATTTACCATGTCATATTGTGCACTAGTTGAATATGTTATGCAGTTATGAGGGAATTTGTAAGGTAGCTAAAGAGGTAGTGGAAGGGGGGGGGCGGCATAGTGATAATAGTGGAGGCCATTCAATGTAAGGTGGACTAGGTCCACTATATTATTGAATAAGGCCCACTATGGTAGTTAGATATAATAAATGGGTAATTATATATAATAAATGTAAGAGGACTTCTTAGAAGGTTCTACTTCTAAAAGATTCCTCCTCTAGAATGTTCTTAGGTGATGGTAGTACTATATAAAGGGGTTCAAGCAATGTAATGGGATATGAAGAGAAGTATTGTATTTGGAGCAGTAGCTCAATAGGAGGATGCCCCCTCAAAGAGACAAGTGAAAGGAGAGGATCCCTTCCATAATAGGATCCATTGTATGGTGTTGCCCTACCTTAAGGGTTTGATAGTCATAAATGAGATTTTGCATATTGTTCTAGTATATCTATTGTGGTGTTTTTGTATTCAGTCTTTGGTTCTTAGCAATTGGTATTAGAGCACTTTCCTTGGCAGACATTGTGGGAAAATATTTTATATTTTTAATTGTTAAGAACCAAATACTGAATACAAAAGAACCACAATAGATATACAAGGACAATATGCAAAATCTCTCGTATTACTATCAAAACCCTTGGGGTAGGGCAACACCATACAATGGATCCTATTATGGAAGGGATCCTCTCATGTTCACTTGTCTCTTCGAGGGGGCAACCTCCTAATGAGCTTCAACTCCAAATACAATACTTCTCTTCATATCTCATTACATTTCTTGAACCCCTTTATATAGTACTACCATCACCTACGAACATTCTAGAGGAGGAATCTTCTAGAAGTAGAACCTTTTAAGAAGTCATCTTACATTTATTATATCTAACTACCCATTTATTATATCCAACTACCATAGTGGGCCTTATTTAATAATATAGTGGACCTATTCCACCTTACATTGAATGGCCTCCACTATTATCACTATGGGCCCTCTTCCCCCCCCTTACCCCATTACCTCCCTAGCTACCTTACATTGTTGAAGCTCATTATGAGGTTGCCCCCTCAAAGAGGCAAGTGAACAAGAGATGATCCCTTCCATAATATGATCCATTGTATGGTGTTTCCCTACCTCAAGGGTTTGATAGTAATAAATGAGGTTTTGAATATTTTCCTTGTATATCTGTTGTGGTTATTGTGTATTCAGTCTTTGGGTTCATAACAATTGGTATCAAAGCACTTTCCTTGGTAGACATTGTGGGAAAATATTTTCTATTTTTTGCAGATTTTTTTTTTCGGAGAAGAAAAAATAGGGCAACGACATTACGAAAATTTTTGGTATATTTATGTGTGAAATTTGTTGAAACAGGTTGTATATCTGAGTTTCTCTCATAATAACACCCAATTTGAAAAAAAAATCATCCGAAATGGAGTCCGGGAAGTCAAGATATTGAAGTTTTAAAATCTGCGATTTTTCAGAGTTATTCCGCGGACGATGGCACGATTTTTTTTATTTATGTAGTAGCTAGAGGCCAAATTTTCCCCAAAAAATTACATATCTGAGTTCCTCTCACAATTTCACCCAATTTAAAAAAAAAATATCAGCCGAAACGGAGTCTGAGAAGTGAAGTTATGAGCATTTTAAATTCAACAGTTTTTCAGGGTTTTTTTCCGGAAAAAACCACGATTTTCTGCCGTAACTTATTGTTCTATTTTTTGGGATTTTTCATGATAGCTGTGGGACCGAAGAGTTCATAGGGTGCTTAGATGACTATTTCCTCTGAAACCCTCAAAGAAATTATACAAATTACTGAAGCATTCAAATCCCAATTGTATGACACATTGGATGTCAAATTGGATGGTCTCACAAACTACCTTAGTGATAGTTTTCGTAGTATTCAAGATTCATTGGATAACATGCAAGAGAGATTTATTATGGAGGACATCGGGGATGAATATCATCAATAAATATATGTTTGGTATGATTTGGAGGCCAATTGCGATGATTTATATATGGATAGTTTTCATTTCTGAGATGACAACCACTTTCATATTTTATTTGATAACTCTAATCCACTTTATGTAGAGAGTATCAATGTGACAAATTGGGAACCAATGATTATTATCAGCATCCATCCTGTATATTCTATAGTGATATTATTCCTTCCAGATTCTGCTATGACCATTTTCCACTATGTGGATGGATCTTCTTATTTGGATTCACATGACAGGTGTCAGTCTTTGGAGCATCATTTTCAGTTGGTTATTGGGTGCCGATATCTTCCATGTGGGGTTCACATGAGCAATTGGACATGGGACCCTGGTTTACAATGGCAGTTGGAATACTTCAGCATGGTGGCTTCCATTTCTCAATGGGACCATGGTTCTCTAGTCTACTTCAGCATTATGGTCCAGACTTATCCATGGGACCTTGGTATATGGTTGTACATCAAGCGTTGAGGACAACGCTTTCATAAGGGGGATGGAATGTAAGGTAGCTAGAGAGGTAGTAGCTAGGAAGATTTCTCCTCTAGAATGTTCTTAGGTGATGGTAGTACTATATAAAGGGGTTCAAGCAATGTAATGGGATATGAAGAGAAGTATTGTGTTTGGAGCTGAAGCTCATTAGGAGGTTGCCCCCTCGAAGAGGCAAGTGAATAGGAGAGGATCCCTTCCATAATAGGATCCATTGTACGGTGTTTCCCTACCTCAAGGGTTTGATAGTAATAAATGAGGTTTTGCATATTTTTCATGTATATCTGTTGTGGTGCTTTTGTACTCAGTCTTTGGGTTCATAACACAATATTTCTCTATTTGGTTCACCCAAGTAAATACCTTCGTTCCATCAAAATTCTTTAATTAAATCTTGGGAAATTTTAATTTAGGATCCCCACCATAATTAACTCCGCTATTAGAGTTAGATTCACTAGTTGAAAATGGATTATTGTTGGCATTTTTTTCAACATTAATACTACCTTTATTTTCATGAGTTCCTTGCATTTTGATATCTCCTTTAGGGAGTCTCTCATATAGAGATTGAAAGATCATGGAATACATGGAATTTTGTATTTCTTATTTATTTTCATCCATCTTCTTTTCCAATTCTTGAATTTGTCTTTGTGAGTTTACCCAGTTATTAGACTTGTCACTCAAATCATTAAGTTGTTCCTTCAATTTGGACACCTTGTTATGTATGTCCTCATTTTCTTATTGAGTCATAGTTGAGAATTCTGAAGGTTTAATTGGTGTTTTCACATTTTTGGGACCCATATGGAGTAATAATAATAATACTCCTCTATACTATCTTTATCACAAATTTTGAATCACCAAAAACAAATCTTCCAATAAAAAGTTATGCCAATTGTAAGTTACGAACCTTTTAAACCCTTAATTTGGAGTCTATCCTCCTGGCCGATCTTCTTTATGATGTAATTTTAAAATTTCGGCCCTTATGAGTCTGAAATTTTGGCTTGGATTACTCTGATATGTTCTCTTTTCAATGTCGTAGGTCTGATCAAACTTGGATGTGCCAAGTGGAAGTTAAGGTAACTTCCACACAACTCACTGATTTTTGGCCTTTCCATGAGAGAAAACTTGTACAACGTGCCACACGTAGAATATTTGATATATGATTATGAAACTTGTAACATAAATAAAAAAAACTATCCTATTTCCAATGAAACTAGTCTCATGGAGTTTGGATCCTCGCTGAAGAAGATATGACCATTTTACCCGAAACACCTATTTGAGACTAGATAATAGGACTAGTCATATACCCTATCTTTCACAGGGTGTATATTCGAACGTGTGATGACCTTGAAGCTGAAATTTTGAACACAAATACCTTGATATGTTCTCTAAATAACCTACAAGTTTCACGATATAAATTGTCCCAGAAAAAAGTTATAGTGAAAACTATAAGATGACTTGCTTGGAGAAGAAAAACCCTAGGATTAATGAGCTTTGATACCAAATGTTATGATCCAACGCCTTAAAATGATAAAAAATCAATGAATTACAATCCACTTCGAGGGGGGAAATTTATTTTACATTATATCCACTTCAGAATACAATATTATATGAGATAAGATGATCCTAAGACTAGGTCTCCTTGGTATATATATAGGAGACAAATGTTACAATTATAATGAAAGCGTGCGATGAAGGGGTTCATAGCCTAGAAAAGAAATGTAACAATTCAATAAGGGGATTGTTGTAGGAAAATCTCCCTGCGGACAGGTAGATCGCCTCTAAGAGCTTGACCCTAACTCTAGACAGAAAATGCTTAACGTGGACACTGACTTCCTTTCAAATCTATCTAAACTAACACATGAGAAGGAAGGATGACAAAAGTACCTTTTTATCGACGTTTGTCCCTGCACGCTCCGAGTTGCGCTCCAATCCTTTGCTCCTCGCTGAGTTATGCAAACAAACAAGATACGACCACTTCCTACTCAATTGATATTAGCTTGAAAATAGATCTATCAATTAATGATAAGTTCATGTAACATCAGACACAAACTAGAAAGAAACAGGCCAAGCGTGTCATATTACTGAGAATAATGACAGCAGTACTTACAATCGTAGATGCGAATGTGACAGCTTCGTCTAACCCTTGCCTGAAAGATCCACAACTTGGATAACAGTAGCTTCACTGATCACTCTTCTTTTGGCTGACTGTGTGTTTCCTCCAAGATCATAGGTTTCATGCTAGCAGTTCTTCCTCAATCAGCTCTATTCCAACACCACTTATGAGATCATTAGTTTGGTGTAATTCTCCATTTCCAGTCCTCTTTCACCATTAGAAAGCTTTCTTATATAGCCTTGGAGAGGCTTTAACCACTTCAGATATCCTTGGGGAAGTTGAGGATTTGCCTCCTTCAGTTGAGGACCTGCCCTGAGATCATGTCTTGACTAGGGATTCGAATCCAACTGCCTTCCACGAATGAAAAGATGCTTCCCCCATTCATCTCAACAGCTTAACTACTACCCAGAATAGGTAGCGCTCCCTCAAAAGGACCATCAGAGCGTTGTAGCGTCCCCTTGTAGGCTTTAGGGGGGCGCCAACGCCCTCAAAATCTATAGCGCTCCCTCAAAAGGGCCAGGGGAGCTTTATAACGCTCCCTGACAGTGTAAGGGGGAGCGTCGGCGCTCTGAGATAGTGTAAGTGATGCAACCTCCCCCAGATCCCGGAGAACGATCGCGTACACCAGGACCTCCTTCCACACTCAGGCCCAAAGAGTCAAAGACTCTTCCAACTCCTCTCGGGAGTTCTTAATACCCACAGTTATTTCCTCGGCGATCTCCCCTCTGCTTGACGGGAAATTGGGTCTCGCGATATCGCGAGACTCGCGAGCACAATTCTCGTGTCGACCAAAATCCCAAACCCTGATCTCCGATGGTCAACGGTCAATGACTCCGTCCTGTCGGGGATTCCCCTATCGGGATATCGCCACTTGCGATGTCAACAGTTTGGAGTTCCAACCTCCGAACCTCGAGGTGTCGATTGCCCGATATGCTGCCACCTGTCCTCCACTGAACCTGGTGGTCCCGCTCAACCACGTCACTCTCTTCTCTCGCGCGATCGGGAATCACGGGATCGCGAATTCATCGGTCGAGATTCCTTGCAATGAGAATTTCTGAGTGCCAAATCCTGACCCCTCGAGATCTCGTGCCACCTGTCACCGTCAAAATCAACAGTCCCGGTAACTTCGGGAAATCGCTACTCGCGATTTCAACAAGTGTGAAACTCTCACCTCACCAAACTCTGAACACCGAACCCTGATGGGCTTTGATCCTTCCCCTTCGCCTAAGGGCTAAACTTCGCGCAACTTCTCCACGATCTGACAGTCGACGGGAGTTCGCGGTTCTCTCCTGCAATTTCTGTCCACCGATTCTCCTCCTTGAGGATTTCTTTTGTTCCAAACTCTGCCCTGTTCGGAACTTCTTCTGGGTCTATTCCCCCAGTGTTCACAACGGGACTATCCCTCCTGAGCTAAATTCCTCTGACTCCTTCAGAGACCTTTTGTGCACGCTTCCTATGCTCGACTTTCAACAGCTCTCTAAGTGTTGAATTCACTCGGACTCTGTGCATTCACAGTCACAGTAATCCATGTCTTCCTTCGCTCAGGCGAACTGCTGAGACTTCTATCTCGCCCTGCACTTCTCCTGCACGGCTTCCTCAAACCAAACCAACTTCTGGGCAGATGAGAATAAGAGTTTAACTGTCTAGCCTCATCAACACACTCTATGCGGATGAATTCCACTGCACTCTATGCAGGAATCTCCTGGCTCAGACAGAGAAACAATTGAAACTCATTCTCCTCTCTCTCACAGACTTCAGTTAAGAACCCTGAAATCACATGCACAGCATATTCAAAAGAAAATGCATATAAAGGAAACAAAACATTCAGGAACACATAAGCAACATAAACAGAGAAAACAACACCAGTCATGAATTGAATTAAATCTCTCTCCTATTAATTCAATCTGTACAGGGGGTTCTCCACAAGTTCTCTGCTCTGCTCTGCTCTTCTGAATGCTTGATCAATCTTCCTGACTCCTACAATAATACAAAGGAGGGTGCCTATATTCCGTTTGCCCTCTCGAATTCTACCACTATCAAATCTGCAATTAATTCCTATCTAACAACATTAAAACTAATAAATGCTTTTCTATCTACAATACAATACAAGTGCGCTTCTTTATGAACGGCTTCATGAAAGAGTGGCGCAACAATTCCCAAGGTGTTTCAAAATTTGGATGTTGGCGCTATCTAGCTATCTTTTCTGCTCCACGCGTTGGCTCGCTTGATGAGTGAGTGATGCTCCTACATCATACTCCTCGGCTCTAAAAATTTCATGGGCTCCTGTCCATGAGTTTCTGTGCAGTGTGTCCATGCTTTTGTATAATTGCTTATGTCTCCCAGTTGGCATCCTCCACTGGGTGATTCTTCCATTTCACCAGGTATTCAAAATACTGCTTATGCCTGGTCTTCTTTGCCACCCGTTTGTCCAGTATGCACTCCATCTGCGGCTTTTCAGCTACTGGTAACTGCTTCTGCCACTGGATGACTGGTTCGTCAGTTCCAATCTCTGCTTCTCCTTCCCTATATGGGTATAAATCCGAAATATTAAAAATCGGAGATATTTCGATGCCATCCGACAATTCAAGCTCGTACGCATTTTTTCCAAATTTCTTCAGGACTCTGCATGGTCCAATTTTCTTCATCTTGAGCTTGTTATATGTTTCCCTTGGGAACCTTTCCTTCCTTAAGTGTGCCAGAACCATGTCCCCAACTTCAAACTGAAGTTGTCTCTTTCGCTGATCGGCTCTGCACTTATACTCTTGATTTGATTTCTGCAGTCGCTGCTTCACCTTCGTGTGAAGTTCTTCCATCGCTTCAACGAATTCTTCAGCACGAGCGCTGCTAGTTTCAGCTTGTCCTGACTCCCTGAGCTCAGAAACTCCCCTCGGCTGTGTCCCATACAAAATCTAGAACGGACTCTTTCTGGTACTCCGATTCACCGAATCGTTGTACGCGAATTCTGCCTGTGGCAATATCTGGTCCCAGCTGCTGTGGTGCTCAGTCACCAAGCTTCTCAATAGATCCCCCAGACTTCTATTGACTACTTTGGTCTGCCCATCTATCTGTGGATGATAAGTAGAACTAAATTCCAAATTAGTCCCCATCTTTTTCCATAGCGTCCTCCAAAAATGACCTATGAATTTTGTATCCCGATCCGAGACTATGCTCCTCGGCAATCCATGTAGTCTCACAATTTCTTTGAAAAATAAGTTTGCGATGTGGGTCGCATCGTTGGTATTTTGACATGGTATGAAATGTGCCATCTTCAAAAACCTGTCCACCACTACAAAGATGGAATCAACTCCTCGTTGTGTTCTCGGCAAACCCAATACAAAATCCATACTGATTGCCTCCCATGGCCTCTCAGGTATGGGAAATGGCTGATATAACCCAGCATTCTGTTTTCGGCCCTTTGAATGTTGACAAATACTACATCTGTCAACAAATCTCTTTACATCGGCTCGCATCCCTAGCCAAAAATATGATTCGCTCAACTTCGTGAATGTTTTGTCATGTCCAAAATGACCTGCTAATCCTCCGCTATGCTTTTCCTTCACCAAATTCTCCCTCATGGAGCAATTAGGTATGCACAATTGATTGCCTTTGAACAACAATCCATCCTGGATCAGGTAGTCTATCCATGGACTCCGATCCTTGAGAATTGGATTCTCAGCTACCTCGTATGCTTCCCCAAAATCTGCATCACCTGCATACATGTCCTTCAGATTCTCAAACCCCAAAGTTTTGACTCTGAATTCCTGCAACAACAAACATTTCCTACTCAAAGCATCAACGACTTTGTTAGCAGTCCCTGAAATGTGTTTAATTACAAATCTGAAATTTTGCATGTACTCTACCCATTTCACATGCTTCTGGTTCAACTTCTCCTGTTGACTCACGAATTGCAATGCATGATTATCGCTGTACAGAACGAATTCCTTGGGTATCAAGTAATGCCTCCACTTCTTTAAAGCCTGTATGATGGCATAAAACTCTTTATCATACGTGGAGTATTTCAGCTTTGCATCATCTAGCTTCTCGCTGAAATATGCTACAGGTCTGTCATCCTGGCTCAAGACTCCTCCAACAACATACCCACTTGTGTCACACTTCACTTGGAAGGTTTTCTGAAAATCATGCAACACCAGAATTGGTTGCTCTGTTATCTTTCGCTTCAACAGATTGAAGCTCCTTTCAGCCTCTACTGTCCAATGAAAAACTTTATGCCACTTCTTCACCGTGTCCATCATTGCTGCGCTAATCCCACTAAAATTTCGAATGAATTTTCTGTAGAAACTAGCTAATCCATGGAAGCTCCTTACCTCGAAAACATTTCGGGGTGATGGCCAATTCCTGATTACGTCCACCTTCTCAGGATCCATTTTTAACTCATTCGCTGAAATTACAAAACCCAAATAAATGAGTTGTGTCTGCAAAAATGAACACTTCTTCAAATTGATCAGCAGCTTCTCCTGCTGTAGCTTCCTCATCACAATGGCCAAATGATTCAAATGCTCAGCCTTGGTTTTGCTAAAAATCAGTATATCATCCAGATATACAACCACAAACTTTCCAATGAATTCCCGCAGGACTTCATTCATCAGTCGCATGAATGTGCTCGGCGCGTTTGTCAACCCAAACGGCATGACCAACCATTCGTACAAACCCTCGTTTGTTTTGAATGTTGTTTTCCATTCGTCTCCTTATCTCGTGTGAATCTGATGATATCCGCTCTTGAGATCAATCTTCGAAAAATAATTTGCCCTGCTCAGGCAATCCATCAAGTCATCCATTCTCGGCAGTGGAAATCTGTACCTGATGGTGATTTTTTTTATCACCCTGGAGTCTGTACACATTCTCCAGCCTCCATCCTTCTTCGGACTCAGTACTGTCGGAACAACACATGGACTAAGACTTTCCCTCACCAGTCCTTTGTCCAGCAGATCATGTACCTGTCTTTTGACCTCCTCGTTCTCCTGAGGTGTCAACCTGTACGCTGCCTTGTTTGGAAAACTTGCTCCAGGTATGAGGTCAATATGGTGATTTACACTCCGCATCGGTGGCAACGAACGAGGTAGTTCGTCCACGATGATATCAGCGAACTCTCCCAATAGTTCCTGAATCTCCTCTGGCAAGTCGTCCACTCTTGTGCTAGTCAGGACAATTCTCGGTTTCCTGACCACAAAGAATTGTGGATCTTCATTCTTCTCCATCTATGTGAGAAGTTCCTTCCCACTCATGAGAAGTATTGTGCTGGTTACTTCCGGCTTCACTTCTTTATCTTTTATCGGAAGCAATCTATGGGTCCTTCCATCCTTTTCCAAAGTATATGTGTTCATCCTTCCGTCATGAACCACATTTCTATCATACTGCCATGGTCTACCCAGCAATATATGACACACGTCCATGGGAATAACATCACACAGAATCTGATCATGATAATTCCCAATTTTAAATTCAACCAAACATTGTTTAGTGACACTTACCCGGTGTCCTTTCTGTAACCACGAGACTTTATATGGACTCGGGTGCTTAGTCGTTTTTAGCTCCAACTTTTCCACCATCTCGGTCGAAACGAGATTATCGGTGCTTCCACTGTCTACAATGACTTTGCATTTCCTATCTTTGGTTGTGCAAGTTGTCCTGAACAGTCTGCTCCTTTGCACAGTGCTCTCCACCTCTTTTTCGGGTGTCAAAAGGATCTTATGCATCCCAAACGATCTTCCACCGTCTGCATCTTCTCTCTCAGCATCACGCCTCTGCGCCTCAGTGATGTGATTTTCTCCTCTATCCATCTTCCTGTCTGGACAGTCAATGGCTTTATGTCCGTCCTTCCCACATGTAAAACACGTGATGATTCCTCCTCGGCCTCTTCCTCTACCTCGGGTACGAGGAAAAGCGTTGGCGTCAGCATAACTGCCACCCTGCTCTGTATGCTGCCTCCTCGGCTCAGCATATTGCTATCCTCACGGTGAGGATCCACCTCTCTCCATTTTACCCTGAGGTCTCTTCCACTCCTCCTTGGGCTTCTAAGTTCTTTCCTGGGCAACCGCTTTGCCTCTGGGCTGGCTTCTGCCTCGCCCTCGCTGTCCCTGCTTGCGGCTAAGATTTTCCTCGGCTTTCAGAGCCATCTGGTAAGCATCTTCCACTGTCCTGATGGTTAGCATGCTTAGCTCGTCCTGAATGTCGTACCTCAACCCATTCAGATATCTCGCCACCTTTTCATCATCGCTCTCCCGATGACCAGCTCGAATGTTGAGCCTGTAAAACTCCTTGGTGTACTCCTTCACCATCATCAACTTCTGCCTCAGGTTCTGCATCCGCCTGAACATAGTGATCTGATAATCTCTGGGGATGAACTTTGCTTTCATCTTAGCAATCATCATGTCCCAGCTCTTGATCTTTTGTTTGCCTTTGCAGCGCCTATCAGCCTGCAACTCGCCCCACCATAAGGCTGCATGTCCTTTAAACTTGGTAACAACATGCCTTACCTTCTTGTCCTCTTCGATATCTTCGTAATCGAAGTAGGTGTCGAGTGATCGGATCCAATCCAGCAAATCTTCTACATCTAGATTCCCCTCATAGATGGGAATGCCCATTTTTGTCTTTGAGCTCATCCTAGTGATGGCCTTGATCAACCGCTCGGTCAAAGCATCCTCTGCTGAGACCTCTTCTGCATCGTGTCCAGCTTCCTCTTCCACCTCGGAATCACTGAACTCTCCTGCACCAGCTCCATGTCTCTGCACAGTCTCAATCTCCTCAAGCCTTGCTCAGAGATCTCGCATCTGGTGCTCTATTTCCGAATTCCTTTCCGGCCTACCTCTTCTTCGGGCGTCCCTGTCTTCCCGATCAGGTGACTGCCTTTCTCTTCTCGGCGGCATGGTGTCTCCTTTATGCTATTCCTCTTCTACTACAAAAGAAAAAGATGTCCGGCTCTGATACCACTTGATGCAACCTCCCCCAGCTCCCAGAGAATGATCGCATACACCAGGACCTCCTTCCACACTCAGGCCCGAAGAGTCAAAGACTCTTCCAACTCCTCTCGGGAGTTCTTAATACCCACAGCTATTTCCTCGGCGATCTCCCCTCTGCTTGACGGGAAATTGTGTCTCACGATATCGTGAGACTCGCGAGCACAATTCTCATGTCGACCAAAATCCCGAACCCCGATCTCCGATGGTCAACAGTCAATGCCTCCGTCCTATCGGGGATTCCCCTATCGGGATATCGCCACTTGCGATGTCAACAGTTTGGAGTTCCAACCTCTGAACCCCGAGGCGTCGATTGCCCGATATGCTGCCACCTGTCCTCCACTGAACCTGGTGGTCCCGCTCAGCCACGTCACTCTCTTCTCTTGCGCGATCGGGAATCGCGGGATCGCAACTTCATCGGTCGAGATTCCTTGCAATGAGAATTTCCGAGTGCCGAATCCCGACCCCTCGGGATCTCGTGCCACCTGTCACCGTCAAAATTAACGGTCCCGGTAACTTCAGGAAATCGCTACTCGCGATTTCAACAAGTGTAAAACTCTCACCTCACCAAAGTCCAAACACCGAACCCCGATGGGCTTTGATCCTTCCCCTTCGCCTAAGGGATAAACTTCGCGCAAATTATCCACGATCTGACAGTCGATGGGAGTTCGCGGTTCTCTCCTGCAATTTTTGTCCACTGATTCTCCTCCTTGAGGATTTCTTTTGTTCCAAACTCTGCCCTGTTTGGAACTTCTCCTGGGTCTATTCCCCCAGTGTTCACAACGGGACTATCCCTCCTGAGCTAAATTCCTCTGACTCCTTCAGAGACCTTTTGTGCATGCTTCCTGTGCTCGACTTTCAACATCTCTCTAAGTGTTGAATTCACTCGGACTCTATGCATTCGCAGTCACAGTAATCCCCATCTTTCTTCGCTCAGGCGAACTGTTGAGACTTCTATCTCGCCCTGCACTTCTCCTGCACGGCTTCCTCAAACCAAACCAACTTCTGGGAAGATGAGAATAAGAGTTTAACTGTCTAGCCTCATCAACGCACTTTATGCGGATGAATTCCACTGCACTCTATGTAGGAATCTCCTGGCTCAGACAGAGAAACAATTGAAACTCATTCTCCTCTCTCTCACAGACTTCAATTAAGAACCCTGAAATCACATGCACAACATATTCAAAAGCAAATGCATATAAAGGAAACAAAACATTCAGGAACACATAAGCAACATAAACAGAGAAAACAACACCAGTCATGAATTGAATTAAAGCTCTCTTCTATTAATTCAATCTGTACAGGGGTTTCTCCACAAGTTCTCTGCTCTGCTCTGCTCTTCTGAATGCTTGATCAATCTTCCTGACTCCTACAATAATACAAAGGAGGGTGCCTATATTCCGTTTGCCCTCTCGAATTCTACCACTATCAAATCTGCAATCAATTCCTATCTAACAACATTAAAACTAATAAATGCTTTTCTATCTACAATACAATACAAGTGCGCTTCTTTATGAACGGCTTCATGAAAGAGCGGCGCAACAATTCCCAAGGTGTTTCAAAATTTGGATGCTGGCGCTATCCAGCTGTCTTTTCTGCTCCACGCGCTGGCTCGCTTGATGAGTGAGTGATACTCCTGCATCAGTAAGGGGGAGCGCTCCCCTCCAAAAACTTAGTTTTTGAGATGCTTTCAGATGGAAAAAGGTCTGCAAGCCTGCTGACTCATTTCTCCTCTTCCAAATCAAATGTTTGAGGTGTTTCAAGTGTCTTTCTCATGTCATTATAGGCATGACATAGGCATCATGGAAGTATGCTTCCTTGACACTTGAGACACTTTTGAGCAACATGCGACACTTGCGACCTTGTGAGAAAAATGCAACACTTGCGACACTATCAAAGTGAGTAATTTTGATGTGTAACAAATTGCCCCCCAAAGTATGAAGTTAGAATATAGGAACTGATAACTAAAATACTTTATAGACTTTCAAGCAAGGGTATAGACTCGGAGAACCTGATGGAAGCTGCACACAAACATCCAACAAATGTCATGACACATTCCAAAACCCAAGGCAGGGATACCTATGCTTGGGTGATCAAGACTTGCGAGATATGGCCGCCATAAAATACATTGCAGATCCATAATTGTATTGACAAGAAGGTATAGCCACTGAAGATACAATGTGGATATATACTCTGATGACTTGGACTGATCGTAGCCACGAAGAATACACAATGGATCTACGAGATGATAAAACATAGCCATGACCAATACAAAGTGGATCTATGTAACAATGTATGTGTTCTTTGTCCAATAAAAACTTCTTTGTAGCCTGGGCAAAGCATATATCAAAATGGTTACTCAACCCAAGGTCTTCTTACCAATCCTGACGTGGCACGATTCTGACCATGCGAATAGATGTCTTGATGTAGAACATGGCAGAAACCACTTGATTACCGGTCAATGGCGTAAACCGTTAACAAGTGCGAGGGAGATCACCATTAATGTCGATGATTCCCAAGGTACCCTAGTACATTCCAACGAATGTGAATAGATGGGCTGAGGTCGAACATCCATGGAATAATCCGATCAGAGGTCAATGATGTAAACCTACTGTCGAACGTGAGGAGGCCTGCCATTGAGGCATGTAGGTCCCAAAGTAATAACAGGTTTCTAAGTCTAGTTCCTGGATAATGCGTTGAAGTCGACAGGAATAGACTCGCCGAGGGAGGGCCTTGATGTATCCCCCATCAACGGCATGAAACGGACATGGATATGTAATTGTCATATCAAATGGACATGGACTGACACAGGTTTTGAGACAAGATATTTGCGATGGCTGACTCCCAAGGCGAATACTTCCCTTGAACACTGAGGCACAACAACAAAACATGACATGGACCAAAACTATGCAGTGGATACTGTGACTTGCATCGGGTGACCCAAAGGAGCAAAAGGAACTCAGAGGATTGGCTCAGTGCAGAGGTTCAACAGACTATGATATGTGAAAATGACAAAGTGTCGTGTTCAAGGGCAACTCTAAGAAGTGCTGGATGATGTTCTCAAGAGACTGCTTGGCTTGCTCCTTTCAATTTTTTCCCCCATCCAGATAGACGAGTACCTC
>ML785204.1:316010-321317 GCA_009831015.1 Picea engelmannii | reverse complement strand
GAGGAAAGCTTACGATAACCTTTTGGAAGTTGAAGTTTTTCCAAAAGAGAAGAAGCCTCGTCCATGCGAGGACAAAGGTGAGAGTAATGATTACCTTTACATAACATGCAAGGGAACTTGATAGTTTTCTTCTTCTTACCAACTTGGACATCACTAGTTGACGGGGTATCATCGACATGACCGACAGAGGCCGATGATGTGGAGGACCACATTTCTAAGACCTGGGTAAGACCGTGGCAATCCCTTAGAAAGTGGTCACCCTTACAAAGGCTGCAAGGGAATTTGGGTTTTGGATTCTTCCTTTTAATCTTGTTGATCTCATCAACACTCCCAGTACTATTAACAGTAACTGGTTTCTTAGGGCCAACATCTGATGTTGTTGGGGTCTTGGTCCTTTTCGGGCTCTTCTTCTTCTTCTCTTTCCGTTTCTTCTTCTTCTGATCAACCCGGTTACTTGCTTTGGAGCTTTCACTAGGCAAAGAAGGAGAAATGGGAGGAGACTTAATGGGTGAAGAAGGAGAAAATTTGACATGAGGTTGATGTGTGGGTGGTGCATTGACATCTAAAGTATTAGGTGCAACTAAAACATTGGGAGGATTCAGGATCACCGGAGTGGGGAACAACCAAACTGGTAATCCGATAGTGAGTCCTGGAAGACTTAGTGTGGCAACATATGGAGGACCAAAGTTTCCAAATGAAGGAAAGGTATAAGGTTCCCCAGAAGAAGGGGTTCCTCCATTGGTACTCCCAGGATTCGATGCCATTAACACTGACTCAACCTAAGGTCCACTAAGTAAAAGAAACAGCATACACTAATAGAATCTAAGAATCACAACCAAGCAAACAGGACCTTCTCTCGATGACCGTACTAGTTGGTGATGAAATCCAATGTCGCGTGATCAAGTCCAGAAGGGGCGGGGATAGGGTGGAATAGTTACAATGGTGACCTGCTTAACGGACTTACGCCTTGGTGCAAGCTTCCATGCAGTAATTGTGGATTTACCCTCCAAGGAGCCCGAGTGAGTTTGAATAATGTCTGCTCCAGGTACAATGAGACTTCCCGTCACCGTCACCTTGTGTAAGACCCTAAAGATTATGGCCACTAAGGTTACCAATTCGCAGTTAGCCCCTGGGCGGGAACAGTTGACAGTCCAATCGGAATGTACGGGTAGGGTATCAAGCCCGAAATCAACTAAAAGGCTTCCATGCAGTAATTGTGGATTTACCTTTAAGTGACCCCCATAATAAAATCTGACCACCACAATCAGTTAAACCATGGAGGGTTAGTCCCCGTAGCTCATTCGAATGCGACCTCGTGCGTAACCCCTGTGTGAGAGGGGGATCCCATGCAGACTTATACGATGATTGGATTTGACTCTCCCTAACTCAGGATGCTAATGTTTGTTTTGGAAACTTTGGAGAGTTATGCTCACAGCCTAATCCAAAGTACTAAGCCTATTCTACTATTGGTGGAGGATCCTAGAAAAGAAAAAGTTCTAGATAACTTTTAATTAGCGTTGATTTTATAGCTGTTCTTTACTCAAAAGGGGTGCATGGAAGTGAAACGAATGAAATTATGACTCAGTCCCAAAAATGCATCAAATATAATAAGCAGTCATTTCTTTTCGATGAACATCTATCTAAGGGAGAGAGAGAGTTCTTTTCACTAATAAACACAAATAAGGAATGTCCTCAAACAATTTCTCAATCAAATCCTGATATGATGCTAAAACTTTTTAGATGCCTTCTAACATGCACAATCAATCATGAAGATGTTTTTTTTTATTGTTTTCATATGAATAATGATTAATTCAAAACAAGGCTCGTCTTGCTAATTATCTTTCTTGGACGAATGAAAATCAGACCAATACAAGAAAGAACCATACAAACAATACACCCTTTCGTCGTAATCAAAACGAAAAAGTGAAAGAAAAGAAGCGATCAAAGAGAAATCAAACTTCACACCCAAACGAAAAAGTTGAAGAACAATGATCTTAACTAAAATCAAGATGAAGGGATCTGTAGGCCTTTGATGACCTTCACCAGGGTTTTTACTCAGTTAAACAGAGAGAAAGACAATGCATGGGTCTCAAACTCCAAATGACAGAAAAACTCAACAACAATGGTGAAGAAGGCTACAAAATCCAAATAGTAAGATGTTCGTTCTTCAAAAAGACAAATGTCAAGGCTGAAAGAGAAGAAGTATTGGCTCACAAGGTTACCCAGCAGAAGAGACACAGAGGCAAAACCTAGAAAAAGCAATTCTGGAAGGTTTTATGGCCAAAAGAGGGCTGGAGCTTTGTTGCCAAAGGCAAGGAGTGTTATAGCGCTCTGTGTAAGGTTATGGGGGAGCACTGGTGCTATGTTAACACTAGGATAGGGGCGCCAGGTCTAAAAATTCCCAAAAATGTCAAAAAATTCCAAAAATTGGAATTCAAACTCGACAACTATGCTGAGTATGATGGGGTTGAGAGCCAATCAGCTCATGAAACCAATCAAAAGAGGAGTGAACCAGGTCTGAAACAATCAAGGGGTAGAACAAGGTCAATGAGGAGAAATCGAAACAAAAAGTTTCGATTCGAGGCTATCTCCCCAGTGGAGTTGCCAATTTCTGTTGTAGGAAAATCTCCCTGTGGACAGGTAGATCGCCTCTAAGAGCTTGACCCTAACTCTAGACAGAAAATGCTTAACGTGGACCCTGAATTCCTTTCAAATATATCTAAACTAACACATGAGAAGGAAGGATGACAGAGGTACCTTTTTATCGACGTTTGTCCCTGCACGCTCCGAGTTGCGCTCCAATCCTTTGCTCCTCACTGAGTTCTAGAAACAAACAAGATACGACCACTTCCTACTCTATTGCTATTAGCTTGAAAATAGATCTATCAATTAATGATAAGTTCATGTAACATCAGACACAAACTAGAAAGAAACAGGCCAAGCATGTCATATTAATGAGAATAACAACAACAATACTTACAATCGTAGATGCGAATGCGACAACTTCGTCGAGTCCTCTTCATCTAACCCTTTCCTGAAAGATCCACAACTTGGATAACAGCAGCTTCACTGATCACTCTTCTTCTAGCTAACTGTGTGTTTCCTCCAAGATCATAGGTTTCATGCTAGCAGTTCTTCCTCAATCAGCTTTGTTCCAACACCACTTATGAGATCATAAGTTTGGTGTAATTCTCCATTTCTAGTCCTCTTTCACCATTAGAAAGCTTGCTTATATAGCCTTGGAGAGGCTTTAACCACTTGAGATATCCTTGGGGAAGTTGAGGATTTGCCTCCTTCGGTTGAGGACCTACCCTGAGATCATGGCTTGACTAGGGATTCGAATCCAACTGCCTTCCACGAATGAAAATATGCTTCCCCCATTCATCTCAACAGCTTAACTACTTCCCAGAATAGGTAGCGCTCCCTCAAAATGACCATCAGAGAATTGTAGCGCCCCCTTGTAGGCTTTAGGGGGGCGCCAACGCCCTCAAAATCTATAGCACTCCCTCAAAAGGGCCAGGGGAGCTTTATAATGCTCCCTGACAGTGTAAGGGGGAGCGCCGGCGCTCCGAGATAGTGTAAGGGGGAGCGCTCCCCTCCAAAAACTCAGTTTTTGAGGTGCTTTTAGATGGCAAAAGGTTTGCAAGCCTGCTAACTCATTTCTCCTCTTCCAAATCAAATGCTTGAGGTGTTTCAAGTGTCTTTCTCATGTCATTATAGGCATGACATAGGCATCATGGCAGTATGCTTCCTTGACACTTGAGACACTTGTGAGCAACATGCGACACTTGCGACCTTGTGAGAAAAATGCGACACTTGTGACACTATCAAAGTGAGTAATTTTGATGTGTAACAGGGATTAATAAGGGTTTTTATACCTAACAAGTGGATTTATATAGGGCTTAACAGACAATGGAAATGTGATGATGATGACAATGAAAAAGACAACAATGATGATGACGACGATGACAACAATGGTGATGATGACGATGAAGATGATGATGATGAGGAGGAGGACAACAATGTTGATTATGGTGATGGAAATGAACAGGACGAGGATGATGATGATGGTGATGACAATGGAAATGAAAATGATCACGAGGAGGACGATGACGATGATGAGGATGAGGACGATGACAATGATGATGAGGAGGAGGACGATGATAATGATGAAACCAATGATGATAATGAAAATGATGAGGATGAGGAGGACGACAATGGTGATTATGGTGATGACAATGACGACGATAACGATGATGACAATGATGAGGAGGAGGAGGACGACGATGACGATGAAGAGGATGACGATGATGATGATGATGAAAATAGTGATGACAATGATGATGATGATAACGATGATGAGGAGGACGATGACAATGGTGATTATGGTGATGACAATGACAACGAAAATGACGATGATGATGACGACGATGATGATGATGATGATGATCACGACGAAGATGACGATGATGACAATGAAAATGACGTCGACGACGATGATGTCATTGATGAAAACAATGATGATTATGATGACAATTATGATGATGTCGACGTCGACGCCGATTTCAATTATGGTGATGACAATGACGACAACGACGACGACGACAATGAAGATGATGATAACGATGATGATGATGATGACGACGACGACGACGACGATGATGATGATGATGATGACGACGACGATGATTAAAATGATGATGATGACGACGACGATGATTACAATGATGATTATGACGATGATGATTACAATGATGATGATGACGACGATGACGATGATTACAATGATGACAATGGAAATGATGAAGATGATGATGACGACGATGATGATAATGAAGAGGAGAATGACAACGTCAATGTTGATTATGGTGATGACAATGACGACGATGAGGATGACGATGACCATGATGATGGTGATGAAAATGGAAATGAAGACGATAATGAGGAGGATGATGATGAGGAGGAGGAGGATGATGATTATGATGATGACAATGATGATGACGATGAGGAGGAGGACGATGACAAAAAAAATGGTGAACATGGTGATCACAATAATGAAAATGATGACAATGATGACGATGATGATGATCATGACGATGACTAGTGATGACGATGTTGACAATGGCAATGGTGATGATGATGAGGAGGAGGACGACGATGATGACTATGACGATGATGATGATAAAGAGGAGGGGGATGATGATGACGACAATGGTGATTATGGTGATGACAATGATGACGACAACGATGATGATGACGACGATGACAATGATGACTACAATAATGATGATGATGGTGATGACAATG
>ML785204.1:301010-311010 GCA_009831015.1 Picea engelmannii | reverse complement strand
TGATGATGACGAGGACAAAGACAATGAAAATGTTGATTATGGTGATGACAATGATGATGACAAAAATGATGATGATGTTGATTAGGAGGAGGATGACGAAGATAATGTTGATTATTGTGATGAAAATGATGATGACGATGTCGATGATGACAATGATGATGACAATGACAATGGAAATGGTGACAATGATGTGGAGGAAGACAATGATGATGAAGGGGATGATGATGATGAAAATGATGATGACGATGACGATGACGATGAAAACGATGATGATGAGGAGGAGGATGACGATAATGGTGATTATGGTGATGACCATGATGACACCGACGATGATTATGATGATGATGATGACGATGACGATGAAAATAATTACAGTGATGAAAATGATGATGATGATGATTAGGAGGAGGACGATGAGGAGGATGATGAGGAGGACGATGAAGACGATGATGAGGAGGAAGATGATGAGGAGGATGATGATGAATATGAATATGATGATGACGATGATGATGATGATGGAAATGACGATGAAGAGTAAAATGATGATGAAAATGGTGATTATGACGATGAAAATGACGACGATGATGACAATGATGATGATGATGATGATGACAATGACGACAATGATGATGACAATGACAATGAAAATGAAGACGATGATGATAATGATGATGATGATGAAAATGGTGACAACGATGATGATGAAAATGACAATGACGACGATGATGATGATGAAAATGTTGATTATGGTGATGAAAATGATGATGACGACGACAATGATAACGATGATGATGATGATGATGATGATGATCACAATGATAATGAAGATGATGATGACAATGGAAATGGTGATGAAAGTGACAATGGAAATGATGATATCATGATGAAAATGATGATGATGAGGAGGAGGAGGAGGAGGACAACGATGACAATGTTGATTATGGTGATGGAAATGATGATGACGATAACGATGATGATGATGACAATGATGACAATGATGATGATGATGATGACAATGATGAAGATGACGATGATGATGATGACAATGACGATGATGATGATGATGATGACGATGATGACAATGGTGATGTTGATGATGAAGATGATGATGGTGATGACAATGATGACAATGATGGAAATGATGACAATGACAATGATGTTGATGTTGATGATGATGATGATGAAAATGATGACAATGATGATGATGATGATGACGACAACGATGATGATGATGATGATGGTGATGATGACGATGATGATAGTGATGAAAATGATTACAATGTTGATGCATATAGCATTGGACAGGTACTTCCACATTGTCTTATGTCTAGCATGTGGAAGTCGTCGAGCGCCTTTTGTGAGACTTTACTTTAATTAAAGGAATTATTAAATTACAGTGTTTTTAATTAGTAATTTGAGTTTTATTTAAGGAAATGTTTTAATTAGAATTAGTGAATTAAATAATATCCATTGATCTCAAGTGAGGTGAGAAGTAATATCAACCATCAATCACTTTGGAGATTAGGGTTACATCATAACTCAATATTATAAAAGCAAGGCTAGGGTGAAGGAGAAGATACTTTTACATAGAGATAACAAATGACTTTTTCTAGTGTGGAGTCATTCGAGAGTGTAGAAGCAAAGAAGGAATTTTTCTTACACATTGTATGAGCGAGTGAGATCTCATAGAGAGAGGGTGAAGAGTATTTCATCCAAGTGTTGATGCAGAGAGAGTTGGATCAAAAAGGAGTTTGATTCAAGGAGATCTTGGATAGGTGGATAAGGACTTCCATCTAGAGATCTAGGAAAAGGAAGAGAGAGAGAATCCATACAACAAAAGGATGGGTCACCATGGACAATGTAGGTTTTCCGGTATGGGTCGTGTAAATAGCATGGGTTTTGGTGTTAAAGTCATGTAGATAGTGCAAGACAATGTGGGTATCAAGGAAATAGTTGTGTTGTTGTTGTATAAGATTGTGTAGTAGATTTGGTAGAAAATCGGGCAGTCAAGTGTAGATGTACTTTGTCTCGTTTCTATTTGGGCCATTTTACCAAGAAGGGAGCCCTTCTAATCTTTGAAGTTATTTGAATGATAATCTTATTTAATGGGAAGAATATCTTTGTGTATTGTGCATGAGATTTTGGTTTTCTTATTTATGCTTCCACTATAATGTTTAGTTGATAACTCAGTTGTTCTTTTATTCAATAAGTGATTTATTTGGAATTAACTGTTGGGTGTTGGGTTGAGGGAAAAATCAACATGGTATGAGAGCATGTTGAAATATTCAACATGGTATCAGAGTAGTTGCTTTGAGAGGGATCCAATCTTAGGTTGCACAAATGACAGATCTATTGGATCAAGAGTGTCATTGTCGGTGTTTGAAGGACCAAGCACAGATCCACTATTTTTTGTAGAAGATCTATTATATTTGTTGGAGATCTTATCAGATCGATAACCAACAAGCATAAATTAAAGGAAATATTTCAAGGAAACAATTGTATTGTAGTCAGATCGAGAACAACGTGGGTATTTAGCTACAAGTCATGTGAAACAATGCGGGTATCAGTGTAACAGTCACATTGTTAGCGTAGATAGCACAGGAAGAGGGCATGCATGAAAGTATAAAGGAAGTTTCAGTAGACGTTTATCATATAAAATCTTGGATATAAAAAGTGGATTGTGATTTGAGGATAGGTTGGATGGGGTTTTCAACTACAGTCCTTTAAAGGAGAGGATCATGTTGGTGTTGATGGAGAACGAGATCTGAAAAATTGCTAATACTCATATCACTCCAACAAATGTAGTAGAACTAGTCATCCATGATCAAAAGGATGTGAAATCCATGTGCATAATTCTAGGCAAAGTGAAGGATCATTTGATCCCTCATTTATCGGGAAAGAAAACTGTGAGGGACATGTGGGAGGATCTGAAGAGTTTATTTTAGAGTAAAAATGAGAATCACAAAATGGTGCTGAGAGAGAAGCTTAGAGACACCAAGATGACATGATCAGACATGGTGACAACTTATCTCACCCGGATACAACAGGTTCAAGATGAATTGGCTACAACTGGGGAAATAGTGACTGATTTAGAATAAGTGAGGATGACACTAAAATGATTCAAGAAGTAGTGGACACCATTCATCAAAGGGATTGTAGCATGTGAGAACCTCCTTGATTGGTCAAGGTTGTGGGAGGACTTCGTTCAGGAAAAAAATTGAGATGAATAAATGAATGGAGTCCATCAAAAGAATCATGATGAGAATCTTTCTCTTTCTAGCTAGGAAAAGAAGGGAAAGTTCAAGAAGATTGCTAGTCGAGAGTCTACCTCTCAAGACAAAAAGAAGAAGGAAATGAGAAAAGTCAAGTGCTTTGCATGTCACAAGTTTGAGAATTATGTAGTTCAATGTTAAAACAAGAAGAAGGGTGGGAACAAAATGAAACCAAAGGTAGTTTCATTGGAAAAGACTCAAATGGATGAGTTTTCCAAGAAGTTTAAACAAACAGAGTTATTACTTATTTCCCAAACTTCTTTGGGCACCATATCAACTGGTGCATGGCTAATAGATAGTGGGGCCACATGTCATATGAAAGGAGCATGGGATTTATTCAATATATTCACATAGTCAGACTCAGATGTGCATGTGGAACTTGGTATGGGCACCAACATGCAGTGAAGGGATCTAGAACAGTGTCATTATGGATGGGGTCAGGAGGAGTGTTGAGATTGATGGACAAGTTATATGTGCCAAAACCTAGGAGGAGTGTGGTATCAGTATCAATAATTGAGAATATGGGATTTGACGTAGTGTTCTAGGATGGGCAGGCACTGATTTGAGTTAGAGAGAGAAACTTGTATAGGATAAAGGTACATCCTATGAAAGAAATGACAAGTAACATAGTGACAAAGAAAAAGGAGCAGGTAACTCTGAAGGTTGAGAAACTTATAGGGAGTTATCCTTTAGATTCAAGTGGGAAGGAGAAGCCTTCCAAGTCTTTCAATAAGGAGTCATTGTACGAGATGACCATGGAGGATGCTCAGGAGTAGGAGGCTTCTAGGAGCATGCTCAAAGGGAAGTCTTCAAAGATGGGTTAGAGCAAGATGGTAGGGATAGCTTTTGTTTCAGAGGGAGCAATCAATCAGGTGGATTGGAAAAGAAACCATGGTAGCATATCTGGTAGTGAATATAGAGCCATATATATGTTGTAGAAGTACCTTCCTTGCTAAGATGGAGTGTTGATGCATGTAGCATTAGACATGTAATTCCACTTTGGATTGTGTCTAGCATGTGGAATTCATTGAGAGCCTTCTCTGAGACTTTACTTTAATTAAAGGAATTATTAAAGTAAAGTGATTTTAATTAGTAAGTTGATTTTTATTTAAGGAAATTCTTTAATCAACATTAGTGAATTAAATAATAGCCATTGTTCTCAAGTGAGGTGAGAAGTAATCTCAACCATCAATCACTTTGGAGATTGGGGTTAGGTCATAACTCAATATTATTAAAAAATGGATAGGGTGAAGGAGAAGACACTTTTACACATAGATAACAAAGAAGGACTTTTACTAGTGTGGAGTCATTTGAGAATGTATAAGAAAAGAAGGAATTTTGCTTACACATTGTATTAGTGAGTGAGATCTCATAGAGAGAGGGTGAAGAGTATTTCATCCAAGTGTTGATGCAAATAGAGTTGGATCACAAAGGACTGTGATTCAAGCAGATAATGGATAGGTGGAGAAGGAATTCCATCTAGACATCTAGGAAAAGGAAGAGAGAGAGAAGTCATACAGTAGAAGGATGGGTTACCATGGACAAACCAGGTTTTATGGTATGGGTCGTGTATATAGTGTAGGTTTTGACATTACAGTCGTGCAGATAGTGCAGGAAAACACTTGTATCAAGGAAACGGTCGCATTGTTGTCATACAATATCATGCAATAGGTTTGGCAACATATTAGGCAATCAAGTGCAGATGTTCTTTGTATATTTTATATTTGGGTCATTTTCCTAGTAAGTGATCCCTTGTAAGTTTTGAAGTTATTTGAATGATAATATTAGTTGATGGGCATAATATCTTTGTGTATTGTGCATGATATTTTGGTTTCCTTATTTATTCTTCCATTGTAATGTTTAGTTGATAAATCAGTTTTTCTTTTATTCAATTAGTGATTTATTTGGAATTAATTGTTGGGTACTAGGTTGAAAAATCAACATGGTATTAGAACATGTTGAAATATTCAACATGGTATTAGAGCAGTTTCTCTAAGAGGGATCCAATCTCAGGTTGCACAAATGAAAGATCTATTGGATCAGGAGTGTCATGGTGGGTGTTTGAAGGAACAAGAACATATCCACTATTTTTTGTAGTAGATCTATCCAATCTACATGAGATATTATCATATCGATAACCAACAAGTAGAAATCAAAGGAAAATTTTCAAGGAAACAACCATATTGTAGTTTTATCAAGAACAATGTTGATATTCGGTTACATGTCACACTGAACAAGGTGGGTATCAATGTAAAAGTCATTTTGTTAACATGGGAAGAGGTTGTATAAGACAATATAGAGGCATATTCAGTAGAATGTTATCAGATAAGATCTTGGAGATGGAAACTAGATTGAGATTTGAGGATAGGTTGGATGGGTTTTCCAACTATAGTCCTTGCAAGGAGAGGATCATGCTAGTGTTGATGGAGAATGGGATATGGGAATTTTATAATACTGAGATAAATCCTCCAACATATGCAGTAGAACTAGTCATCCATAGTCATAAAGATGTGAAAGTCAAGTGCATAATTCTAAACAGAGTGAAGGAAAATTTGACCCCTCATTTATCAGGAAATTCAACTGCTAGGGAGATGTGGGAGGCTATGAAGAGTTTATTTTAGAGTAAATATGAGAATCAAAAAATGATTCTAAGAGAGAAGTGCAGATACACCAATATGATAGGATCATATACAATGACAACTTATCTCACCCGGATCCAACAGTTTCACGATGAATTGGCTATAGTTGGGGAAACAATGATTGATTCATAATTGGTTAGGACGACACTAAAAAGATTCATGAAGCAATGGACACCATTCATAAAAGGGATCATAATACATGAGAACCTCTATGGTTTGTCAAGGTTTTGGGATGACTTCATTTAGGAGGAACTTCGCGATGAAGAACTGAATGGAGGCCATCACAAGAATGATGATGAAAACCTTGATCTTGTCATCGAGGAAAAGAAGGGAAAGTTAAAGAATATTTCCAGTGGAGAGTATACCCCTCAAGACAACAAGAAGAAGTACATGAGAAAATTCAAGTGCTTTTCATGTCACAAGTTTGGGAATTATGCAGGTCAATGTCCGAACAAGAAGAAGGGTGGGAACGAAATGCAACCAAAGGTAGTTGTATTGGCAAAGACTCAAATGGATGAGTTTTCCAAGAAGTTTGAACAGATAGAGTTCTGACTTGTTTCCCATACTTCCTTAGGAATCATATTAGATTGTGCATGGATAATAGATAATGGAGCCACATGTCATATGAAAGGAACATGGGAGTTGTTCGATATCTTGATAGAGTCAGACTCAAATGTGCATGTGGAACTTGGTATGGGAACCAAGCATGTAGTAAAGGGATCTATAACAATGCCATTTTAGATGGACTCATGAGGTGTTTTGAGAGTGATGGATGTGTTATGGGTGTTAGAACTCAGGAGGAGTGTTCTCTCAGTCTCAACGATTGAGAATAAGGGATTTGACATAACGTTCCAGGATAGACATGCATTGATCAAGCCCAGAGGATATAGTTCAAAAATAATAGTTGTTATCAAAGTGTTAGGGACCTAACCCCTCACGTAGGTAGAATAATATATTTCCATATAATAAAGGTAAATATTAATAAGGCCTAGCAATAAAGAAGAATAATTCCAATGTAAGAAGACCTAATAGAAGCTTCTGCTTCTATAAGGATCTTCCTCTAGATGGTTCTTTTGATAGATATATTTAGTATAAATAAGAGTCGAGGGTATGGGAAATTTTGTCTTGGATATTATTGTAATAGAGCTCTGCTCTGCTGGAGGTTTCCCCCTCGAAGAGGCAAGTGAACATTTCTCTTGGTAAACAAAGTGTTATTTCTGGTGTTATTTTGTTATCATTTTGGTATTATCATGGTGTTGTTCTAGTTATATTATTGTTCATCTTCCATTTCTATCTATTTATTTATGTTCTGCATACTTTTTATATCTAGAATATTACAAGTGGTATCAGAGAACCTTCCTCGGCAGAAAACCGTGGGTTAAATTTTTCAGGGTAGAAATGTATTCCGACGTCTTTAAGCTACAAAGATCTGTCGTTATGCACATAAAATCATGGTCAAGGATTCATACACACAAGAAATACAAGTGGTGCTTAAGTGAACATTTGTTGGCCAACCTTGTAACCCTTGTTGGTACCCCTTCAAGTGGTAGTGCATCAGACAACACCTGTATAAGGATCGACCTAGATCTCCTGAAGCCCTCCGTAGATAAACTGATCATCCACCTAACTGCTATAGTGCCACCGAGAACAACACTCAGGATGATACTCTCTAGTACCTAGGTAGTCAGGTAGTACAACTAAGGGTACAGTCTAGCTTCCTTAGTTGGTGCCCTGAGATATTGGGTTGATTACTATTGTTGGACCCCACACATATATTAGAGAGCTATAACACAGGGCAAACCATTGTCTGTAGAACCCTTGAATGCCTAACCCTTGGGATGGAAACGAAAACAGAACAAACAAGATGTATTGTGGCGCAGTTGTGTCTCCTGCATTTGATTTTCGAAATTACTACAAATTTATTCCTATTAATCATTTGGACATTTCATCACTGCAGTATTATTCAGATCAGAGTATACCTATTTTGTTGGATTTCTCTCTTTGTCCTTATTGCAGTCATACATATCATTTTTCAACAAAAAATTTTGTGAACCCAACCCCCTTCCAACAATCTTATTTGGGCTTTACCCCATTGGATTCAACTCGTTTCCCTAATCGTTGTGATACACTTCACCCATAACCCATTTTTTGTGTGGTCCCACCTGCCCCTTTTCGTGTTCCCTCGTCACCATGGCCCATACTCATAGCCAAGACTTGGAAGCTCGCTTCAATACCTTGCACTCTAATTTCACAGAAACCCAACAAGAAGTGTGACAACAAGAAGTGTGACAACTTAGTGCCACTATTCTCTCCATCAATCAAAAAATGTATTCCTCCATCACTGTCTCGATCGAGGAAGTCAAAAAAGAGCTCAAACAAGACATTACTACCCATCTTGAATCTATCGCTACAACGATCTTCTCCAAGCTGCATATCCCTGTAGATATTCCCTTATCTGGCCAACCTTTGCATACCGAATGTGAAACTTCCTCTCATTCCTAGAATTTTTAGCCCCATCACTTTCAGCGTGACCTACGCCTTCTGTGTGTGGATGTGACCAAATTTGATGGATCAGATCCCACTGGTTTGGTAACTCAAATGGAGAATTATTTCTCTTTGTATGGCATTATAGATGAGTTGGTCAAACTTTGGTATGGTGTTATCCATCTAGATCAAGAACATTGACAATGGTTGCAATGGAGAAAAAGTTCCCGCCAAGGGTATGTGACTTGGACACACTTTGTGGAAAATATTTATGAATGCTTTGACACTGACACTAACCCTTTAGGCCATTTGCAAAGGTTGAAACAATCTGGCCCAGTTGAAGACTTTATAGCTTCTTTTGAGTGACTGGATTTTTGTACAGAGGGAATGTCTGATGCTTTTTTCTGAGAATGTTTTATCAGTGGCCTCAAGGATGAGGTTTGTGCTCATGTCCTCATGGCTTGGCCTCATAGTTGGGTGGACGCTACTAAAATATCTAAGGAAGAACAACAGTTTGTCTCTTCTCAAAAACGCAAGCCCTCCTTTACTCCTCACACTAAACCAATAACTCCCACTCCTCCTTATACTCCACTAAAGATCCAGAAATTGACTCGAGCCAAAATGGTTGAACGCCAACTCAAAGGCCTTTGTTATAATTGTGATGACAAATATTTTCTGGGACACAAGTGTAAGGAACAAAATATTTTTATGGCCATCTCGTAGGATGTTGAGGCTCCCCTTGTGTTTGTGTCACTTGAACCCACTAACATAACCCCTCCCTTAGACCCTCTTGAAGTAGAACCAGTCATTTCCCCAAATTCTCTCACTGGCTTCTCTGCTCCCCAAACCCTCAAGCCAATTGGTTATATCAAGAATAGGAAGGTCATCATTCTTGTTGATAGTGGAAGCACCCATAATTTTATTCATCATTGCATTTCCCAAGAAACTAATTTGTATATCCGTGCAATTAATAATTTCCAAATCATCATTGCCAATGGTGGGTCCATGATGTTAATGTTTTATGCCATTATTATAGTTCTTTTCATTTCATAAGATAAGAGCATAATAAGAACAAGATCACTGAGAAATACACATCCACAAGAGACACAACATTTATCCTGGGAAACCCTCTAGGGGAAGAAAACCCAGCAAAAACTTCCTTATCATAAATAGCTTATACAATGTTTCAAGAGATAACTTAACCAATACAGAAAATTCCTCCTCAAGAGATGTGCCACCCTTCTTCTCCTCTCACCAACTTGTAATTGCAGCTTGCCTCATAAGAGAATGAGCAAGTGAAGTGTGTGTTAGAAGTGAGGCACTAGCCTCTTATTTATATCAATCTGGCACGTGTGAAGAGTCGCCATCTGGCAGGGCCGACCTCTCACTCTGGGTGGGTAAACCCACCTTTAATTAATTCTAGCCCTTTCATTATAACTGTTGGGTCTGACTTCTTATTCTACACTTTGTAATTGTCCGATGACCAATCCGCAAAAGGGGATTTGGTCCTTATACAATTATCGACATGATTAATCCTCAATGGGGATTAATCCAATAACAATAATAATAATAATAACATGATTAATCCACAATGGGGATTTAATC
>ML785204.1:266585-288277 GCA_009831015.1 Picea engelmannii | reverse complement strand
GGGCCCCAACAACTCCCCTTATATTTTTACAAAATTTAAAGGGCCCCTATTAAAATCTTGATAATTATAATGAGCTACAGAATCAACCTTTTCAAATAGTTCCATTCCTTGGCTTGCTTTGAGACAAACTTAAGACATTCACTATAGTATGAGACATTTATTACAAGATTATATGTCAAAATTTAGAAACGAGCATAAAAATCTCAATTTAAACAAAAACGTTAATTTTTATCAAATGTTTACTTTCGTTTAAATTATGATTATGTGTTCATTATTTTTCTCATTAGCAAGTTTGACTATTTTGAATAATTTGTTCAATACTTCATCAAATAATATCTTGGTTGGTTTCTCATTTTCATGAAATCATTTGGTGATATTAATTAATTAATTTTTTTTTTTCATTTTGCATCTCATTTCAAAATAATAATAATCAAAGAATTATCTATCATTTGTTTGATTTTGTAAAAAATCAAAATTAATATTTTTTCTCCATTAACTTGAAGCTTATAGATCATATTTGAAAGCAAATTATAAACAATATTTGTTTATAAGTTGTAGTTAGATTAAATTCATTTTTTATTTTTCTAGATTTTGTTTTATTCACAATTTTTAGGTTATTAATTTAGGTTTCTTTTTGTTTCACAGGTTTCTATTATCAAATATTTGATACGGATCTGATCATGGATTGATTTTATTATCCAAATATGTTCAAGATGATTGATCCAAAAATAATTTTGGATTTCTACAAATAATTTTATGAGCAATAACAGATAAAATTTGAAAAGGCATCAAGATCAGACAGACGATTTTGCAAAACTGATTACAGCCAAACTGTGAGAAATTTGAAGAAACAGTTGAAAACCCAGAACCAAAATGGACCCATTTACCATTCATGTAGAGATTTTCTCAAACAAATGCACAAATTGAGATATATTTGGGTCTCTTTTAGAGGAAAATTTCAGGTGGCGGAAATTAATAGTGACGTCCAGACTGTTCATTCATTTTATAAATATATGAGAAAGATCAGAGCCAAGGGGATCCAAGAATTGGAGAGGAGGATTTTTTATCCTTTCTCTTTTGTATATTATATCTTTTGTAAACTTTTTATTTCTTTTTCAAATGGAGTAATGGATGGTTGTAATCTTTGGGAGAATGGACGAGTATTTTCAAAGAAGAATATAGAATTCCAGGTTGCTTAATGGCTTTTGTCCTATGAGTAAAATGGTTTTATTTTTATTATAATATCTTCATATTCTTTGAATAATTGATTATGCATTAATTTAAATAACTTTAGTCTTTTTTATCAATACATGGTTAATTATTATCATTTATGTATTAATTTTTCCAATCTTTAAAGTCTATTATCCAAAAAAATTCTTCCACGATGATAGAATGGACAAGTGATTCCAAAAACTTAATAGAATGACATATATGCATTTTGGCTTTAGCCTTTTGTTTATAATGTTGTTATTTATTTATTTTTAATCCTTTTACATGTGCAGTTCTGATATCTTTAGATTAAATGATCTGTGATATGTAGGAGGTTTATATTATAAATACCATCTATCATTTGCTTCATCAAAATACAAATGCTATGATTATATCTTCGATTTAAATAATGAGATTTATCTTTGAGTTTTAAATTCAATGATAAAATGCATAGATTGCTTCTAGATTTATCTTGTTGTAATCATATATAATTATGAGATCACAGGTTTATGTTTGTGTTTCCTTTACATATCATTGAAACTAAAATGTATGGTTCATCTTTGACTATCCACATGTTTATGTTTCATTAACTTTTTTTGCAAGATTATTTAAATTTATAAAAGAAAAACAATAAATATTTTTATGTGCTTTCTTTATCTGCTTCCTAGAAGTAATCATTTTTCACATCGATTTTCATAAGTTTTGATTAAAACTTGTATCTTGTAAATCATGTAAATAAACGAAACTTGTATATCCTCTGCTTAAATACAACTACTATAGTTACATTTGAACATATGTACATATATATAGTGTGTTTAGTAATTAGTTAGTTATTTCTCTCTTTTGTTCGTTTCTTTTAGGATTCTTAGATTGGCTAACTGAGCCATTAAACCTATCAGAACGAGTTACACCAAACGTCTTGGGTTATTTAGACAACCTCGGACCGGACTCATTCTTCCAATTAACGGATGGTCATTTTCGCCCATCAACAAACCACAAGCAGTTTTGGACCAGCGTGAGCTTCGACTGTGTTAGCAAATCATCAAGGAAGTGTTAGTTTAGTGGAAAGATACAACTCTAGCAGATTCCACTTGGAAACCAACTACCATTCTGCAACAATTTCTCCATCTCAAGCCTTGAGGACAAGGATTATTTTAAGGGGGAGGACATGTTAGGCACCTAACCCCTCACATAGGTATAATAATATATTTCCATGTAATAAAGGTCAATATTAATAAGGCCTAGAAATAAGGAAGAATAATTCCAATGTAAGAAGACCTAATAGAAGCTTCTGCTTCTAGAAGGATCTTCCTCTGGATGGTTCTTTTGATAGACATATTTAGTATAAATAAGAGTCGAGGGTATGAGAACTTTTGTCTTGTATATTATTGTAATAGAGCTCTGCTCTGTTGGAGGTTTCCCCCTTGAAGAGGCAAGCGAACATTTCTCTTGGTAATCAAAGTGTTATTTCTGGTGTTATTTTGTTATCATTTTGGTATTATCGTGGTGTTGTTTTGGTTATATTGTTGTTCATCTTCCATTTCTAGCTATTTATTTCTGTTCTACATACTTTTTATATCTAGAATGTTACACAAAGTTCGAGAGAGAAATTTGCATAGGACAAAGGGATAGGATATGTAAGTAGTGGCAAGTAGCAGAGTGGCAGAGAACAAGGAGAAAGAAGCTCTGAAGGTTGAAAAACTCAAAGGGATTCAACCTTCAAGTTCAAGTGGGAAGGAGAAACCTTCCAAGTATGTCCATAAAAAGTCATGGTACGAGATGGCCATGCAAGATGCTCAGGAGAAGGAGGCTTTCAGGAGTTTGATCAAAGGGAAGTATTCGAAGATGGGTCTGATTGAGATGGTAGAAATAGATTTTGTTTAAGAGGGAGTAGTCAATAAGGTGGATTTGGAAAGCAGCCATGGTAGCAGATCTGGTAGTGAAGATAGAGCCACATGTAGGTGGTAGAAGTACCTTCCACGCTAAGAGGGAGTGTTGATGCATGTAGCATCGTACAAGTACTTCCACATTGGCTTGTTTCTAGCACGTGGAAGTTGTCGAGAGCCTTTTATGAGACTATACTTTAATTAAAATAATTATTAAATTAAAGTACTTTTAATTAGTAAGTTGAGTTTTATTTAAGGAAATTCTTTGATTATCACTAGTGAATTAAAATATAGCCACTGAATCTTGATCTCAAGTGAGGTGAGAAGTGATCTCAACCATCAATCACTTTGGAGATTAGGGTTAGGTCATAACTCAATATTATAAAAGAAATGTTAGGGTTGTTGGAAAATTTGTTTGGACAGTTGGTTGGCATTGATGTCAACCCTTGGAAAAGTCCAGAATCCCTAGAGATATGGTTGGGATTGGTGATGTGATGGGTGGATTTGATGAAGTTTACATGAAGCCTCAAAGGTGTGGTTATGGGACCCTAATTTCGTTCAGGAATATGGAAGTGAAGGGAAGTGTAAATGCAGGTAAGACACTCATAAATGGATAGTCCTTGTTATTCCATTTTCGGTGATAGGTGGTATGCCATGTGGTTCCTCACGGTTAGTGAGATATGGCCTTGTGAAGTTGGAATCCTAGAAGAATGGTCAAGAAGCCCCTGAGTAGTTATAAGTTAATTAATGAATGGGTAAAGTGGTTTTAACAAGAAAGTCAAGAATCCATAAGAATAAGAAAATATGTTACCTAGAAAAATTATAAATACACCTCAAGGAGTCTCTCATAAGTACACACACATACATTGAATATCTATCTTGTGACAATGTTATGGTATATATTCTGGTCTATTGGTGAATCTGACGGCAAGTCTAAGGCAATGGAGAAAGTGCGAGGAAAGAGAAAACGTTTCATAGTTGTAGAGTGTTAGGGATTATTTGTAACCCTAATTAGGAAGGCCCTCACAATTTAGCTTAAGGGTGTCACACAAGGCACTCCCTCCAATTTCCTAAGGGATGTCATGCGAGGCCCCGCATGACAGGGAGTCTTAGTCCCGTGAAGCTAAGACAAATCTGGTACAAACACTGGTACCATGTTGTTGAAGGATATGACAATGTTGTAATTCAATATTACAGTGCAACAGGCTAGCTATAGGTTGCAAGTATGTTTATGTGATTATATCTTATGCTTGGTGATGGTATGGTACATGCTTGAGAGGCATGTCTTGTCGATGCAAAGTACATTGATTAGTAGTACATATTGGTTGTATTGGTTTCTTGGTATCTGTCTTGGTTACATGTTGATGATGCTATATGCTTGAGGCTTATTCTTGGTATACTCTTGAAGCATTGGTACATGGTGTATGGTTGTCATTGATATTGATAATTGTTGAGAAACACACTTGGTATATGATAACACATGTATGAGATACATCTCTTGGTGATCTTGGTACTTTGTTGAGGCACACCATTGATAACACTTGCTTGGTATATCCTATTATATATGGTGTATGGAATGATTGAGTGACATGGTATATGGTTGAGATACATTCTTGTTACATGGTATGGTACATGTGTTGATGTGCATGGTTGATACATGATTGGTACTTGGTATGGTGTTGATATACATAGTTGATGGTTGATGCGTATGGTACAGGTTATGGTGCATGGTTGATGCATGGTTTGGTATAGGTGTTGGTGCATGGTTGATGCACTTGTTGTGGTACAAGTTGTTGGTGCATGGTTGATGTACTTGTTGTGGTACAGGTTGTTGTATACGGTTGGTGTTTGGTATGGTATAGGTTGATGGTTTGGAACATGGTTGAGAGACATATATTGTGATGGTATGTTGGTGATTTTGGTACATGATTGGTAGAGGCATGTGTTGGAGATGTTGGAGATATAGTCGAGAGGTGTCCTTTGTATATTATCCATGTGAGAGTATATGGTTGAGTATCAATGATAGTGACCGGTTGGACATGTTGATAAATGATAGGTTGGATATAGTTATAGGTTGGTAGTGAAAATGGCAGTAGAAGTGACAGTGTCAGTGACAGTGGCAGTTGAAGTAATACTGGTGGTGAAAGTGGAAGTGATTGTGGTAGTTACAGTTGGTCTACACTTATATGTTAGGGAAACATGATGTGGAAAGGGAAGGGGTATTAGCCTCCTTATGGTTGGTGCCAGAGAACAAAAAGAGTTGAATCTTCCTTTGGGTTGGAGCCCAAAAATTAGAGGGTTGTATCCTCCTTCTCGTTGGAGCCAACAAATTCAAGGAGTTATAGCTTCCTTTAGGTTGGTGCCTATAAATAAGGGGGTTGGTGCCTCCTTCAAGTTGGTGCTAGAAAATTTGGAAGTTGGTGCTTCCTATGAATGCATTCTTAATATATATAAGAACGCATTCCATGGTTTTCTCCCATTTGGGTTTCCATGTAAAGTATGGTGTATTGTGTATTTGATGTGATGTTGTTGATGTGATGTTGCTTATGTTTATATGATCATGATATACTGATGATATACTATTGATAAAGTTGACATATATATAGTGTGGTTAAAAGTGGTATAAGTGCTCATACCAATTCACCCCCCCTAGTATTCCAATAATTGGTTTCAAAGTAGGTCCTTCAAGAAAACAATTTAACCACTGGAAGGAAGATCATGGAGAGAAATAGTTTGCATAGAAATGGAATACCATAGTTCGATGGTCAGAATGGTTTGAAGTATGAGATGTGGAGCAAAAGACTGAAAACATTTTTATAGGAACAGGGGTATCATATTTGGTACTCAATTGTTACAAGATACACTACTACAAAGAAGCCAAAGACTGTAGCTAATAAGGCATTGAAAAGAAATAACAAAATATCAATGGATTACATCTAGGAAGGATTACCTAATCCAGTAGGAGAAAAAGTTGGAAAATGTTCATCAACTAAATATATATGGGATAAGTTACATAATATCTACTTTGAGGAATATCCCATCACAAAGACAGATAATGCTAAAGAAAGTGCAGGTACATAACAAGAAGACATATTCTCATCGTGTCAGATAGATTTTGATGAAAAATATTGGGAAGAAGGCATAGTAGACCTTGAAGCAGAATTAACCATTGCTTTAGATGAATTGACAAAATAAAGGAAGAAGAACCAATCACTTGAGGAACAATTAGTCAAGAAGAATTCTCAAGAAAGTTATGAAGAATCCCAACAGGTCATCATGAAAATAAAAGCTCAGTTAAAAGAAGCCAAAAATATTGAAGAAACATACAAAAGTCAGATAGAAGAGAAGCATTGTTTGGAAGTCGAAATAGAAGCACTAATAAAGGAGGAAATATAAGAGAAACATTGTTTGGACACCGAAAGAAAGGAAGCAAAGAATAGAGAGAATATTTGGATAGATCATCTCAAGGAAAGATATGAGGACTTAAATCATCTTGACGAAGAATTTGGTTAAGAATAGAGAAGACTTGAAAAATAAATCATCCCCTTGAAGATCCAAATTGAAGAAGCAAAGAGAATGAAAAAAGTCATGAATGTTGGATTACTGAGAGGGGGCATGAATCGGTAATAGATAAATTCAATCCTTTTTAACCACAATATGCAAGTGTTATATCAATGTAGCATTATCATCCAATAGTTTCAAAGTAAATAAACAATGAACAAATGAGGAATCATACACATACACAGTACATCGGTGTTTTTACATGGAAACCCAAAGTGGGAGAAAACCACATAATTCTTTTTCTTATATGTCTTTAATAATTACATTCATTGGAAGCAGCAAATTCCTTTGTTTTCCAACTGCAACAGGAAAGAGGCTCCAACCCCCTACTTTCTCAGGCTACAACCTGAGGGAAGCTCCAACTCCCCAATTCTCTGGCTACAACCCCCTATGTTCTCCGGCTACAACCGGAAGGTGGCTACAACCACCTGTCCTTTCCCTGTCCAACCACCCTGACGTATAAGTAGAATGATGAAACCACTGTCACACTATCACTGTGAGATATATTGTTGTAAACCTGTACCAATCAACCTACACCAAACAACATGTACCGATAACCTAAACCATGCATCAACCTGTACCTCAACCTGTAATCAACCTGTACCATAAACAAGTGCATCAACCATGCACCAACCTGTACCAAACAACATGTAATCAACATGTACCATAAACAAGTGCATTAACCATGTTCCAACCTGTACCTCAACCTGTACCATGAACAAGTGCATCAACCATACACCAAACCTGTACGAATAACCTGTCCAAACAACCTATCACAACAACCTGTCTCATTAATGTTATCAACCAAATCAAATCTACTCACCAATATCAATCACTAAGACAACTCTCAAAGATGTGTATCAACTAAGCATAACACGACAACTCATAATCATCACCAAGATCAATATGTGATTCTAATAATATACCAATACAAGTATGCTGCATCATCCATAAACCATGTGTCAAAAATACTACTAAAAAGTGCATCCAACCATGTACCAAGTATGTACCAATCATGTATCAACTACTCATCAACTACGACTCGTCAATATGTACCAACATCATCAACTATACACCTCATATACGTGCCAAATCATCAACTACTTGTCTCAACCATGTACCCAACATCTACTTCAACCAAAAGCCCTCATCAATTTCATCATCCAAATCTGATTTGCAACTTTGTAATAGACCTGGTGTATATGATCACATATGTGCAAACCTTCCTTAACTTTAATGACAAGAGACTATCATTTTCATCAAACTTTACTTTAGTCTCACATGACTAATTTTGGATTAGTAAAAAACCCTAACTTGCAATAATCATAACTATGTACCTGTAATGAATAAAGATTTGAAAATTGTACACAATGTTCTTCAGTGTCTTTAATGCAATTCCTCTAGATTTCACTACTTGTAACCTCTCAGAAAAGGAGTTATAGTAAAAATGGCATACCTTGTTGAATTTTGGCTTATTCTAGAGAGTGAACTTGTATAGCATGCCCCGCACAAAATATTTGTTGTATGGATCTAAAAATTGTACACAGAATACTACAGACTGTACTCTAACCAATACATTTTGTCTTACTAAATTTGGATCTATTATGAATAATTTATGGCATTTTTACCCGAAACACTTGTTTTAGAGTAGTTTCAGGACTAGCCACAAACCCTATTTTCCACGGCGTGTAACTCCAAAACTATAACGAACCACAAGCTGAAATTTTTATCACAACTACTTGGATATGTTTCCTCAATGACATCCCAATTTCATGGTCTGAAGCATTCTATAAAAAACGTTATTTTGAAAATGGTGAGATGACCTGTAAATAACATACCTTAGAAAGCATCATCAAAAGAATTTATCCTCCCTTGAATTTTGGTGTTCTTTACTTCACCTTTCCTCTGAAATTTGGCTTAGATATATTTTGGTTACCTCAGTCACCTGTAGATATTCAATATGCTCAAGTGTGATTAAAATGAGAGATCCTTTCCTCTTATTTATACTTTCATGTAACTTCCTCAAGGGGTTACCTTTTAACCATCTTAACCCACTTTCCTTATTTTAGGGTTAACCCACTTCTAACCACTTGTCCACTTAGTAATTTATCCATTAACTTTATTATTTAAATAATTTATTTTTTATCCATTTTGATTTATAGTACACTCATCACTTCACTTTATTATTTAAATAATTTCTTCTTTGCAAACACTTTGACTACTTTGACTTTTTGGCACTTCTAGATGACTCATGAGGGTTATCCAACTTCACATGGCCATAAATCTCTAACCGTGAGGAGTTATGTGACATTCCACATACCAATGGAAATGGAATGAGATGTAATATACATCTAGAATAGTATTTTCTACAAATAGATCAAAACTCGTACCATTATCCATCAAACAAACTTAGGCCCATTACCCAAACCTGGGTTCTCCAACTTCACATGGCCATAACTCTCTAACCATTAGGAGTTATGTGACGTTACACATACCACCAGAAATGGCATGATATGTAATATCCATATGGAATAGTCTTACCTTAAAATATATTAAAACTCATACCGTTATACATCAAACAAAATTGGGTCCATTACTCAAACCTTTGTGTTACTGGAATTCACTACCAGACTTTCTCCAAGGTTTGAGATCAATCACTAAGGGTTGAAATCAATATACAATATCACTCTCCAATGGTTGACATCAGTGAAAGCAAAAAATCCATACCAATTGTCCATCAACCTAAGCCAACTATATGACAATCTCCCCCTTTGGCATTGATGGAAACACCAACATTGATGACAACACTTAGTCATGATAACATTCATGCTTATACTCCTCATAAATGTTTCTATCTCCCCCCCTTTGACATCAATGGAAAAGGGTATCTCCCTTTGGGGATGCTCCCCCTGACTGAAATTTCCTTAGGGTCTCCCCCCTATCTACATGCCTCTGTGCTCTCTCTCCAAGCATTTATATCATGCATCCAATAAATATATCCCCCTTTGTCATCAATGGAAAAGGTATCTTTCCATCTAGGGCTGCTCCCCCTAACCAAACTGTCCTTGGGGATACTCCCCCTGATTGAACTCTTCTTGAAACTGATCTCCCAACCTGAACTGTCCTCTTTATGGTGCTTCCTCATGTAAATATAAGACATATAAGATAAGAATTCAAAAGCATTTATTTTAGAGTAGAAATAACTCTGAGTCTCTGGCGAAGATACTCAAAGGCTTCCCATGGAATTGGTTTTGTAAATATGTCTGGCACTTGTTGTTTTGTGCCCACATATTCAACTCTGATGTTCTTATCTGCAACATGTTCCTGTAGAAAGTGATACTTGATTGGAATGTTCTTCGTTTTGGAGTGCATCACTGGGTTCTTTGAGATATTGATGGCGCTTGTATTATCACAATAGATTGGAATGGGATCATCATACTCAACCTGTATATCTATCAAAGTTTGTTTCATCCATAGAACTTGTGTACAACATGTTGTTGCTGAAATATACTCTGCCTCAGCTATAGATAAGGATATTGATGATTGTTTATTTCTTAACCATGATACTAAACACTCACCCAAGTAGAATTCTACTCCACTGGTGCTTCGTCGGTCATCAATGCAACCTGCCCAATCTTCATCTATGTAGAAAATAAGTGATAGATCCTTTCCTTTTGGATACCATAATCCAAACTCTTATGTTCCTTTGAGATATCTGAAAATCCTTTTCACTGCTAATACATGTGATTCCTTTGGTGTTTCTTGAAATCGTGTCACCTATCCAACTGCCTCCATTACATCTAGTCTGGATGTTGTCACATATGGTAAGATACCAATCATTGACTTGTATTTCCTATGGTGTGTAGACTTTGAATCATCATCTTTGCTCAACTTGGAACTGATTTGCATAGGAATGGTAACTAGTTTGCAATATTCCATTTCGGACCTCTTTAACATTTCTCTGATATACTTAGTTTGAGAAATAAAAATTCCTTGGTTGCTTTGACATATCCGAAGACCCAAAAAGAAGGATAGTTCTCCAAGTAATGACATTTCAAATTCATTCTGCATATCCTTTGCAAATTTTTGGCTTAACCTGTCATTAGTACTTCCAAAAACAATATCATCAATACAAATTTTAATTAATAAAATACTACCTTGAGTTACCTTGATGTAGATGTTGTTTTCTGTACTTCCTTTCCATGGCTCATAGGGAGTTTTGTCATTGTTGTTTCTGAGAATTACTATGTTTACTCAAATTTTGCAAGATGCTCGTAGGATGGTTCTTTGGTTTGTCTCAGCTACCGCATAGACTCCTCATGTATATTATTCATATAATCTAGGAGTCTCTAAGTCATGTGGCTCAGAACAATTCTTAGAAATAAACCACCACTGGATGTATATCTCAGAGCATAAGTAATGGTCCCTCTGAGATATGTCAAGATGTGTTTTGTTGCCACCCAGTGTCTTTGTCTCGGTTCAGTCATGAAATGACTCATTTCAACCATTGCATAGCATATATCTGGCCTAATGTGGATCATGTATATCAATGATCCAATCAACTACATATACCTGGTGGGATCCACCAAATCTGAAATTGTATCAGAATTATCCAGCTTCCTCAAGTTGGTAACCATTGGAATATACATGGATTTGAAATCCATCATACCAAACCTCTTTAGTACATCCACTGTGTATTTTCCATGTGCCAGAAATATCTCGCCCTGTCTTTGCCACACTTCAAATCCTAGGAAGTAATGCATCAAACCTAAGTCTTTCATCTCGAATTCTGAGGTTAGCTCCCTCTTACACTAGGATATTATCCCTTCATCTCTTGTTAGAAAGAGATCATCAACATACAATATTAGTATAAAAAGTTGGTTACCTCCTACCTTGAAGTACAGATTTGCATCAGCATCACTTTTCTAAAAGCCCAGGCTTTTAAGAAATCCATCAATCCTATCATACCAAACTCTGGGAGCCTGCTTAAGACCATACAAGGCCTTCCTTAGCTTGCATACATGATTTCCTTTGTTATGCAGTATAAAACCATCTGGTTGTTCCATAAAGACCTCCTATTCAATCTTTCCATTCAATAATGTTGTTTTTACATCCATTTAATGTAGCTTCCAACCAAGAACAGAAGCTAAAGCAATAATAGTTCGAATGGAGGTATACCTGGCTACAGGGGAAAAAGTCTCTTCATAGTCAATTCCTTCTTTCTGAGTGAATCCTCTGGCTACAAATATTTCTTTGAACTTTTCCACACTTCCATCAGCTGCATGTTTGATCTTATAGATCCATTTGGAAGAAACCACTGATTTGTCTTTTGGCCTTGACACAATGTCCCAAACATTGTTCTTTATAATAGACATGTATTCCTCAAGCATGGAATCCTTCCATACTTGTAATTTATCTTCTTCTTCAAATGAAGAAGGTTCGGCATCACTAATGCTTCTCATCAGTGAAACATAACCTCCAAACCATGAGGCCTCTTCCTTTCCCTGAAAATTCATTTGGGAGAAACTATCCTTTCTGCTTCCTGCACTATTTCTTTAAGCCACCATGGATTCCTTTTGGCTGGAGGTTCTTCAAGAGTTATTTCTAACACTTCAGCAAGTTCTAGGGGCTCATTACTTGGCCCTTCACGATTTTCCTCCCTCTAATCATCTGACTCTTCATTTTCAGAAGAGGGTGAAGCTAGTTGAACTGCTTCTGATTCCTGCTAAATTTATTTGGATTTATTAAATGCGACTTCCTCATGGAAAGTCACATCTATGATTACCTCTATTTTCTTATGAACTGGAACATAAATCCTGTAAGCCTTGGAATTCTCACCATACCCCACAAAAACCCCTTTCTTTCCTGAGTGTTCCATCTTTGTCATCTTTTCCTTAGGGACATGAATATACAAAAGACACCAAAATATCCTTAGATGCCCTACTTCAGGTTTGATCCCTGAGAAGATTTATTCAGGAGTCTTGTCCTTCAAGATAGCATGTGGAAACTTGTTCTAAATATACACAGTAGTGGAGATAGCTTATACCCATAAAGAATTTGGCAGATCCTGGTCAAACATCATTGCTTTCGCTGCCTCATAAATTATCCTTATTTTCCTCTCAGCAACTCCATTTTGTTGAGGGTTATATGGCACCATCAACTGTCTCTTGGTTCCTGCTGACTTGCAGAAATCCTCAAACTGGAGAGATTCAAACTCTCAGCCATTGTCTGTTCTAAGGATTATGATGTGTTTCCCTGTCTATTTTTGAATAAAGGCTTTATACTCTTTGAATTTATCAAATGTGTCACTTTAATCTTTAAGGAAATATATCCAACATTTTCTTGAGTAATCATAAACAAAAATGACAGAATACAAACAACCACTGAGTGAGGGAGATGACATGGGACCACATACATCAGAATGAACCAGATCTAAGATGCCCTGAGCTCTATTGTCACTACTAGGAAATGATTTCTTTATATTTTTGCCTAGCATGCATCCCTTACAAATTTGATTTTTACTAAGAGAAATAGAGGGCATGCCACATACCATGTTTTGTAGATATTGAAGATATTTTTAATGAAGATTTCCAAGTCTTCTATGCCACAACTCGCTGGAGCTAGTCGCATCATGAGCCAATGCCTGAACTGATTGTCCTAACATGATGTACAGTCCTCCATTATGAGTTCCAATGGGTTCTTATGTACTTAAGTGGCTACCTATATCCCATGGTAGTACCTTCCTATCCTTAAAGATCACCCAATATCCCTTGTCCTCAAGGGTTGCAAATGATAGTAGATTCTTCTTGAGCATTGGAACATATAATACTTCATCAACATGAAGTCTAACCCCATATTCCAACCTGAAGGAGATAGAGCCTACTCCCTCTATCTTGTAACATTTGTCATCCCCAAGCTCAACATGCTCTGCAAAATATTTTGTCTCGAAATCTGAGAGGATCTCCTTGAACCCTGTCATGTGCTTTGATGCTGCAATGTATACTAACCAAGTTTTCGGCCTCGTGAAAACTAAACTAGATAAGACAAAAACCAAGTAATATTCTTTTCTATTTTATTTCTCATTAGAAGGACTTTTATGATTTCTTTTGGATTCATCATCCTCAGCAGTTGAGGCATGATGTTTCCCTTTCCTAGGATATTTCTTTCTAAACCAAAAATCTTTAATAAAATGACCCAACTTATTACAACTAAAGAATTTAATCTTAGATGTATCAATATTCTTGCCTTTGAATGTACCTTTGGTGTTTGGCTTCCTCTAAGAGCCTTTCTGGAAATTTCCTTTCTTCTTTCCCTTGAATGTTGATGATAAAGATGAGTGATCTTCTTTCATTGGCTCACTCCTAATAGTTGTGTGACTCTCCTCCTAAAGGAAATCATGCCATAACCTCTCAAACATGGGTTGAATCTCTCTCCCACTTACACTGGATAAGAAGGTCTCCCATGAAGAAGGAAGACCATCAAAAATGGCCTGCACTAAATTATCATCATCCACTGTCACCCCTGTGACCAAAATATGATCACTCATATGGGCTATCTTGGAACAGAAAGATGCCATTGATTCACCTTTCTCCATCTTCAAATACTTAAGCTTGTGATTAAGTGTCCTCTTCTAACTTGGAGCCTGTTTCTCATACAGATTCACCAGGGTATCCATACATTCCTTGGTAGTCATTAACGAAGTCATTGCAAGCATTATATTGTCTTTGACTGAGTCAAGGATGATTCACTTGGAATTTTCTTGACTCTTCCTGAAGGTCACTCTTCCTGCATTATTTGTGGGTTCCTCCACCACTATGGTCACATACTGCTCAATATCATTCCCCTACAAGATATTTGTTATCTGGAGCTTCCACACATTGAAGTTGGAAACTCCTTCAAGCCTATCCTCGACCCTAACTAAAATGGAGGATTCCATGGACCTCGCACTGGAAACTTAATCAATCTAGCTTGGATATGTGTGTACCTGTTGCTACACTTCAACACGTTTAACACACCCTAATCTCTGATACCATGTTAAATTATGAGCTTGATTTCTTAAGCGAATTAATTCTTTTATTTTCTTCAATACTTTGATTACAGCTTAATACACTTCAACAATACCAAATCATAACCGAATAGAAATAACTATGTAGATAAGTAAGCATGCACATCAACAACACATATACCCTGGGGAAACCCTGTACAGGGAGAAAAACCCTAGAAAACAATATTCCTTTATTGCATTAATACTGTAAGATCACTTACAAATATCCACCATGAATGTTATGTTCTTAAAGAGCTTGCCAATATGACTTTGACCTGACAAAGACCTAAGAGACCTTGCTGAAATACACCTCTGATATGTTGCTTCTATTGTTGATATACAACATTGATACAAACAACCATTGAGTGAGGGAGATGACATGGGACCACATACATCAAAATGAACTAGATCTTAGATGCCTTGAGCTCTGTTGTCACTACTAGGAAATGATTTCTTTATATTTTTACCTAGCATGCATCCCTTACAAATTTCATTTTTACTAAGAGAAATAGAGGGCATGCCACATACCATGTTCTGTAGATCTGGAAGAGATTTTTAATGAATATGTCCAAGTCTTCTGCGCCACAACTCGCTGGATCTAGTTGCATCATGAGCCAATGCCTAAATTGACTATCTTGACATGACATACAGTCCTCCACTACAAGTTCCAATGGGTTATGTTGTACTTAAGTGGTTACCTTTATCCCATAGTAGTGCCTTCCTATCCTTGAATATCACCCAATATCCCTTGTCCTCAAGGGTTGCAAATGATAGTAGATTCTTCTTGAGCCTTGGAACATATAATACTTCATCAACATGAAGTCTAGCCCTAGATTCCAATCTGAAGGAGATAGATCCTGCTCCCTCTATCTTGTAACATTTGTCATCCCCAAGCTCAACATGCTCTGCAAAATATTTTGTCTCGGAATTTGAGAGGATCTCCTTGAACCCTGTCATGTGCTTTGATGCACCACTGTCTACTAACCAAGTTTTTGGCCCTGTCAAAAATGAACTGGATAAGGCAGAAGCCAAGTAATATTATTTTCTATTTTTTTTCACATTAGAAGGACTTTTCTGATTTGTTTTGGATTCATCATCCTTAGTAGTTGAGGCATGATGTTTCCCTTTCCTAGGATATTTCTTTCTAAACCAACAATCTTTAGAAAAATGACCCAACTTATTACAACTAAAGCATTTAATCTTAGATGTATCAATATTATTTCCTTTGAATGTACCTTTGGTGTTTGGATTCCTCTGAGAGCCTTTATGGAAAGTTCCTTTCTTCTTTCCCTTGAATATTGATGCTAAATATGAGTGCTCTTCTTTCGTTGGCTTGGTACTAGTAGCTGTGAAACTCTCCTCCTGGAGGAAATCATGCCATAACCTCTCAAACGTGGGTTGAATCTCTCTCTCACTTACACTGGATAAGAAGGTCTCCCATGAAGAAGGAAGACCGTCAAAAATGGCCTGCACTAAATCATCATCATCCACTGTCACCCCTATGACCAAAAGTTGATCTCTCATCTAGGATATCCCAGAAAAGAAAGATGCCACTAATTCACCTTTCTCCATATTCAAATACTTAAGATTGTGATTAAGTGTCCTCTTCTAACTTGGAGCCTTTTTCTCATACAGATTCACCAAGGTATCCATACATTCTTAGGCATTCATTAACAAATTCATTGCAGGCATTACATTGTCTTTGACTGAGTCAAGGATGATTTTCTTGTCCTTGTCTTGACTCTTTCTGAAGGCCTCTCTTCCTACATTATTCGTGGGTTCCTCCACCACTGTGGTCACATACTTCTCAAGATCATGCTCCTGCAAGATATTTTTTATCCGGAGCTTCCACACATTGAAGTTGGTAGCTCCTTCGAGCCTATCCTCGGCCCTGACTGAAATGGAGGATGCCATGAACCTCGCATTGGAAACTTAATCAAGCTAGCTTGGATCTGTGTGTACCTGCTGCTACAATTCAACAAGTTTAACACACCCTAAGCTCTGATACCATGTTAAATTATGAGCTTGATTTCTTATGCGGATTAATTCTTTTATTTTATTCAATACTTTGATTCCATCTTAATACACTTCAACAATACCAAATCATAATCGAATAGAAATAACTATGTATATAAGTAAGCATGCACATCATCAACACATATACCTTGGGGAAACCCTGTACAGGGAGAAAAACCCCGCAAATGATATTCCTTTATTGTATTAATATTGTAATATCGCTTACAAATATCCACCATGAATGTTCTTCTCTTAAAGAGCTTGCCAATATGACTCTGACCTGACAAATACCTAAGAGACCTTGCTGAAATACACCTTTGATATGTTGCTTCTATTGTTGATATACAAGACTGATATGTTGTTGATATATGCCTCTGATATGCAGCCTCTATTGTTGATATACAACACTGATATTCTTCTTTGGTATGTTGCCTCTTTATCACTAATATGCTCCTCTATTGCTTCACCCTTAACCTGCACATAAAATCGTATTGAAGAGAGGGGTCAACCTCTTCTTATATAGGTTGAAGAGGAGAAGAGGAGAGGCTCAAAATAGTAACTTGTTTGCATGCTTCAATCATAAATCAGCTTCATACTTTAGTTTGAACTTATATCTAGACTTGAGACTTTAGTTACAACTCAACATTACACTTTAGTTTGAAAACAGAACTAGACTTAAGAATTCAATTACAACTCAGCATTACACTTTAGTTCTAAAATAGAACTAGACTTGAGACTTCAGTTACAACTCAACATTACACTTTAGTTCTAAAATAGAACTAGACTTGAAACTTTAATTACAACTCGACTCTTTACAAGGCAATTCAAAATTATCTTCATGGTGGATAATGTCACGCGTGCCAACGCACTAGATCAATACATTTATATCATTTCCAATATTAGGAATATCGTTTGTTTCTAGCTCATAGGAATTTTATATTCAACCTAACTTTTGCTAGATGCCTTTACTTTTTCTCATGGCTCACAAGGCTTAACTAGGCTCACAAAGGTTGTACGTTCCCCCTGATTTTTGCACTATTCTATCTATGCTCACAGAGGTTGTACGTTCCCTCTGACTTTTTCACTAGACTGTCTATGCTCACAGAGGTTGTATGTTCCCCTGACTTTTTCATTAGACTCACATAGCATCTCGTTCATCCTGAATTTTGGTTTTACTCACAGAGGTTGTACGTTCCCCTTGGCTTTTGTCAATACCTCACAAGACTGGTTGATTCTCCAAATCTCCCTGGCTAGCTTCAAGGCGACCCATATGGACTCTCATTGGAGAATGATTGTCGATGCTGCCAATTTTAACAAAATTTTCACCCATTCTTCGTGTTTTGAACAACCACTATCAACATACCAACCATCCTTCTTCTTCTTAGGTTGTAGAGTGAGTGTTAATTCTTCATTTCTATATTGATTCTGCTTTCTTATCCATGTTCTCTTCTGAGGCTCCTATCTCTGACTGTTGTTGTTATGTTGTGGTTCTCTAGGAGAGACTGTCATTCTACAATCTTTGGCCATGTGTCCAAAGTTATTGCACTTGTATCATTCCAATTCAGTGCTCAATGATTCAAACATGTTGTAGCTTCTTCTCTATGTTTCACTAGACTTTCCTAGATAACTAGTTTGTGTATGTATTTCAAAGTTGTTTATGTTCCTACTATTAGCTCTGCAACTTACAACTTTATGTCCAAAATTATTGCATGCATAACATAAACCAAAAAAGATAGATTGATACTTGGGAGTTGAAGATATTCTTAAAGGAGTTACTCTTATGAATCCTTCTTCTTCTTGAGTACTATTTGTTTTTGTCAATCGTCGATTCTGAAATTTGAATCTTATCGGTGGAGGAGTGTCCCTATAATCTTCCTTGTAGGTCTTCCTATCCCCTTTGATTGTTTCTGCATAAATTTTTCGATATGTTTCTTGTTATGTTGATTTGGATCTTGATTCCTTTTCTGTTTGATTGTATCCAAGTCCGGACTTGTCATGATTAGGTATTTGACTGCTGATAATGTCATCCAAGACTTTTGAGTTGTTCTGCATATTTTTCTTTTGAAGATTCTTTCTCAATGTGACAATATCTGCTTCCAAATTTCCAATGATCCTATCTCTTTCTTCTAAATGTTTTTTAAGTGCTTCTTCAATTCTTTTATATTTTTCTATTTGAACCTTCAATTTCGTGATGATCTGCTCTAGTTCTTGAGTGTCTTCCTTCTTGTCTAGTTCTTCTTGTAGATTCTTGTTTTTCCTATTTTCTCTTCTTATAACTTCTATGGTAATCAACAATTCTTCTCGGTAGTCAACTTATGCCTCTTCATATTCTTCTTCAATGTCTTCTTTATCATAGTATTCTACTGCCATGAATAGAACTCTTTATGTCTCACTGTCACTGACTTCAGCTTCATTTGATGAGGAGATGTCTTCTTTGGTGCATAAGTTTTTCTTTAAAACTTTCTTTGTGGTTCCTTTGCCTTTATATGTTTGTTTTCTATTTGAGTAATCTTCATCATTCCCCTTATTTTTCTTATGAGGAAATTTTTTAGCAAAATGAACAATGCCATCACAATTAAAAAAAATCAATGGAAGCTTACCTTTATATCTGTCGTTGGTTCCCTTGTTCAATATCTTGAAAAAATTGGCCATTTCTTCATCATCTTCCGAGATGTCACTGTTGTTGCTATGTTATTTTTCTTTTTTCTTTCCCTTTTGCTTTGACCTTTTGGATGCTTTGAAAGTTGCTTCTTTTATATCTAGATTTTACTGTTCAATTCTCATTTCATATGCTGTCAAGATTACATGTAGTTCGTCCATGCTTATTGAGTCTAGATCTTCTCTTTCTTCTAGCGCTGATATCTTAGGATCAAATCTCATAGGAAGATATCTTAGTACCTTTTTAACAATTATAGATTCTTTAATTTCTTCTCCCAATCCTATGATTGCATTTACTGTTTCATTGACTCGTAAGAATTAAGTTGAAATATTCTCATCTTCCTTCATCTTTAGTTTTCAAACTGACCTATGTAAGTTTGAAGCTTTGTTGCTTTGAATTTTGAATCTCCTTCATAAATATTTTGAAGTTTGTCCCAAATCTCTTTAGCGTATTTACAATGCATAACTTTGGTGTATACCAATTCACCAAGACCATTTAGAAGTGAATTTTTGGCTTTGGAATTATTTTGACCGAGTCTTATTGCTCTTTCACTCGTTGGCAGAATTGTTGGTTCTTTGTATCCATCTACTACACATTGCCAAATTTCAAATCCTTGTGCATGCATTTATGTCTTCATCCTTCTTCTCCAAAATGTATACTTATGTCCATCAAACTGTGGTATTCCATGTTTGTACATGTTGTTTCTCTCCATGATCTACCTTTCATTGGTTAAATTGATTCTTGAAGGCACCTTCTCTAATACCAATTATTGGATTACTAAGAGGGGGGGTGAATCGGTAATAGAGAAATTCAATCATTTTTAATCACAATATGCAAGTATTATATCAATGTAGCATTATCATCCAATAGTTGCAAAGTAAATAAACAATGAATAAATGATCAATCATACACATACACAATACACCATTGTTTTTACGTGGAAACCAAAAGCAGGATAAAACCACATAATGTTTTTTCTTATATGTCTTTAATAATTACATTCATTGGAAGCACCAACTTCCTTTGTTTTCTAGTTGCAACTGGAAGCAAGCTCCAAGCCCCTAGTTTCTCAGGCTACAACCTGAGGGAAGCTCCAACTCCCCAATTCTATGGCTACAACTAGAAGGAGGCTACAATCCCCTATGTTATCCGACTACAACCGAAAGGTGGCTACAACCACCTGTCCTTTCCCCGTCCAACCTCCCTGACGTATAAGTAGAATCATGGAACCACTGTCACACTATCACTGTGATATATACTACTATAAACCTGTACCAATAACCTAAACCATGCATCAACCTGTACCTCAACCTGTAATAAACATGTACCATAAACAAGTGCATCAACCATGCACCAAACCTGTACGGATAACCTGTCACAACAACATGTCCAAAAAACCTATCACAACAACCTATCTCATCAATCTTATCAACCAAATCAAATCTACTCACCAAGATCAATCACCAAGTCAACTCTCAAAGATATGCATCAACCAAGCATAACACAACAACTCATAATCATCACCAAGATCAATATGTGTTTCTAATAATATTTCAATACAAGTATGCTACATCATTCATAAACCATGTGTTAACAATACTACTAACAAGTTCCTCCAACCATGTACCAAGTATGTACCAATCATGTATCAACTACTCATCAACTATGACCCATCAATATGTACCAACATCATCAACTATACACCTCATGTATGTGCCAACTCATCAACTACTTGTCTCAACCATGTACCCAACATGTTGTTGATTAAGGTTGGTTGTCATTGATGTCAACCCTTGAAGAAAAACCCGTAGAACAAAGGTTTGGGTAATGGACCCAATAGTGTTTGATGTAAATATGACTCATTATTTTTTTTCATGGTTGATAATAAGTAAATATGGATGAACTCCAAAGTGGTCCCCTTATGGTGAAAGCCCTCACGGGAAGACGCTTTGTGGAGTAAGAGAACACATTCTTAATTGTGAATAATGAGATGAAGGAAAGTGAATTTGTCAGGGAAAATATCCTAGATGGATAGTTCTTGTCATGTCATTTCTGGTGGTATGTGAAACGTCACATAATTCCTCACAGTTAGAGAGTTATGACCATGAGAAGTTGGAGACCCCAGGTTTGGGTAATGGACCCAAGTTTGTTTGATGGGTAACAGTATGAGTTACGATATATTTTCAGATACTACTATTCTATATGGATAGTACATGTCATGCCATTTCTGGTGGTATGTAGAACGTTACATAACTCCTCACGGTTTGAGAGTTATGGCCTTACGAAGTTGGAGGACCCTCATATGTCATCTAGAAGC
>ML785204.1:229873-255996 GCA_009831015.1 Picea engelmannii | reverse complement strand
CATGGTTGAGACAAGTAGTTGATGAGTTGGCGCACATACATGAGGTGTATAGTTGATGATGTTGGTACATATTGATGAGTCATAGTTGATGAGTAGTTGACACATGATTGGTACATACTTGGCACATGGTTGGATGCACTTGTGTATGGTACAGGTTGATTACAGGTTAGTTCATGGTTGATTCACTTGTTTATGGTACAGGTTGGTGCATGGTTGATGCACTTGTTTATGGTACATGTTGATTACAGGTTGGTGCATGGTTGATGCATTTTTTTGTGGTACAGGTTGAGGTACAGGTTGATGCATGGTTGATGCATGGTTCAGATTTATTGGTACAGGTTTACAGTGGTATATCTCACAGTGATAGTGTGACACTAGTTCCATCATTCTATTTCTACTTCAGGGTGGCAGGACGGGGCAAGGACATGTGGTTGTAGCTACCTTCCAATTGTAGCCGGAGAACATTGGGGGTTGTAGCCTCCTTATGGTTGTAGCCAGATATTTGGGGAGTTGGAGCTTCCCTCAGGTTGTAGCCTGAGAAACTAGGGGGTTGGAGCCTCCTTCCAGTTGTAGCTGGAAAACAAAGGAAGTTGGTGCTTTCAATGAATGTAATTCTTCAAGACATATAAGAAAAAACATTCTGTGGTTTTCTCCTGATTTGGGTTTCCACGTAAAACACTGGTGTACTGTGTATGTGTGTGATTTCTTATTTATTACTTCTCATTATTGGATAATAATTCTACATTGATATAACATTTGAAGAAAAAGGATTATAATTACGTTATTACCGATTCACCCCCCCTCTCAGTAATCCAACACATGTACCTCAACCAAAATCCCTCATAAATTTCATCATCCAAATCTGATTCATAACTGTGTAATAGAACTGGTGTATATGATCACATACGTGCAAAACTTCCTTAACTTTAACAACAAGAGACTAGCATTTTCATCAAACTTTACTTTAGTCTCATGTGACTAATTTTGGATTAGTCAAAAACCCTAACTTGCAATAATCATAACTATGTACCTGTAATGAATAAAGATATGAAAATGGTACACAATGTTCTTCAGTGTCTTTTATGCAATTCCTCTAGAGTTCACTACTTGTAACTTCTCAGAAAAAGTGTTTTAGCAAAAATGGAATACCTTGTTGAATTTTGGCTTATTCTAAAGAGCAAACTTGTAGAGCATTCCCTGCACGGAATATTTGTTGTATGGATCTGAAAATTGTACAAAGAATAATATAGATTGTACTATAACCAATACATTTTGTCTTATTGAATCTGGATATGTTATGAAGAAGTTATGATGTTTTGACCCGAAACACCTGTTTTAGATTAGTTTCAGGACTAGACACAAACTCTATTTTCCATGATGTGTAACTCCAAAAATACAACGACCCACAAGATGAAATTTGTATCACATCCACTTGGATATGTTTCCTCAATGGAATCCCAATTTCATGGTCTGAATCATTCTAGAAAAAATGTTATTGTGAAAATGGTGATATGACCTGTAAATAACATACCTTAGAAAGAATCATCAAAAGAATTTATCCTCCCTTGAATTTCAGCCTTCTTTACTTCCCCTTCCCTCTAAAATTCATCTTAGATATCCTTTGGTTACCTCATTCACTTGTAGATATTCAATATGATCAAGTGTTATTAAAATGAGAGAGTCTTGCCTCTTATTTATACTTTCATGTAGCTTCCTCAAGGGGTTACCTTTTAACCATCTTAACCCACTTTCCTTATTTTAGGGTTAACCCACTTCTAACCACTAGTCCACTTAGTAATTTATCCATTAAATTTATTATTTAAATAATTTCTTTTTTATCCACTTTGATTTATAGTACACTCATCACTTCACTTTATTATTTAAATAATTTCTTCTTTGCAAACACTTTGACTACTTTGACTTTTTGGGGCTTCTAGATGACTCATGAGGGTTCTCCAACTTCACATGGCCATAACTCTCTAGCCATGAGGAGTTATGTGACATTACACATACCAATGGCAATGGCATGAAATGCAATATCCATCTAGAATAGTCTTTCCTGCAAACATATCAAAACTCATACCATTATCCATCAAACGAACTTGGGCCCATTACCCAAACCCGAGTTCTCCGACTTCACATGGCCATAACTCTATAACCGTGAGGAGTTATGTGATGTTCCACATACCACCAGAAATGGAATGACATGTATTGTTCATATAGAATAGTCATACCTTAAAATATATTAAAACTCATACCGTTATACATCAAACAAACTTGGGTCCATTACCCAAACCTTTGTGCTACCAGAATTCTCTACCAGACTTTCTCCAAGGATTGAAATCAATATACAATATCACTCTCCAATGGTTGAAATCAATGAAAACAAACAATCCATACCAATTGTACATCAACCTAATCCAACTTTCTGACAATGAAGATTCAAATGATGAAGAAAGAAGAATAGGTTGAGAAGATTGGAGAATAAGTTGTCACATTAAGAGTTAATATCATCAAGATCAGGAAGAACATTGAAGAGAGAGAAACATCCACATCATCATCAATAGAGAATGTTGAAGAGAAGCACTCCAGATTTCCAGAAAAGAAGAATGAGGAAAAGAGTAAGAGTTATGCAGAAGTACTCAAAGGAAGAAATCATGGTCAGCCTGAATCAAAGAAAAATGATAGAGATACATATTCAAGAAGACCCTCCACATTCAAACCACAAAGAATATTTAATCATGATCATGATTAGACAAGTAAATAATTCATAAGGACTACACCACAGTGAATATAATTCACTCCTACGTATGCAAATTTCTTTTATGGTCGTTGTTTTATTTGTACTAACTTTGGACATAAGGCTATAGATTGCAGAGCATATGGAATAAATGTTCAGAAAATAGATACTTATGTGGTTCCCAAAAATGTTGAGTGTTACAAATGTCACAATTATGGTCACATAGCTCATGATTGTAGAAGCATGATTTATACTTCTATGAAAAATAACATGGATATCAAATATAAGAAAATTTGGAAAAGAAAACAAGAACACGTAAAAGAAGAGAAGATGAATGAAGGACACCCAAAATTCATACTCTTAGGATTGGAAATAGTATGATATGAAGACAAATATACAAGGGAAAAGGAAGGTGTCATATACAGGAAGGTTTGGAAAAGAAATGACAAACAAGAAGAATAAGTGAAGAAAGAACAGGTCCCATAAATCGCTTGATTTTCAATAGTTTGAGAAAGAAAATAAGAGCATGTGAATAAATAACAAGACCAAGAGATTGTACTTTCAGGAATTGTAGTGCAGGATCATAATGAATCCACAAGAAGAAAGAAATAAGTTAGAGTTCAGAAAAATAATGAGTCTATAGATGAAGAGGAAGATTACTCTACATCAGAGCAAGTATTTTTCTGAGCCACCCACCTTGGAGACTCCAAGTAAATATGAATATTGAATAGGTGGGGTCAGTGCAGTAGCTATTATAGATCAGAGAACCATCCTTCAAGCGTGTTGAAGTATTTGCAGAAACATATTCAGAGCAGTCAGATAGCAGAAGTACATAATGATATATTGATCAGTTTAGAAGTAGTGATCCAACACAGGTATCAATTGGTAGTTACACAGGCATAAGTTTATGATTATATTCCACATATGTATTCAGGCAAGTTTATCTTCAGTATAGGTTGTCCCATACATGTTGCATTTTATTTCCTATAGAGAAGACTAGTGGACACATCTGATTTAGTTTGAAGAAACAAGCATATGTGATGATCAATTGCAGTCATGTAGCCTTCATGATAGTACTGTGATATATGGGTCAACATTGTGGACAATTGAGTAGCAGAGTTATGGAAATTTTGTGACATATGGACAGAGATGGATACTTAATAGGTACAAAAAACATGGATTGGAGAATATGCATAGAAGTGTATTTGCAATTTGAATCAGTGGAATCAGTTGGTCACAGAAATGTAAAGAAACAACAGAATAGAGAAAAAGAAACCTTCAACATAAGCTATATTATCAGAGGGACATTGCTGAACAGTATGGTGACTGATATCTAAACAATGAACATAACAGGCCATGAAGATTTTAAGTCAAGAAATTTTGAGTTATTTTTATATATGTCAGAGAGTTACAAGAGGAAGCACCAATGGACAATAAGTAGAACTGGAATAGAGGAAAGGAAACATTTATAGGTAGCCCTACAATGATCTACATGACACCTTGAAAAGAAGTCAAAGGAAGATAAATCATCAAGAGACCCAGAAAGGAATATCAGTAGCATACAGACAGGGGGAGACATGTTAATAGGGGGAGTTATCCTTTTTCCCATGATGTCAAAGGGAGAGAAAGAGAAAGATCAGAAGATTCAAGCACATGAATTCCAAGAAGGATTTTTCATAGAGGGTATACTTTTAGGAAAAGTCACAAGAGAAGAGGAACATGAGGAAAGAAACATGTGAAGAGAAATAACAAAGGCATAGAAACAAAGAGAGAGAAAAAATGCATGAAGACAGGGGGAGAAACCCTAAGGAGATATACCCTTTGCCATTGATGTTGTTGGAGCCGCCTTTTTCAACTAATTTAAATGTAATTTTTTAAGGTCAAATATTGGTTTTTGAGTTCTTTTTTGCTTCGTGACATTTTCCTACTGAAAATTTCAATAGTCTCGACATGTGAAATGGCGAGGGATGTTATGTTTCGCAACTTACCACTTTATATCGTTAAACGAAAGTACTTGCTTTTGGTACCTCAGAATATCGCTTTTTGGGGGTCACAAGTCACAATAATTACAAACCCTGATGTACGAGGTCGCGAAAGGTTTTAAAAGCTTACCTCAGGGAAAATCCAGGAGTAAAATTCTTTAAACCCCAGTCAAGTGCTGTCGGGATTTTGCGTCTCGGCATTCACTCCCTCCTAAAACATTATCGTCATAACCACGAAATACGAAACCGCGAGATCCTCACGTAAGTAACCCAGGTTAATATCCAGAGTGTTTAGTTTTGACCATGGTTAAAGCCTCTCGAGATTTCACGACTCGGCATACGTTCCGCCTGAAAACTATACCCTCGAAACCCCGAGCTGCGAAGTGGTGATATAAATTAAAACATGATTAATAAAACACTTAATCTGATTACGTCCTCACTTAACTAAATCTAATCATCACAATCTCGGGTTTTAGAGGCTTGAAGCATCAGAATTATAAGTCTCGATACAGCGAACACCGAAATGTTGATTTAAACCCGGACTAAGGAAGCAAATCCAGCCTAATCAATGTTTAATGCAAATGATAATAATGCACAATTTACGAGGTAATTTCAAATGTTCCTTGCGCCAGCTTGTGCCACGAACCGTTGAATTTTATGGCATTAATTGGAAATAAGGCGAAACGGCAAAGTAAGGATATGGTTTTTATTGCCAAAATCTCTATCTAATTATGATTGGACCGTTCTGCTCGTAAGGACATCGATATGTTAAATGGTCAAAGATATAGATCTTTTGCTTCATTTTTTATTCATAAAGTTCATTTCTATCCCGCATAGAGAATTTTTTCTCAATAAGCTAACTTCTATATGCATACGCATTTTTATTGCAGAAGAGCTAAGTTACAATCCCCTGTCATGGCCCCGCGAAAAGCATCCAAGGCAAGCACGGAGGTTTAAGAACAAGGTTCTGATAATATTTCAGACACTTCACCTCGAAGCGTTGATTCCATACGAACCTGATCATACGTCTCAGAGGTGTTGCAATCACAGTTGGTGAACTACTCAGACGATTCCAGTGACAACGAAACAGACGACATGACTACCAAATACAAGATCATCGTCCAGGCAGAGATGCACAAAGTAGCGGCCCGGCCACATCTTCTACCTTACTATGACATGATCCGATGGGTGCTAGATCATAGACATCCCTACCAGAACCATCATCAACGAGCAAGGGGTCACTGTTGGGACCTTCAGACCAGAAATCTTACAGGTTATGTACAAATTACCACCCACGTCAGACTTCATGTACAATGCAAAATTTTTAGATGGTTTTAAACAGAAGGAATGCGAGAAATACATGAAACGTTTATCTGATTTGATCAAGGATTGGGTCTCGCACCTAGCTAAGTTCAGGGAAGACAGCAATAGAATTTATTCCATATCTTCTTTGGAACCACAGTTCAAATATGTAGCGATGATGACCTGTAGATTGTACGGGAGGGAAGACACCACACATTTTTTCCTCCAATGGGTTCCCTTGATATACTCAGTAGCAGAAGGCTCTTCTTTCGACTGGGCCAAAATGTTATCAGATAGCCTGACCAGTTGAATTACAGAATATCAGATGCAGAAAGTGAGCGGGAAAGCTGCTTCATTTTTTATGCCTACATACCTCATGGACGCAGTATGTGCCATGATGCCTTTTCCCTTGATGAATTGGAGTTGGCCTCCATCGAAGGCTAAGCCAGTCCATATCTACCATTCCAAGCTTTGGGAGGACAAGGCTTCGAATTTCGTATACGAAATCTTCAACTGGGTAATGGTACTGATGCATGTTGCCATCTTCGGTAATCCGCCAACCAGGATATCAGATAGCATCACGGAAAATTTAAGCAGAGTGTTCGATTAGTACGTGGAGAAAGAATCTTCATACATCAAGGTTTTCAGCACTTCTGTCCCTCCGCATGATTTACCCTTACTTATACCCGACAGGCTGGATTGTCGTGAGATTGCCAGGCAAACTGTAATTGGCAGTATAAGTAAAGAACTGAAAGGCTATTCAAAAACGGTATGGCCACCTTTTCCTATTTATTTGAACACCTATTCATTATTAGACTTTGAGCATGTAAAGGTCGAGGCAACAACCCTAGAATATATAAATTTGGTTCATATCGAATTCAATAAACACGATCCACACAAGGTCGTGAGTAATCATTTGGTCAATTGTGGCCTTAAAAGATTTGAGCATGAGAATTCGCCTCATGATGATATTTTCTGAGGCACAAAATCTTATGATGAAGTTTTGGCTTTAATATAAGCCATGTCACCCGAAGAGAGGGTTGATGTTGTCATATTCCAAGAGCATAGGCGGAGTTGCCTTCCTCCAGTATTATGGGGTGAAGATCCGACGATAGCAGAGGAGTAGAAAACAAAAGCTGGAGGATCTAAAGGTCCAGAGCCCGGCCAAGAAGGACAACAAGATAAAGAAGAACAAGCTGGGGGCCCGAAATAGGAAGTCGAGGCTTCTAGTCCTCCAAGCGAGTCAACTTCGGTCATTACTCCCGGGATATCTTCTAAACAGGTCGGCAATCCCATAGACTCCATTACCCCCCTACAGTCTGCAAAGGAAATCCCGGACGCAGGTTGGATTTTGGGTGAAAAATTGACACCTATATTAGTTGAAGAGCTACCTCTGAATGAATTCTTCTTCGATAAGAAGAGGAAAGTGGTTGTGAGACAAGAATTCTACCAAGAGGCAGGTACTATCTCTAAGAAATTTAAAATTTTAACTGATGGGAAAAATATGAAGAAAGTATAATTCGCGACGCAAGTAGCAAGAACATTGGGGGTGTTCGCCACGGCAAACCAATATTCAGTCGGGACCCTAAAAGATCAGCTAAAACGAAAAAATCATTTGATCAAGACACTAGAGGCTAAACTAGCCACAGTAGAGGCTGCTGCAAAATATCAGGCAAGTGTGACTTTAGAGCAAGAAATAATAGAAGATCAAAAATAAATCGAGCACCTTAAAGTTGATCTCGAGCAGGCACAGTTGAAGGTTCATATGAGTCAGACTTAGATAAGACAACAGGGAGAATTGATAGACCAGCTTCGGGCCAAACTAGAATTCATCGAAAGCCAGGTAATCGATATCGGGATATTTCAATCCCAAGCAATAGAGATCAAAAAGAGGTTATCGGCGGCACAATAGGGTCTGCTTGTTAAAGTAGAAACAATTCAAACCAGCTTCCAACTCATTGATCAGGTGTTGGAAAACCTCTCCCTTAAAGAACTGAAGCGGCTCGGGTGGCGTTCGAACAGGCTAGTATAGCCACAACGAGAAGGGAAGCAAGCAGTAATTCTAGTTTTCCCATCGCAGAGTAGACCAGGGGTAATATCCTATTGAAATAATGGGAGCGAAATATATCCGAAGGAAAACAACAAGCTACGAAGCTGAGGAAATCTTGTGAAGAAATTTTCGGTTTGTTAAGAGATATTTGTTTGGGTTCCGATGGTGAAAGTGGCACGGAGATACTGGGTCAGATCAATACAGCTAAATATATGATAAATATCAAGGAAAATGAAGAGAGAGAATTAGCCGAGATATCACAAATAACTCAAACAGACATAGTGCAAATAGACAAATGGCTAGTTAAACCGAGTATGTTGTTATGCTCTATCAATGCCAAAGATCAGCATATGGAGGCAAAGTTTCCACTATTGATGAAAGACTCCTATATTTTTTAGGCAAATAATCAAGCAGAGCCAACTAAGTTGATATCACAACTGGTGCATAAGTGCATAATTTGCACAGAGCATGTGAAGAGGCAAGTTTCGGGTACCAAATGAGAACAAAGATAGAGAAACGAAATGTTTCGACTCCTTGATTGTAACCAAAAACCTCTAGAACTATTGAGATTCTAGTGCAAAATAATTTTGTATGAATATACATTTTGAAGAAAGAAAAAAGGCTGGACCTTTTTGATTAATTGTAATAGAGACTGTCTCTTTTTCGAGACTTAATACGAAGCAATCCGGAGATTCCTAATTCCGTCACTACTGTGTTATGAGTTTGTTCTCTCTATTATTTCATATTCATTCTTACTTCACTTATATATATCTGATGAATGTTGCATTGCAATTTAGTAAAATTTCTACTGCAGTGATTAATATTTAGCTATCTATTGTTTATAGCATTTCCTCTGTATCGGCTACTAGTAGGTACAAGACCTGTAAATCTTTAGGTTGTCATATTTTATGCTTCATCGGACCATTTCTTATCTTATTTTCTTCTTCTGTTTACAGAGTGAGATTCTCTCTCGATCGGAGCCTTATTCTATAGGCAACTTAATGTTTTTCCCATAATTCATACACCTTTTATTTCAAATATAACGCAGTTACGGAAAAAGGCCTTTGGTTTGCAATTTGCTTTTAATATTGATTTCTAAAGTTCTCTTTTATAAAATCAAATTGATACAGCATAAAAACTTTCGGAGTTCTTTAAATTTTTTTGTTCCTCTATGACTGTCCCTGTTGTAAGACAACCCAATATTGAACCCGACTTGACAGATCAAACCCATATTGCTTTAAATCTCTTTGATATCATACTTAAAATAGCTAACACCTGGGTAGAACTTGAACGGTCATGGGCTGCAATTGAAAGGGATATAAACATCCAGGAACAATTGGAAGCCAGGCAGCGACAACCTAGAAATCAACCCTAGCTTCCTTTCCCGAATATATACCCTTCTCCTTTTTACATCTTACTAACTTTCGGATTCCTAGACACTGTACTTTTTGAAGCCTTAAGTACAGACTCTGGAACAACATATTTTTGGTGTCGTTGTTGGGGACGAAGTTACGAAACCTTTTCCCTGGGAAGAATGACATTTTTTCAAGTTTCACCCTTTGATAGTGAACAAAGAGTGAGCACTTTCTAAAAGGATTTTCTTATCTTTCACTTGGCGACTCTACATATAAGTAAGCTGGCATTCAGTCAAAGGAATACTAGACAAAACCCAGAGAACAAGCAGACCATGCATGTTTCAGATCCCGAAAAAATACTAAAAGCTAGAGGTTCTCTTAAGCTGACTACTGCAATCTATCAGCTTAAACACCCGCAGCCCGAGACCAAAAGTTCTTGTGAACCTTCAAATTCGCATAGTACACCTCCCAAAACCATTGATTCATCTTTATTCAGCTCTGTGGTTAAAAGTGAAATCCTTATGAAAACCTCTATCAGACACAAAGGTAAAATCCCGGCAGTAAATTTATCAGTAGTTGATATCCCACCGACTCTCCTTTCAGACTTCTCGACCTCACCCAGTCTCGAAGAGTATACTATATACTCAAATCTCACACCCACGGGATCCCCTGATTATGTCTCCTGCAAATCCAAAGAGCCAAGTCCTCGTGTCCCCATTCACTCGTCTTCGCTTCTCTCATCTCCCGAAGAAGATGAGAATCCATTTTTAGTCTTCCAGAACCCGCTATATAACACACCCTATCCTCGTTAGGTTATACCAATGGCGACCGTTGGAGGAGGATAAAGGGGCCAAGCGCCTCCCCTGCCCCCCAAATTTTTCACTAAAGTAGATGTGAGATATGCACCTTTAGTTCTACCTACACTTCTTCATAACCTTCCTGAAAATTATATAAAAAATTTACCGAAATTTACAGGGGAGGGGGACTTAACTGCGGCCAAACATATAAATTTCTTCGATCAGTTCACTGATATACTAGGTCTGGAACACGAAGACATTTATTCGAGATTATTTGTTCAAACTTTTGAAGGACAGGTACGATCCTGGTTTCGAATCCTTCTCGCAGGGTCTATCCTATCTTACGATGCCTTAGAAGATGCCTTTCTTAGACAATGGGGAGAGAGAAAAGACCACTTATATTATCTAACCGAGTTTAGATCTTTAAAGAAAATAAATTTAGAAACAGTGATGGAATTTATCCAAAGATTTAATAAACTGTATAATAAGATCCCAGTCAAAGTCAAACCCTCCCAACCTGCAGCCAAAGTAACCTTCGCAGGAGCCTTCGAACCCGACTTCACTCTTCTCTTAAGAGAAAGGTGAGGGGATACCTTAACCCGAATGCAGGATGATGTTGTAGAAATTGAATCTAACATGATGGCCTCTAGTAAGTTGAAAGCTAGGATAGAAACGGGGAACATAGAAACCAGACGTTTTAGGGAACAAGTGGGACCCTCAGGATCTAATAGATCTACAGACGAAAAAATGGATGATATGGCTAGGGTAATTAAAGAATTATCGAATAAGATTTCCAGAATGGAGCTAGACCAATCCAAGAGTGATCCTTTCGTTAAAAGAGAATTCATAAGAAACCCCAACCCTCAAAATCAACAAAGGCAGGTTAAAAATGAAGATCAAAAAATCCAAACCCCTTTAAAAAATGAAAATTTTATAGGAGGAAATGACCTAGAAGATTTCGAGGGACTTGAGGAAGACGTGAAAATTTTGGGCGATGACTGCACTCAGCCCTATGTAACTAAAGAAGATTATGAGAGGTCGTTGAACATACCCCAACAGTCAAATGAAGAAGATGATATAAACAACAATGACTTCGTTGTATGCCAAGAAATGTTTGATTCCATGATAGCTGGGGTCCAAGCGAGGTATAACTTGAGGTCTAAAAACAAACCTACATCGATTCCTCAACCGAAGAAAATTATTCCTAGAGGTGAAATATATGTGCATGCCCTAAAAGAGACTAAAACGTCTAACAACAAAACAAAGGAGGCAGACTCGTTGAACCTCAAAACAAAGGAAGTTGAGATCCAAACTAAGGAAATCAAGACAGCCGAAACACCCTCACTGGTAAATAATCTCATGAGTAATAAATCAACTCAGACAAATAAGTTAGAGAAGAAAGACCTTGAGGTTTTAACCAGAGAAACGAACAAAGGTGGTGGTGGTTTTAGTGTCTAAAATGAAATAAATAAGATCAAAATACCGATTTCACTGGTTGAATTAGCAAAAAACCCTACATATCGAAAACAGATAACCAAGGTGATAGGTTGTTTGGACAAAGAAAGTCAATCAGACGAAGTAAATTTGGAAGATGACAAGTCAAATATCACTTTTAGTCCACATTTCGAGGGCGCCAGAGACACCATTGCCCCTTTTTATATCACCCTAAATGTGCATGATCGACTACTGCATAACTGCATGCTAGATTTTGGAGCTTCACATAATGTGATGCCCAAAGCTATTATGGATAGACTAGGCCTCGAGATCACCCAACCTTACGGAGATCTCTACTCTTTTGATTCAAGAAGAGTCAAGTGCTTAGGTATGATAAAATATTTAGTAGTCACCCTTGCACAGGTCCCAGTCAAAAGTGTTCTAATGGATGTAGTTATTGCTGATATCCCCCCAAAATATGGATTAATGTTATCAAGGTCGTGGGGATCCAAACTTGGGGGATCCCTTCAATTGGACATGACTTATGCCACAATTCCTTTATTTGGTGGGCAACTTACTAGGTTATATAGGGAAGCGAGGTTGGCCTATACCGTGAACGATCCTCAGAATTCTAACAATTTTCATGTTTACATTGCTGATCAAGATCTAGGAAATTGTATTTTGTCTTTTGATGATGGTATAGATAGTTGCATAGAAGAAAATTGCATAGACGAGAAAGATTCAGAAAATATGCATAGTACAAGGATCTGGAAAATGTTTTTTGACGGTGCTCTGTTATGTGAAGGAGTCGGTGCATGAGTACTTTTTGTGGCACCTGAAAATAAGTTTGTCGTTCCTTTTTCTTACAGGCTTCAATGGGATATAGACTACACTAACAATGTATGTGAGTATGAAGCTTTAGTTTTAGGATTGGAAGCTGCCAAGAAATTAAACTTAAAGAACCTGGAAGTATATGGTGACGCTGAGTTGATAGTCAAACAGATGAATTGACAATACCAGGCCAAACACCCGAGATTGAGAGCATATAGAAATTGTGCCTGGGATCTAATGGAAAATTTATTTTCGTCTGTAAATATCCACTTCATACCATGCACCGAAAATTTGCAGACCGATTCGTTAGCCAAGGCAGCCTCGACTTTCGCTCCCCCCACGAATTTTAAATTAAAATATCATATAGAGGTAAGGCACCGACCATCCATCCCGAACAACATACAACACTGGCAAGTTTTCAAGGATGACGAACAGATCAGAAAGTTCCTCGAAGCAGTGGGTGACTTTTCTGAAACACACATCGATCAAGAGAATCAAAATGATCACATGTGGATCATGCAAGAAGGAGAAGACCCTCAGGAGTTATGAGAAAAAATTTCCAACCATCGCATGTTAATTTTAAAAAATAATCAGATTCCAAAGAGACTAATCCCCCTGGAGAGAATTTTCGATCAAAATGACATACCTTTAAAATCTACTCTTCAACCCCAGCTAGAAGAGGTTGAAGATTGCGATATAGGGACAAAAGAAGAACCCAGGATGGTGAAAATATCAAAGTATCTTCCTCCTGAGGTGAAAAATAAGTATAAAGATTTTCTTTTATGATATAAAGATGTTTTCGCTTGATCTTATGAAGAACTTAGGACTTACGACACTACCGTGATCGAACACAAGATACCTCTGAAGCTTGGTATCAAACCATTTAGGCAAAAGATTAGACAAATCAACCCTATCTTATTACCCATAGTTGAAAGAGAAGTCAAGAAGCTTTTAGACGCGAAAATAATAGTACCACTGAGATACTCTGATTGGGTGGCTAACCTAGTTCCGGTTAGAAAAAAGAGTGGAGAGATTAGACTGTGTGTTGATTTCAGAAATTTAAATAAATCTTCCCTAAAAGACAACTATCCTTTGCCTAAAATGGATCACATCTTAGAAAAGGTAGTCGGAGCAAATAGGATGTCTATGATCGACGGTTTCTCTGGGTACAACCAAATTGTTGTAAATGAATAAGATAAAGAAAAAACAGCTTTCACTACACCCTGGGGTACATTCATGTATGATAAAATGCCTTTTGGTCTAATGAATGCAGGTGCCACTTTCCAACGTGCTATGGATATCGCTTTCGTCGGTGAAAGAGACAAGTTTATAGTTATCTACCTCGATGATCTAACCGTTTTTTCTAAGTCTGACAAAGACCATTTAATACATCTCAAATAGACTTTCGAAAAATGTTGCAAGTTCGGTCTATCTTTAAACCCTAAAAAGTCTCACTTCACCATGCGGGAAGGTAAACTCCTGGGCCATATTGTGTTCCGAGACGGAATTAAAATTGATCCCAACAGGGTTCAAGCTATAGACACAATAAATATTCCTAGAAATGTAAAGGAAATCCAGTCATTCTTAGGAAAGATAAACTTTTTGAGAAGGTTTATTCCAAACTTCGCTGAAATTGTGAAATTAATCACAGGTATGTTAAAGAAAAACAGTGAGGTAAAATGGACAGCAGAGGCCAAAGACTCGTTTGCACGTATCAAGAGGGTTATAAGTGAGGCACCTGTACTGGCAAGTCCCGACTATCTAAAGGATTTTCTCATTTTCTCATTCACTTCCGAGCACACTATTATGACAGTGCTTCTCCAGAAAAATGAGGAGGGTTTCAAACAACCGATAGCCTTTTTCAGCAAAAGTCTTTGAGACGTGGAACTAAAATATGATATAATGGAAAAACAAGCATATGTTATGGTAAAGGCATTAAAGGCTTTTAGGACTTATGTATTGCATTCCAAGATAATCGTGTATGTACCTACTAGCTCTGTAAAAGACATTCTAGTGTAGCCTGATAGTGATGGCAGAAGGGGATGGTGGCTCACAAAAATTCAAGAATTTGATCTGGAAATAAAGCCGACGACACTAATAAAGGGTCAAGGTTTGGCTAAACTCTTAGCTGAATCCAATTACAAATCCCTCGGCAAAAATAACATACAAGGATGTGGAGAACAAGAATATATTAACGAGATATACGAGCAAACAAGTGAAGTCAGGATCGAAGAGAAGTTTTCATCCTCTGACTGGTACAAAAACATAGTATCCTACCTACTGACTTTGAACTGCCCAAGTGATTTATCTCCATCCAAAGCCAGAACACTAAAACTACATGCGGTCAAATACTGTATATCTGAGGGTAAATTGTTTTGGAAGGACCCACTTGGCTTCCTGTTGGTCTGTTTGGTTGAATCTGAAACAGAGAAGGTCATAAGCGAATTCCACGAAGGAGTGTGTGGGGGACATCACGCTTGGAGAATGACAACTTATAAAATCCTGAGGGCAGGGTATTATTGGCCTAAACTTTTCTCAAATGTAAATGCCAAAGTCAGGGCTTGTGACTCTTGCCAACTATTCACAGGCAAGCATAAACTCCAAGCATTACCTTTAGTTCTAGTCAAAACAGAGGCTCCTTTTCAGCAGTGGGGACTGGATTTTATAGGAAAAATTAACCCCCATTCTAGCACTCAACACAAATGGATCCTAACCACCACAGATTACTTTACTAAATGGGTAGAGGCTATTCCTACCAGGAGGGCTACAGATTCGGTGGTAATAGATTTCCTAGAAGAAAATATTTTATCTAGATTTGGCTGCCCCCGAAAGATAGTAACAGATAATGCTCAGGCTTTTAAATCTATGGCTATGATCAGTTTTTGCCAAAAGTACAATATTGTACTCGTCCATTCTATGGAATATTATCCCCAAGGAAATGGACTGGTTGAATCCTCGAACAATAGTCTGATCAACATAATTAAGAAAGTGTTGAATGAGAACAAGAGATCCTGGCATATACATTTAAAATATGCACTGTGGGCAAATCGGATTGGCACAAAAAAAATCCATCAGTAATTCTCCTTTCCAGATGGTATATAGTACTTACATGGTATTACCCATAAACTTGGCACTTCCCGTGATGAAACTATGACAATATGAGAAAGAAGAACCAAACCACGTCACAAGGAGAATAAATCAGCTGATCGAATTACAGCAGCACAGGGTCGAGGTGGATGAAAGATTGCAAAAATATCAAGACGACATGAAAACGTTATTTGACCGTAAGACAAAAGACAAAGAGTTTCTTCCAGGAGATTTGGTCTTAAGATGGGATGCTAGGAAGGAAGATTTGGCGAAACACAGTAAATTCGATCATATTTGGTATGGACCATTTAGAGTCGCAACTTCCGAAGGAAAAAATTCATTTTTATTAGAAAATCTGGATGGTAAAATCTTCAACGCCCCTGTCAACGGGCGTTATCTAAAACACTACATGACATAATTAGTTCTTTGAGGTTTTCCATTGTATATACCAGTTTGTATTTTCTTTCTATTTCATGGTTCCCTTAAGGTAAGTTTTCAATTTTTATTTTTTAGGTCAATATAAGTAGAGATACATGGTTTTTAAATACATTTAATTTATTTATTTTTAAAAGGGATACTCTTTGTGTTTATAGGATTTTGGTTTGAAAACTAAACGAACGAATGGAAAAAATAGAAGGTCATGTATCAGATATTTTCATTCGCCGAAAACAGGTGACAGAAAAGGTTTTTGGTTATTTTAAAAATGGTAAGGTAAAGGCACGGACTCCTAAAAATTATGTTCCTTAAGAAAGAAGAGATCTCCAAAATCATCATAAAGGTCCCATAAATCTAATGTTCTTACTTAATTGATTATTAAAAAGTACAGTTACTTTCTCTGGGCCCTAATAATTTTAACTTAAAACACAGATAGGTGGTAGTTAAAACAAACGAAAAGTGAAGCATCTCTAGGGAAGGGTTTTCAAAAAAGCGGTTTTAATTTTCGACCCCTTCCCCTCAGCATACAAACATCTATCTGTCACCTTTCTTTCGGTCCTCAGATTTATCTTCTTAAAAAGGCCAAATGTCTTTTCGGATTTATATACGTAGGGAGAAGAGATTATGTTTAAACTTTGAAAGTTGTAAGCGTGTTTTGGAAAGAAGGCTAGTCTTCACAGCTCCTCGGTCTCTTACTAAACAAGTTATGCGTAGGTGGATACTGACTTTTCTAGGTTTTTCAACAGTTTCAAAGGGTTAAGGCTTACTCAAAGGAAAACCCCTAGAAAAATGTTTCCCCTTTTTCTCCCTACAGACCCAAGGTGTTGTGAAAATCAAAGGAAGGTTGGCACCGAGTAATCAAAGCAAGTCGACAGACCTACATTGCAAAATATTACGCAGATATCACCCCTCATACAATATGATTGCCCCCACTTCGTATTCTAAAAATAAAATTATAAGATAGATGATGAAAGGAAAGTCATATCTAATTGTACATCTAGTCTGAAGAGACAATGAAAGGAAATTCAGAAATGATTGCCCTCGTCTCAGCATTTAAATGCATAAATACATTTTGAAGTGGTGAAAGGAAATTCAGCAAAAAAGGGGCAGATAACTTCACCTGGGTACTAAATAGGCCCGCTGGTAGTGAAGCAATATCTGAGATATTTGTAAGGTTATTATACATGAATATCACTTGAGTCTGGTAATCAACTTTTCTCGAGACCGGATCCACATCCTAAGTCCAGATAGGACTCCTCGATTAAAAAATGCCATAAATTTCATTGGATGTAAGCCAAAAAACTGCAAAGATCTATTGGATTTCCTAGAACTATTTTGATTTATCCTAATGCAGACCTAAAATCAAGAAAGAGAAAGAGAAAGTTGCGAAAGGGATTGTAGATGAGTAAGAAATATATTTCAGTATTGAAAAGCCTTACAGCAGTAAAAGACAAAAATCTTTTCTTCCCTCGGTTTATTTTTTCCCTAAAGCAAGTTTCACAGAAGTGAAACCAGTGACTCCATTTACCCAATACATGCACATGGTCTATTGTTCTTCCCGCCTCACAGGGAAATGGGATCCCTAGTTGGAGCCTATGTTGGAGCCGCCTTTTTCAACTAATTTAAATGTAATGTTTTAAGGTCAAATCTTCGTTTTTGAGTTCTTTTTTGCTTCGCGACATTTTCCTACTGAAAATCTCAGTAGTCTCGACATGCAAAATGGCGAGGGATGTTATGTTTCACAACTTACCACTTTATATCGTTAAACAAAAGTCCTTGCTTTTGGTTCCTTGGAATATCGCTTTTCGGGGGTCAAAAGTGACAAGAATTATAAACCCCGATGTGCGAGGTTGCGAAAGGTTTTAAAAGATTACCTCAGGGAAAAGCTGGGAGTAAAATTCTTTAAACCCCAGTCAAGTGTTGTCGGGATTTTTCATCTTGGCATTCACTCCCTCATAAAACATTACCTTCATAACCCCAAAAGACGAAACCGTGATATCCTCACGTAAGTAACCCGGGTTAATATCTGATTGTTTAGTTTTGACCATGGTTAAAGCCTCTCGAGATTTTGTGACTCGGCATACGTTCTGCCCGAAAACTATACCCTCGAAACCCTGAGCTGTGAAGTCACGATATAAATTAAAACATGATTAATAAAACACTTAATCTGATTACGTCCTCACTTAACTAAATCTAATCATCGCAATCTCAGGTTTTAGAGGCTCGAAAGGTCAGAGTTATAAGTCCTGATACAGCGAATGCCAAAATGTTGATTTAAATCTGGATTAAGGAATCCAAGCCAGCCTAATCAATGTTTAATGCAAATGATAATAATGCGCAGTTTATGAGGTAATTTCAAATGTTCTTTGCTCCAGCTTGTGCCATGAACCGTCGAATTTTATGGCATTAATTGGAAATAAGGTGAAACGACAAAGTAAGGATATGGTTTTTATTGCCAAAATCTCTATATTATTATGATTGGATCGTTCTGCTCATAAGGACATTGATATGTTAAGTGGCCGAAGATATAGATCTTTTGCTTCCTATTTTATTCATAAAGTTCATTTATGTCTCGCACATAGAAGTTTTTCTCAATAAGCTAACTTCTATATGTATACACATTTTTATTGCAGAAGAGCTAAGTTACAATCCCCTGTCATGGCCTCGTGAAAAGCATCCAAGGCACGCACTGAGGTTTCAAGACAAGGTTCTGATAATATTTCAGATACTTCACCTCGAAGCATTGATTCCATACGAACCTGGTCATATGTCTCAGAGGTGTTGCAATCACAGTTGGTGAACTACTCGGACGATTCCAGTGACAATGAAACAGACGACATGACTACCAAATACAAGATCATTGTCCAGGCAGAGATGCACAAAGTAGCGGCCCGGCCACATCTTCTACCTTACTATGACATGATCTGATGGGCACTAGATCATGTAGACATCCCTACCAGAACCATCATCAGTGAACAGGGGGTCACTGTTGGGACCTTTAAACCAGAAAGCTTACAGGTTATGTACAAATTACCACCCACGTCAGACTTCACGTACAATGCAGAATTTTTAGATGGTTTTAAACAGAAGGAATGCAAGCAATACATGAAATGTTTATCTAATTTGATCAAGGATTGGGTCTCGCACCCAGCGAAGTTCAGGGCAGACAACAATGGAATTTATTCCATATCTTCTTTGGAACCACAGTTCAAATATGTAGCGATGATGACCTGTAGATTGTACGGGAGGGAAGACACCACGCATTTTTTCCTCCAATGGGTGCCCTTGATATACTCAGTAGCAGAAGGCTCTTCTTTAGACTGGTCCAAAATGTTATCAGATATCCTGACCAGTCGGATTACAAAATATCAAACGCAGAAAGCGAGCAGGAAAGCTGCTTCATTTTTTATGTCCGCATACCTCATGGATGCAGTATGTGCCATGATGCCTTTTCCCTTGATGAATTGGAGCTGGGCTCCATCAGAGGCTGAGCCAGTCCATGTTTACCATTCCAATCTTTGGGAGGACAAGGCTTCGGATTTCGTATACGAAATATTCAACTAGGTAATGGTACTGATGCATGTTGCCATCTTCAGTAATCCGCCACCCAGGGTATCAGATAGAATCACGGAAAATTTAAGCAGAGTGGCCGATTGGTACATGGAGAAAGAATTTTCATACATCATGGTTTTCGGTGCTTCCGTCCCTCTGCATGCTTTACCCTTACTTATACCTGACAGGCTGTCTTGTCGTGAGATCGCCAGGCAAACTGTAATTGGCGGTATAAGTAAAGAACTGAAAGGGTATTCAAAAAAGGTATGACCACCTTTTCCTATTTATTTGAACACCTATTCATTATTAGACTTTGGGCATGCAAAGGCCGATGCAGCAGCCCTAGAAGATATAAATTTGGTTCATATCGAATTCAAGAAACACGATCCACACAGGGTCATGAGTAATCATTTGGCCAGTTGTGGCCATAAAAGATTTGAGCACGAGAATTCGCCTCATGATGATATTTTCCGAGGCGCGAAATCTTATGATGAATTTTTGGCTCGAATACAAGCCCTGTCACCCGAAGAGAGGGCCAATGTTGTAAAATTCCAAGAGCATAGGTGGAGTTTCATTCCTCTATTATTACGGGGTGAAGATCCGACGATAGCAGAGGAGAAGCAAATAGAAGTTGGAGGCTCTAAAGGTTCAGCGCCCAGCCAAGAAGGACAATGGGATAAAGAAGAACAAGTTGGGGGGCCGAAACAGGAAGCCAAGGCTTCTAGTCCTCCAAGCGAGTCAACTTTGGTCATTACTCTCGGGAAATATTCTAAACAGGTCAGCAATCCCATTGCCTCCATTACCCCCCTACAATCTGCAAAGGAAATCACGGATGCAGGTTGGATTTTGAGTGAAAAATTGACACCTATATCAGTTGAAGAGCTACCTCCAAATGAATTCTTCTTCGATAAGAAGAGGAAAGTGGTTGTGAGACAAGAATTCTACCAAGAGGCAGGTACTGTCTCTAAGAAATTTAAAATTTTAACTGATGGGAAAAATATGAAGAAAGTAGAATTCGTGACACAAGTAGCAAGAACATTGGGGGATTTCGCCACAACAAAGCAATATTCAGTTGGGACCCTAAAAGATCAGCTAAAACGAAAAAATCGTTTGATCAAGACACTAGAGGCTAAACTAGCCACAGCAGAGGTTGTTGCTAAAGATTAGGCAAGTGTGACTTTAAAGCAAGCAAGAATAGAAGATCAAAAAGAAATCGAGTGGATTAAAGTCAATCTCGAATAGGCACAGTTGAAGGTTCAGACGAGTCAAACTCAGATAAGCCAGCACGGAGAATTGATAGACCAGCTTCGGGCCAAACTAGAATTCGTCGAAAGCCAGGTAATCGATATCGGGATATTTCAATCCCAGGCAATAGAGATCAGAAAGAGGTTATTGGCGACACAACAGGGTCTTCTTGTTAAAGTAGAAACAATTCAAATCAGCTTCTGACTCATTGATCAGGTGTTGGAAAACAACTCCCTTAAAGAAAGGGATGCCAGAGTAGCTCGGGTGGTGTTCCAGGACGCTATTATAGCCACAACGAGAAGGGAAGCAAGCAGTAGTTCTAGTTTTCCCATCACAGAGTATACCAGGGGTAATATCCTATTGAAAGAATTGGAGCGAAATATATCTGAAGGCAAACAACAAGCTACGAAGCTGAGGAAATCTTGCGAAGAAATTTCCAGTTTGTTAAGAGAGATTTGTTTGGGTTCCGATGGTGAAAGTGGCATGGAGATACTGGGTCAGATCAATACAGCTAAATATATGCTAAATATCAAGGAAAATGAAGAGAGAGAATTATCCGAGATATCACAAATAACTCAAACAGACATAGTGCAAATAGGCAAATGGCTAATTAAACCGAGTATGTTGTTATGCTCTATCAATGCCAAAGATCAGCATGTGGAGGGAAAGCTGTCGCTATTGATGAAAGACTGTTATATTTTTTAGGCAAATAATCAAGCAGAGCCAACTAAGTTGATATCACAGCTGGTGGAGAAGTGCATTATTTGCACGGAGCATGCGAAGAGGCAGGTTTCGGGTACCAAATGAGAACAAAGATAAAGAAATGAAACGTTTCGACTCCTTGATTGTAACCGAAAACCTATGGAACTATTGATATTCCAGCGCAAAAGAATTTTGTATAAATATACATTTTGAAGAAAGAAAAAAGGCTGGACCTTTTTGATTAATTGTAATAGAGACTGTCTCTTTTTCGAGACTTAATACGAAGCAATCCGGAGATTCCTAATTCCGTCACTACTGTGTTATGAGTTTGTTCTCTCTGTTATTTCATATTCATTCTTATTTCACTTATATATATCTTATGAATGTTGCATTGCAATTTAGTAAAACTTCTACTGCAGTGATTAATATTTAGTTATCTATTGTTTACAGTTTTTCCTTTGTATCGGCTACTAGTAGGTACAAGACCTGTAAATCTTTAGGTTGTCATATTTTATGCTTCATCAGACCATTTCTTATCTTATTTTCTTCTTCTGTTTACAGAGTGAGATTCTCTCTCGATAGGAGCCTTATTCTATAGGCAGCTTAATATTTTTCCCATAATTCATACACCTTTTATTTCAAATATAACGTAGTTATGGAAAAAGGCCTTTGGTTTGCAATTTGCTTTTAATATTGATTTCTAAAGTTCTCTTTTATAAAATCAAATTGATACAGCATAAAAACTTTTGGAGTTCTTTAAATTTTTATGTTCCTCTATGATTGTCCCTGTTGTAAGACAACCCAATATTGAACCCGACTTGACAGATCAAACCCATGTCGCTTTAAATCTCTTTGATATCATACTTAAAATAGATAACACCCGGGTAGAACTTGAACGGTCATGGGCTGCAATTGAAAGGAATATAAACATCCAGGCACAGTTGGAAGCCAGGCAGCGACAACCTAGAAATCAACCCTAGCTTCCTTTCCCGAAGATATACCCTTCTCCTTTTTACATCTTACTAACTTTCAGATGCCTAGACACTATACTTTTTGAAGCCTTAAGTACAGACTCTGGAACAACAGATGTCAAAGGGGGAGAGTAAGAAACATTGATGAGGAGTAATGGTCACAGGGGGAGCATTAGTGTTTCCATCAATGTTTCAATCAATGTTGGTGTTTCCATCAATGCCAAAGGGGGATATTGTTGGAAAATTGGTTTGGATGGTTGTTTTTCATTGATGTCAACCCTTGGAGAAGTACAGAAGCCCTAGATATATGGTTGAGATTGATGATGTGATGGGTGCATTTGATGAAGTCTAAGGGAGCCTTTGTAAGCTTTGAAGTTATTTGAATGATGAGCTTATTTGATGGGAAGAATATCTTTGTGTATTGTGTATGAGATTTTGTTTTCCTTATTTATTCTTCCATTGTAATGTTTAGTTGATAACTCAATTGTGATTTTATTCAATAAGTGATTTATTTGGAATTAATTGTTAGGTTTTGGGTTGAGGGAAAAATCAACAGATAATGGCAATGACGACAATGATGATAGTGACAATGATGATGACAATGATAATGATCATGAAAATGAAAATGATGACTATGACGATGACAATGATGATGATGACGATGACAAAAATGGTGATGAAAATGATGATGAAGAGGAGGAATATGATGAAAACAATGTTGATTATGATGATGAAAATGGCGACGACAAAGATGATGATGACGATGATTACGATGACGATGATGATGGTGATGGTGATGATGATGATGAAAACGATGATGGTGATGGCGATGATGAAAATGATGATGGTTATGATGTCAATGATGACAATGATGATGGTGATGACCATGGAAATGATGATGATTATGAGGAGGAGGAGGACGATGACAATGATGATGATGATGATGACAATGAAATTGATGATGACATTTAGGACGAGGAAGATGATGAAGATGACAACAATGGTAATTATGATGATGACAATTATAACAATGACGATGATGAGGAAGAGGATGATGATAACAATGAAGACGATTATGAATGTAGGCAATGACAATATTGATGATGAAAATGAAAATAGTGATGATGACAATGATGATTGTGATGATGATGATAAAGACGATGAAAAGGATGATGATGACAATGATGATGAGGACGATGATGACAATGGAAATGATGATGATGATGACGACGATGACAACAATGATGATGATGATGACGATGGTGATGATGATGATGTTGATGAGGACAACGAAGACAATGTTGATTACGGTGATGATAATGATGACGACGACAACGAAGATGACGATGATGATGTCGATGATGATAATAACGATGATCAAAATGATGACGGTTATGACCATGGCATTTTCATAGGTTGCTTCACATGAATCGAACTTCTGATGAAAGTTCATCATGATTTTGACTGATAGAGAATGCGTCGAACTGCTGAAAATTTTTTTTATGAAGTTTGATGTATAGAGAACAAAGTTGTAATTACAATGAACTTTGAGAATCCTAGAAAAAAAATAATCAAAAATTTAATAATTATGTAATAATTTTCAACAGTATCATTAATTTTATCCTTATTGTCATAATATTTCATCAAATTTTGACCCCATATGTACTAGTGCTATAATTTGAATGCATACATCATGAACCATCTTTTTTTTCGTAATCATCACCACTGGTGAAGAGAAAGATCTTTGGCTAAGTTGAATGATGTCTACCTCTAACATTTATTGGATGATATGCTTAATATCACTCTTATGTGCATATGGATACCTATAAGTCCTAATGTTAGGTGGTACACTTCTTGGTTGCAAATGAATAGCATGGTCATGATATTGAGTAGGGGGAGACCCTTTTAAGGAAATTCTCCAAATAGCTCAAAATGATTGTTGATAACTATTTGGAGATCCATTGGAGTAGAGGATACAAATGCTTGAACATCTAGTGAGCACAATTGTGAAATTACACCATGGTGTCCCTTTTTGAGTAATTTGGCCATGCTATTAGAGCTTATCACCTTATAGGGTTTCCCTTGGACACCTCTAAGCTCAATTTATTTTCCTTATGAGGAAAATCTCATGAAAATCTCTTGAAAATTAAGGGCCAATATTCCCATTCAGTGTAACCATTGGACCCCTAATACAACATGAGAACCACCCATTTGGATGGTGATCATGGGACTATAAAAAAAATAGTCCCCCATATTGAGGTTAATACTATGGAACTTCCCAGAATAATTTATGGTACCTCCATCTGCAATCATTACTTGAAACTCTGGTGCTGGAAATAAGAAGAAATTGAGATCCTTTACTAATTTGTAATTAATGAAGTTTAGTATGGGTACTACTAGAATAAATCAACATTGGTACCTTTTCCTTTTTGATGTATCCTTGTATCTTGAGGATTGTGGAGTATTGATGTCGGTCAATGCATGACAAGATATCATTGGAGTATTATCTTCTAGATATAGATCTTGTGATGGTTCTGATTCTTGATCTTCTTCCTCTTCACAATCTATGTAGAATAATTTATTCTCACCACATTTATGCCACTTACTGTGCTTTCTTCCAAAAGTGAAACATAGTCCCTTTTCTCTTCTTTCATCCATTTGTTGAGGTGTCAACCTTGTCAATTGAGGTACGGTTGTCTTATGAACCCCAAAACAATATCGTGTTCCCGCATATGCTCCAATGGTAGACTTGGGTTTAGCCTTATTCTTAGCTTGAATATGACGAGAAAATATCATAGCTTGCATAATATTTTCAAGATGTTTTAGGAAAAGCTCATGTTTAATGTCTTCTTTTAATCCACCCATGTAAGCTTCCAAAACATTTTCATCACTTATATGTCATCCACCCTTGTGACCAATACTTGAAATTATGAATTGGAATCTTCAATGTCACCTAAGTGCTTGATTATTGTCAATTTACTAAATAGTTATGTTCCAAAACTTTCCCATATTGTGCTTGTAATTCTCTTATAAATAAACCTCATGATAATGATAAGAAGGGGGATTCCTTTTAACTATCCATTGATATGGTTTATTCTCAAAATTCAAAGTTTCTATGTGAATCATTTGATTATCATCCATAATATTATGAAGTTAAAAATATTTCTCCATTTGGTTCACCCAGGTAAAGACCTTTGTTCCATCAAACTTCCTTAATTCAACCTTGGGAAGGTTCACTCATTTTGGAGACCATCCATAAGTAATTCTATTATTGAAGTTAAATCCCCCTGGAAAGTTCTTATTATTAGAAAGTTGTTTAACCTGAACACTACCTTTATTTCTATTAGTCCTTTCAGACACCTTATCAATTTTAGGGAACCTCCCATTTAAGGCTTCCATAATTTTTTGTTCCATTTATTCCATATTTCTTTTCATATCTTCCTTATTTTCATCCATTTTTCTTTCCAGTGGTTCCTTATTTTCTTCCATCTTTCTTTCCATCAGTTCCTTATTTTCATCCACCTTTTGTCCCATTTCTAATTGATTATTTACAAATAAAAAAATTTCATTGACTTATCATTCAATTCATTGATTTGACTGTCCAATTTGGATAGATGGTTTTATATCTCCTCATTTTATC
>ML785204.1:207145-218351 GCA_009831015.1 Picea engelmannii | reverse complement strand
TATAGGTGACAAGATCCCAGTTCAAACTATATTGCCAGAACTTGACGAGGAAGGAAAAATCATATTGGATCCTGAAGCCATCACTGACACAAGAATTCACCAGTTGAGGAATAGATCCATTTCAGAGTATCTCATTAAATGGAAGAAACTACCGGCTGAAGATTCCACTTGGAAAGATGAGTCTTTTATACAGAAGCATCCAGAGTTACTCAAGCGTTGCAGACAACACTTGTCTCAAGGGGAGGGGCATGTTAAACCCTAATATGGGCTCATTACCCCTTAATTGGGGCATATTATATTAGTAATTTTATTTTATTTATGTCGGCTTTAGGCCATTAGTTGTAATTATACCTCCTAGTCTCCTATATATACCAAGGAGACATTTTCTTTTGAATCATCTTGTACTTGAACGTTTAAGTGGGGTAAAAGGAGGTTGCCCCCTCGAAGAGGCTTATTATCTGAAATTATCTCTTTTTCAAGGCGTTGAGTACTTTTGCTGAGGTTTTTTATGCTATATTGATGTTTGGTTCTTAACATTATCAGCCTATGTCGGCCATTTCTCAAAACTCTTGACTTTGCATGTCAGCCATACCCTTAGTGTGTCTCATAGTTAGATGAAGTTGTAGTCCTATCGTGCACCCTGGTCCTACTTTCATTATGGGTAGGTAACCTTGAACCTAGAAGTCGATGTTTCCTCATTGGTCACTGACTGTGGGTTTCCCTTGTGTTCGACAACAATAAATCTATTCACACGGTGGGTTTCGTGCAATGTCTTGGATACCATTAGCCTTATTGGTCGTTTCCTCTCCTTTGTCAGCATATTTCCTTATTGGACACTATTTAGAGGGTATTTTCCATGCACTACTTGCATCTGGTTCACATGAAAGACACATAAGGTCTTTGGTTCATGAACATGGTCTTCATCTGAGTTCCTCCAAATCATCAAGCTCATGCTTTGTACCTTGTGCTGAATGATGAGATATTCCTTAATGATATCCTTTCAGCGAGTCTCCTTCCATCGACTTCAGCCCATCTATTATGGAAATGAGACCTGGATTCCTATGAGTACCTAGAGGCTTGCAGTCATCAGTGGCAGGTTCTCTCACCATCGACAGTTGCGAATACATCAGTGTCTCTTGATCAATGGATTGTTCAAGTGTTCGACCTCAACACATTTATTCACACTTGTAATAATGTACTTGGTGCCTTGATACCTACTTTCATTATCGGTAGGTCATATTTTGTTTGTTAACAATATACCTTAATGACCAGTAATCAAACAAAGTCTCATTGTGTTCGACCTCAACTCCTTTATTCACATAATGTAGACTTGCACCTTTGGCAGATCGTGTAGAAGAATTGAAGACATCAGTTCATAGTCGCAACTTTCCTGAATTGTTGCTATATTTCATTGGACCAATACCTATATGACTTCCATGATCATGGGAGATCAGATTGTACCCCATTGTATACAGATATCTTCAGATTGATTTTGAGACTGGTTTTCATTGGGCCTTGTTCGTGACTATGACAGCCTATGGCATGTATCTACTCTTGTATTGCCTATTCATGGCCATGAACAACTGTTTGGTATATTTCCACATGGATCTGCAGTGTAATTCAAAATTGGAAGACATGTGCAAAAAATCAGTATGGATTGTAATATTGTTATGAGCAACTAGTTCATTTAGATGGGTCTCCATTACTCCACTTCTGGGAATTATAATATATTTCAGCCATCACAGATACTCCTCCGAACTCACACATTAGGGGGCATTTGTTATAACAATATTTTCCTCATGTTGGCACAGGGTAGACCCAGGGTTTAACTCTAACGTCACACCAACAAGCCCTAACTATCGCCCCTTTCGGCAACACCTGTGGAGCAGATGCAGTCTCACCTGAAGTAGCAATAGGGGGTTGCAGGACACAAGTGTCTACAACCAGAGGAAATTCAAAGTGATCCCAGGACAATAACACATATCAATCAAGTTATTATTTACCTCACTTAGCCTACTTCGCATAGTTATATCCTTGATCTAACAAAACAATGCAACACAATATAGCAGATAACGAAAATCACAGCATCAATCACACAGAGCAACAAGATATATGTGGTTCACGCTCTCCCTAGGGATACATCCAAAGAACTGTGCTTCTTGATATATTATATGAAATCATATAGTTATATCTATGCACTTAGCTACATATATCTCTCTCTCTCTTTCTCTCTTTCCCCCTTTCTCCCTTCCCTCCCTATGCACCCAGCTACAGGGTTAATCTTTGCACCTAGCTAAAGATCTCACAATACAGACTCAATATCATTCTCAACAATAACACTCAATAATGAACAACCGTGATCATGGTGTTAATGAACCAACTATTGAGAAACCCTCTCGACACTCCTAGACCTTTATTTATACATTACATGGCAACTGTCTAGGTGTCAAAACCCTAGATCAAAAACCCTAGGTCAACTTGACCCATGTTTTCAGGGCTTCGCCAGCCTGTCTTTCCTTCTTTCCCGCGAGGTGCTCCAAAGCATCTATTGGCGGCTTTTCCCACTTGTTGAGTTTTCCATGATCTGTATTCTTTGTTGATTTGTCTTCCTTGATATTCTCTTCCAACGGCTAGATTTTCCTTTCTTTTCTCCTTCTTTTCTACTTATTTTCTCACTTTGACCCTTCCTTGGTTTATGTGCCTTCCGCGCAGTTCGTACTTCACCTTTCTTCCTTAATCTTTGCTTCCTTATCTATCCAAGGGCCAACATGCCCCCAACACTCACATGTGACTCGTCCCGAGTCACTGCAAGGTTGAACCTTCTATTTTACTTCGACTTTAGACTGCGTGGAGTAGCCTATGCTTTCTGCTCTATCCCTCCCTATCATGTGCAAACTATCTTCTCTATGTCTAGTACCCAATTTTAACTACACCTGGTACCTAGATCATTCCTCCTTTGATTATATTGAGAGTTGCGAGGTAGTTGGTTGTCATAATACAATTTCAACCAGCTCCCATTTACCAAACCTTCTTTCCATTCTCCATTAAGGGTCTTCGACTGCGCATCTCCTCCCTCTGTGACATAGGCAACCTCAAATGGTCCTAGCCAATGTGTCCTGAACTTCCCTAGATGCTTCATGAACTTGTTTTCATATAACAATACCAAGTCACCTTGATTGAATGCCTTCCTCTTGATATGTCTGTCATGGTAAGCCTTTTCTCTTTCTTTCTGTACCTGTTGATGAAATCCTGCAATAAACCTGTCTTCTTCCAGTTCCAACAACTATGCAAGCCTATCTTGAACAACGTCGGTGTCATCCATACCTGTAAATGTTGCAATTCTTAAACTAGGAACCAAGTATTCCATAGGTACCACTGCTTCTAGGCCATATACTAACTTAAATGGGGTCTTCATTGTTAACTTCTTGCAGATAGTTCTGTAGGCCCATAACACTATTGGAATTCTTAAATCCCAATCGTCTATGTTCACACTGCAAATATCTGTCAGTGTTGTCTCCAATATCTTATTGAAAGCTTCGAATGTACCATTCGCCTGTGAGTGGTATGGGGTGCTCTTCTGACGGTGAACTTTGAATTCCTGTGTCAAGGATTCAATATTTTTATTGATGAAGTGTGTGCCTTGATCATTCATGAGGATCTTCGGGAATACAAATCTAGTTATGATATCCTCAAAAATGAATTGTGCAGTTGTAGCTACACTACAATATTTAACTACTCTTGCTTCTGCCCATCTGTTCAAATACTCTGTCGTGGTAATAATGTACTTCGCTCCTATGTGCCTTCCTGGTGGGTTAATAGATCCCACAAAATCAATGGCCCATTTTTCGAATACTTGCAATGTTAATTGTGGTGCCAAAGGAATCTTATCTCTTCTAGAGGGCTTTCCTATTCTCTAACATACGTCACAGGCCCTGTAATATTCCTTAGCATCCTTGTGTAGAGTAGGCCACCAAAGGTCGACTCTGAGGATCTTCTGCACTGTGGCTTTTCCTGCATAGTGTCCTCCTATGATGCCTTCATGAGATTCTGCTAGAATCAGTGGTCTTTATGCCTCCATACCGCATCTCCTCAAGATCTCATCTGGTCCCATTTTGTACAACTGTCCATCTATCAGTTGAAAATCAGCAGCGCGGACTACCAAATGTTTCTTCTGCATAACTGTATATTCATGAGATTCCATTCCTGCAGACAGGAAATGAACTATCTCGACGAAGTGATCGTCGACTTTCCTGATGGCCAGCAACTGTGCATCTGGTAGTGTATCTTCTAGACTAGTAGGTTCCTCTCCATGTTCTAACCTAGATAAGTGGTTAGGTCCCTTATTCATTCTCCCTAGCTTAACCACGATCTCAAAGTCATATTCCTAGAATAACAATAGCCATCTGCATATTCTCCCCCCCAACACTGGCTTGTTGACTAAGTATTTCAACACAGAATGGTCAGTGAACATCTTAAAATTTCCTCCTAGCAAATAGTGTCTAAACTTCTACAATGCATATACCATAGCCAAGCCTTCTCTTTCAGTCGTAGTATAGTTCCTTTCAGCTGTAGAAAGCTTCCTTCTTGCAAAGGCTATGGGGTGGTCAATATCTCTTGGAATTGTTTGTGCTAAAACTGCTCCTAATGTCTTGACGAATTATCGACATGAACATTGAACTCCTTACTCCAGTCTGGGAAAACCAAGATTGGTGTAGTGACCATTTTCTGCTTTAGTGTGTCGAAGCTCTGCTGGCATTCTTCTTTCCATTGAAACTTATTGTCTTTCTTTAATAGCTTCTCCATAGGTGTTGTTATCTGTGCATAACCTTTAATGAACTTTTTGTAGTATCCAATGTGTCCTAGTGCAGTGCGCAATTGTCTAACCATAGTAGGGGGAGATAGATAAACAATGATGTCAATCTTGGAAGGATCTACCAACAACCCCTGCTTACACACAATATGCCCTAGCAACACTCCAAAGGGCGAAAATAAAATGCATTTTTTTAAATTCAGGGAAATCTGACATTGCCTGCACTTATCTAACATCAATCGTAAACATTCAATATGATCTTTCATTAGGCTAAAGATAGTCCAATCATCAAAATAAGCTTCTAGGAATTTGTGCAAGAAGTCCTTAAATGCTTCGACCACCACCCTGGAAAAGATGGCTGGTGCATTATTTAGGCCAAAAGGCATCACAGTATATTGGAACGACCCCCATTATGTTGCAAATGTGGTCTTGTCGATATTCCTTAGCAATTCTAATCTGGTGATAACCTGAAAACCCATCTGTGAATGAGTAAACCTCTTGTCCTCCTACACTATCTAGGACTTCGTTAGTAAAAGGTGTAGGGAATGGGTCATGTAGACATGCATCGTTCAACTTTCCTAGGTCTACACAAATCCTGATTTCTCCCGTCTTCTTATATTGGACTACCATAGAGCTAATCCATTCAAATTCTTCAACAGGTTCTATGATTCCTGCTTCCAGCACTCTATCCAATTCAATCCTAACTTTCTTCTTATATTTTGGATTTAGTCTGTAAGGTCTCTACTTGATAGGTCTGGCATCTGGTCTTAGAGTGATCTTCATTTCTCCCATGGGCCCTTTAATGCCCTTCATATCTTTGAACTTTGTTGGAAATAGGTCCTGATATTCATGTAATAGTTCTGTGATCTTGCTAATAGTGGCGCCATCCCAATATTCTCCAACATTCTCCATCTTAGGTGCTTGTTCTATTCCAATGTTAACTTTCTTTATTTTAATAGGTTGTTCAACAAAGGGTAATTCAATCCCAGGCCCCTCTATGTCTTTGTGACCTTCAGTTTCTACAATGTTTACATCTCTAGGGTCATCATCCTCATCAACATTAATATTGTAGCAATCCTGTAACTTCTAAAGAGGCACAAACCATTCATCTTCTTCTTGCTCAAAAGGGAGGTTAGGTGCCTCCTCAAAGACCTTTTGTCTTACAATGTGTAACACTTGATCTATTGTAGGGTACTGGATTTCAAATAAGAAGGTAGATATAAAGTTCTTAGTCATTACATACCAGACTATAGTGATGAGGTGCAGTTCCTCTTGAAGATACTAGTTAATAGGCGTAGTATCCAAGGTGTTAATGAACTTATGCACCCACTGTTCTTTAGGGATGTTTCTCCATGCCTCCTCATATCTTCACATGTGGTCCTTAGGACAACTCTGGCATGTGTAATGAACTTCGCATCCTTTTGCTTGGTATGAAAAGTGTACTGTCAATAAGGTGCGACATTGTGTCCACTCCGTGATGTTCTTCTTGTGTGATCCCCACCATCTAGTTGGTGTGGCTTTCAATGCTTCATCCAGTGCCAACATCCTCTGTTGTACTGGTACAATTTTCTCAAATTCAGCTAGAAATGTCTCTAAATGATTCAAGCCATCAAATGTTGGAAGGTTACTTACTCTCGTGCCAATCTAGCGAACTGTTTTGGTCAATATGGCACATCACTGTGTGGAGACTTCATACATCTTGTTCTGCCAATTTTCTAATGCCTCTTATGAATCTGATGAACATGTGCTTTCACTTCACAAGATGAGATTTCCATCTACTATAGGATTAATGCAATCATGTTGTCTTGTTGTCAGCTTGTAGATGTTCTCTAACTCATATGCACGGTCTTCTTCCCTGATAGGTTCTGTGTATCTGTGACCTTCATATGGGTCCAAAGGTGCAATGAATTTAAGGACATTACCTTCAAATGTCATTATTCTCTTCTTTAGGTCAACGACAGTCGAATTGTTGAAATCCCAATCAATTCCTAACAGCACGGGATAAGGACAACTATCATCAACAATGTCAATTACTTCAAAGTCTACAAATTTCCTTACACCATCGACGTCTACAAGGACATACTCTAATCTTCCAAAGGGGCTCACCGCCTACTGATTAGCCATCCTGATCCTGATAGGAGAGTAAATCAGTCTGGGTTTTCCCAACAGTGCCCAAGTCTGCTTCGTCATAACATTGACTTCTGATCCCAAGTCAAGGACCACATAGTCCATGTCGTAGTCTCCAATTTGAGCACTAAGGTGTAATTCTTTGTTTGTTCTCTTTTTTCTTGAGACTTGATTCACAACCCTACTCAGCATAGGATCTATTTTCCCAATTTTATATTGTCTCACTAGGTGTTGTAATTCTTGTACAACCTTTTCATCTTTAATCAAATTGATACAGGTATATAAGAAGTCCATGAGCTTGTTTACCTATTTTCCTTGTTTAGCTATAGAAGACTAATCAAATGATGGTGGCATTTTACATTCCCTTACTTCTGGTTGTGCCTTAGATGAAGAATCTTGTCCTTCTACAAATTATTTCCTTGCTTCCTCAAAAGTATGTCTCTCTCTCCTTGGGTCAAACAATTGTGCCTTCTCTGCAACTCTTCTGATCCCTGATCCTTCTGCAGTCTTTCCTGGGGTTACTTTGTCTTCTCCTGTAAAAATGCCTCCTCTAGTAATAACAACAACTCTGGGGTCCTCACCATGGGGTTCTACTGATATTAGTTGAACTTCTTGGTTTCCTCCTCGTCTCTCCTAGAATTTGGATAATAATACTGGACAATATTCAATGACATGATCGAAGGATTTATAATAGTTGCAAGTGGTACAAGGGTTCTGAAAATCCCTTGCTAAATGTCCTGGTTGTGCATAGTTATAACAGATGATCTGTCCTCTACCTCAACCCATACCTCCCCCTCCTCCTCTTCCTCTAAATCCATCGTGAGGGTTGAAGTTTCCTCTTCCTAGGGAAATGAACTGCATATTATTTCCTTCTTTTTGTGTTTCTCCTTGGATCCTATATGAATCCATTAATATTTCATGCAGGAGATCATAAGCCCTACAATCCTTCTCATCATGTCCCACAGACTTACAGAATGTGCAAAAAATATTGGTAGGTGTCTGGACATATTTTTGCATATAATAACATTCACCATGGCAATGTCTCATTCTACATACCTTGCACCAGGGTACAGTAGCCTGATTCAAAGGACTAGGTGCTCCAAAGGCCAAGTATTCATAAAATAAGGGGTAGTTCTCTTTGTCATGGCCCTCTGATTTACATCTAATACACAAGATATCTTCTATTTTCCCTTTTCCTTTATCTTCCTTCATATCTTCGACTTGTAAAGATAAACGAGTTAAGTGATTCAATATTTGACTCATACCTTGGTTGGATTCTCCTACAGGGGTTGCTTCTAGTTTCATGGCAATCTCCAGAGCTTCAGCCTGCAAAGCGATTTTCTGTTGCATCAGAGGAACTCTGATATGTGGCAGGAGGGCAGTAATGAACCATTCTTTATTTTTTTCATTTGGAATATGGAAATTCAAGTGGCCTGTCAGGGTCTTAAACCTCTGATCGAACTCCCAAACAGGTTCAGTGACCTTCTGCTTAATTTCCTTCAATTTTGTAATACATTGTGACTCCGAGTTGGGTTTCTTGAATTCTTCACTCAGCGCAGTATTAATGTCATTTAGCGGTTTAGACTATGCAGTTGTTGTAGAAAACTTCATGTACCAACTCAGTGCACGATCCCTTAAGGTAGTACTGAACTGGGCTCTCTTGACAATTTCGTCGATGACTTGCTTGATATTCCATACAGCTTCACATAAGAACCAATGTTGGTCAAGATATTCAAATCCATCTCCTCTGAAGATGGGTAACCTCATTTCATCTTCCATAGATCTTCCTTGGTTTCTTGACTGAGTATGTGCTAGATTGCTTGTAACAGTACTCTGATGGCTCTGACTACTTTGGTTACTCTAGTTACTTAATGTTGCTAAATCAACAGGGGATGTAATAGTACTTACTTCGATAGTAGGCATAGTTCTTGAAGTTTCTGTCTCTCTTTGGCGAAGTTCTTCAGATCCTACCTCCTCTATTCTTGCGGCCTCTTAATGTTCTTCATCTATTAGATCTTCTTCTTCTCCACTCTAGAATCCCTCGTCTCTGTAATTTTTCTTAAATAGGTTCGCAAGAGGAACCTCTATAAACGGTCTCCCACTGCACGTGTGTCCAGCCTCTGTATTTTTGTTGCTATCTGAATTTTTTAACATTAGCTTTACTGTATCTTTAGGATATTCTTCTCATGCAATAACATCTTAATCCTCAGCTTTAAAAAGTGTAGGAACTTCCCTCTAGGTCCCTTAAAGAAGTATCTCTTTGCTTCACTGTATGATTCAACTCTATCAATGGAAAACTCAGTAATATACCCTCCAATAGTGTTATCAAACCAGAGATCCACCGCTCTAGACACAGCATTATCAACTCTCTTGACCGTCTTGATCAGTGTTGTTGTCCAAACCACAGGTGGTCTAGATCTGATCTCAAATTGGGTATCTTCTAATCTGGCTAACCAATCGTATAACTCCTTATGAACTCGTCCGAAGAAAATATCATGTATGTCGATAAAGATGTACCTTCCCAACCAATATTCTGCACTAATATTAGGGTTCTTGTTCTAGGCTTCAGCAAAGTCCATTTCTTGTTCTTCTATCCGCTTTTGAATTTCTGTCTTCGATGGAAACCACCTTGACATTCCCTCAAAAAAATCCTTGTCTTGGAAATGGAACCATTTGTTGGCACAGGGGCAAACCCAGGGTTCAACTCTAACGTTGCACCAGCAAGCCCTAACTACTGGCCCTTTCAGAAACACCTGTGGATAAGATGTAGTCTTACCCGAAGTAGCAAAAGGGGATTGTAGGACACATGTGTCTACAACCAGAGGAAATGAAAAGTGATCCCAGGACAATAACCCACAACAATCAAGTTATTATTTACCTCACTTAGCCTACTTCGCACAGTTATATCCTTGATCTAACACAACAATGCAACACAATATAGAAGATAATGAAAATCACAGCATCAATCACACAGAACAACAAAATATATGTGGTTCACCCTCTCCCTAGGGCTACATCCACAGAACTGTGTTTCTTAATATATTATATGAAAGCATACAATTCTATCTGTGCACTTAGCTACAGATCTCTCTCTCTCTTTCTCTTTTTCCCCCTTTCTCCCTTCCCTCCTTGCGCACCCAACTGCGGGGTTAATCTTCGCACCCAGCTGAAGATCTCACAATACAGACTCAATATCGTTCTCAACAATAACACTCAATAATGAACAACCATGATCATGGTGTCAATGAACCAACTATTAAGAAACCCTCTTGACTCTCCTAGACATTTATTTATAAATTACATGGCAATTGTCCAGGTGTCAAAACCCTAGATCCAAAACCCTAGGTAAACTTGACCCGCATTTTCAGGGCTTCTCCAGCCTGACTTCCCTTCTTTCCCGCGAGGTGCTCCAAAGCATCTGTTGGTGGATTTTCCCGCTTGTTGAGCTTTCCACAATTCATATTCATTGTTGATTTGTCTTCCTTGATCTTCTCATACAACAACTAGCTTTTCCTTTCTTTTCTCCTTCTTTTCTGCTTCTTTTCTCACTTCGACTCTTCCTTGGTTTGTGTGCCTTCCGCATAGTTCATACTTCACCTTTCTTCCTTAATCTTCACTTCATTATCTATCCAAGGGCCAACACCTCACCATATGCAAACTTGCTCAGAGGGCCTTTTCCATTTCCTTATGCAAACTTGAAGTCCCTTTTTGCAGTTCCCAGAGCTAAAAATTGTCTTTTTCCACATATGCGTTCCCTAACAACTAAACAACATGTGTATACGCAAGTTGCACCATTAAAACCCATGTACATCAGGTTTTGTGCCTAAAATTAAAAAGTGGTGTTTGGTTTCCATGTCATGTCACGTGATCCATGATCCTTGACCTTCCATATACTGTAAACATTTCGACTCGACCCTTCAGTTCCATTTGAAGGCTATAAATTGGCCATATCCAAGCTGTGGAAAAGAGGAGAAGAATTCAACTTTGAGAGAAAAGTTACTCAGAAGAAATTATTCACTTTATATTGAGTTTGCATCCCTTTGTCCTTTTAAGTCTGAACACATTGTTCATCCCCCAAGCTCTTCCCTATTTGATGGAGAACCTCATTGTCACTCTTATATGAGCTTGTGATCCGGATTATTTTCGGCACGAAATGAGAGCGGAGATATAATAAAGAAATGCACAGAGATATTGCAGATATTCAATAATATAACAGAAATGTATCAGAGATGCAACCATAAACATAGATATACAGTAATACACGATTTC
>ML785204.1:157111-187391 GCA_009831015.1 Picea engelmannii | reverse complement strand
ATGTCAACGTGGCAAGACCGACGTTATTGGGCAACATGGATTTTTTTTTATAAATTTCATCTATTTTGCGACAATATGGACAATTTTGTCCATAACACCGCAAATAAAATGTTGGAATTTTTACAAAATGTACTAGTGTGTCACTCAGTTTCGGCATTTTTGGGCTGAGTTGGACTAGTATGGATTGACACGTGGAAGTGTACAAACATGCCACGTGGTAGTGTACAAACATGCCACGTGGCAACCTGTATGTGACGTGGCCCAATGATAGGCTGACATGTGGCGGTACAGACGATAGATGGTTGTACGAATGTTGACGTGACAGGGTGACTGGGCATTATGGATTTCGACATGGTAGCTGAATGGGCAGGTGACTTGGTAGTAAGGACACTAACGTGGACGACACCTGGTTGTACGATGGTGACGTGGTAGCTTACTGTGCATGTTGACTGTATCGTACGAATGCATCACAGGGAGACACGTGGCCCATTTAGAGGGCGCCATGTGGCACCCCAGATTTAGACAATGTTGGCTAGACCAAAAAAAATTTGTTACTCGTAGGAATTGAACACCCGACCTCCACCTGCACAAGGTCTTCGCAACCACCGGTGGACCATCCGGGATACACATTGGGACTTAACCATAAATCGACGAATAATTATTTTGAATTTACATAGTTGGATATTTGGGGATAAGCATCGGTCGGCGGGGGGATAGCCCACAACCAGGGGCTAAGGACCAGGAGTGGAGCCAACTATTTGGAGCATGTGGAGTGTTAAGGATCAAACCACATGGCCATGCATGCAACCAGAGGTTGGCTAGATCAAAGGGTTAGGGCCAGCGCCTAGCCCAGGGCCATATGGCAGCGTTCATATGACCAGGAGCTCAGATCAAAGGGGGTCGGGACTACACCAAATATTTGGCATTTAGTGGGTTTTTAAACTATATGTTATGATTTTTATTGATTTTTAGCCTGATTTTGGAGGATTTTAGCCATTTTTGGGGGATTTGGAGCCCGATTTGAGGCCAGATCTTGGGAGGAAGTTGGGAGGAGGATACCAACTCAAAATACATATAAAAAATAGGTTCTTATCAACATTAGAGAGGTTCATATTGACATAATTATGATGAATTTATGAAGCTTGAAGCCATTTTTATGTAGGTAAGCCATTGAGGAAGTGAACTTTGCAAGCCAATTCCGGGAGCTACGCTCAACCTTTTTCAGTGTCGTCAGTTATGTTGGAGTCTTGAGGTCAAGAAAAACACAAACATACCAGTTTGTAATTATTTTGACACTTTTATGATGTACTTTTTAAGCATTGAAGATAAATAATAAAGCCTCACCCACTGAGACAAAGGCCCAGAGACGTAGGAAATCTTGCCGAACTCCGTTAACAAATTTTATGTCATGGTTTTCTATTCTTTGTTCTTATATTCTGATATGCATTTCTTATGATGGCTGCTATAATCTCTCATTAAGTTCTTCTTCTTTCCTTAATTCCTAATTGGTAATTGAACACATGCTTAAAACTTAGCCAAGTCTCTAAAGATCAATTTCGAATCATTGACCTTCTAGGGGGTTCTAGACAACTCATGAGGGTTCTCCAACTTTACTAAGACATATCTCCTAAATCGTGAGGAACTACATGATGTACCACATATCACCAGAAACATAACAACATGTACTATCCATCTAGAATAGTCTCACTTTCAAATTCACTGATCTTCATTACATTATTCCTCAACCAAACTTGAGTTTCTTAAGCATACTGCTAGGGCTACCATAATTAGATACCATAATTTCTTCAAGGGTTGAAATCAATGAAAACCAACCCAATTAATAAAAAATACCCCCCTTTGGCATTTATGGCAACATTCTAATGCAATACATAAGTCACTGGGATTCAATAAAGTTAGAAGGGTGATATTTTCCTCTTAGGAAACCACATGGGTCCTTTATGGTCGACATGTAAGTCTTGGGGACACTATGTTGAGTAGGCTCAAAATATTGGGGAAATCTCTTCACAAGGTTGTTGAATTAGTCATTAAAATCACATATACTTTCCCCTGTCTCCCTCTTGCAATGGTGGAATTTATTGTAAAGAGATATGCAATCTTTCCTTTTGGTAAATCTCTTAACAAAAATCTCTTGAAAGGCATCCCAGTTAGTGATTTTTCATGTTGACATGTTGTCATACCATTCTTGGTCCTTCCCGATGAGGGAGTAGGAGAAAATCCTCATCTAGATGTCCTCATACTGGTCATAAGGTTCAAGGGCCCTGAGAAAGGAATCTAGGTGACACTCAACCATAATTGAGTCTTCACCTGAAAAATGTTGGAAGCCACTCTTTGAAACCTTTATGGATTTGGTGGGGTGATCTAGGGATACTTGTCATGTCTAGGGAATCGTAAGTTCCTATAACCCATTGATTTTGGGGAGTGTTTTCTAGACAAGGTATGGATGGGGTTGAAGGTCCTAGAGAGGTAGGAGATGGAAAAGGTTTAGGAGTTTTAGACCCATTTTTGGGACGCTTAGGAGGAGGCGAGGAGATAGGGTATCCCATCAGCCTGGTGTTTATCATGATGGGTTCTGGTAGGGTGGAGTCGCTAGATGATCCTTATCTCACTAAGGAAGGAAAAGGGAAAGGAACTTCCTTCAGGTGGAGTCGCTAGGAAATATAGGGGTAAAGGATTTAGGATCAAAGCTTTCCAAGATGTCATTAGGGCACGAAAGAGGATTCAAAATCCTCCCCGTCAATGACGCCAAAATGTTATCACACAAATTTTATGTTGGGAAAATCCCAAACCAATCCAAAAGATGGCGAAAACTATGGGAATACCTACCCACTGTCACCTTAGGTAAGTATTCCCCTCTCTTTAGTGAAGGAAAAATACTACAGAAGGGGGGTATCCCAGGTGACCCTACGGGGAAATGGGATGGAAAGTGGAGTAATGGAAGATGATGCCTCTATAATTCAACATAAGAAGTGGAATATGGCTTGGAAACAAGTCTTGGTGATGTTCAATGGTTGCTAAATGTTTGAGTACATGTAGAAGAGAATTGTACCTACCCGAGACAAGATAAAAACAAGTATACACGCCCAAGCCCAAGTATACAAGCCCATCAAAATTATTGCGTAAGTATTGGACAACGAAGAACTAAATCAATAGATAACTTTCCAATATTCAAGCACAAAATTTGATGGTAAAAGAGGGATATTAGATAGTGTTTTCATAGATTTTTTATAGCAACCTTATGTCTGTAGAAAATATTTTCTACAACGACAAGTTTCAACCACCAAAAATCACAAGTAAACCACCCAAAAGTTGCACAATGACTAGTAGATTATTATAGCAACTTCTTAGCGATTTTTGACTGTCGAAAATCAAGTTAAAGTAAAAAATTGAAACTATTTTTTTGCATCCCTATTGGATGTAGCTTTTATTTGATTATAATCAAGGAACTAGGCCAATCAAGACACCCTAGTGGCTTTAGCAAGCTTAAGATACCAAGAAAGGATTCCAACTTAAACATTTTCAATATCTCTCAAAATCACGTGTACCAATGCAAGTAATTTATTTATCCAATGCAAAATTATATTATTTCCTTGTAAAATGGGTTATAGAGTCTTCTTGTATTAGGTTAGGTCTAATACTTCTCAAGGGGTGTAATCCCTTTTATTCCCTTGAGAAAGTAACCCTAACAAGGTAAATCTAGGAGGGTGTAAGCCCTTTTACTCCTCCTAGCAACCTTTGCAATAGCTTTATCAACAAGAAACAATGATAAAAATTGGTGGAGGGTATATTCCCTTATATTCCTCCAATGATCTAGCCAATAAAAACAATGGAACAAGAAAGAAGAACTAACAAACTGAATATTTTTCTTACCAATTCCAAGAGCATGCAAGAAAAAACCATAGTTAGCAATAACTTTCATCACCATAGCAAGAGAAAATGCCTCCAAGAGCTAACACACCAATTCACTCCACAATACAATGATAAACCATAGCATACGAGAGAGAGAGAGAGAGAGAGAGAGAGAGAGAGAGAGAGAGAGAGAGAGAGAGATTTCCCAAGAGGGGTGAAAATTTCATCCAAGTAGATCTTCTCCAAGTGAGAGAGTCATGTTCAAAATGAAATGAAAATGATCTTTATTTACAAAAAACCTCTAAAAAGAGTTTGTCCACATTTAGTTATGGTAAACCGCAAAGTAAGGAGGCCAACCTCCTTTACTTTTCCCCTTTACAAAATAATTTTAAGTTTGCACATGAATAAACCCTAAAACATGATGTCAACCCCTTCTAGGGTGACGTCTTGGTCACTTTGGCAAGTCATTGAACTTGAGGATGAAATCGTTGGGCCTCCAAAGGCCTTCCCTTCAAGCGTAGAGGTTTTCTCTCCAAGGTACAAGGGATATTCCTCATCAAAATTGCCAAGTGTCTGTCAAAGCACTTCCACCACCACATGCCTTAGCCCTAAGGCATGACGTCAAGCCCTCCAAGATGACTTTTTAGCCTCCAAAGGCAAATTGTTGGGCTTGTAAGAGCTAGTTGAGGTCCTCCAAGGTCTCTTTCTTTGCCTCCAAAGGAAACACTCATCTCCTGTATTGCCCCAAGGTCTGGGACATGGCATCCAACCGATGGGATTCCTACCCCAATGAAGGCCCAAGTTGGACTTGTTCCTCCAAAACATCCATCAACAAGGTCCTACAAAGATAGACAAATACACCCTCCAAGGATCTCAAGTCAAAGCATCATGGAAAGCAAAATCATTTCAATATAAGAGCCACCTAAATCAAAATCTATCTCATCAAATTAAATAGGTGCTCAAAGACCCTATGCAATTTTCCAAGTTTAGGTATGAGAGGGTTGATAAGGTGACCTATTGGGTGAATCAGTCCTTAAGTCAAGGAGTGTTTCCTATTTGGAAACCTCTATAAGTCATGTGGAGAATATGAAATGGATGGGGGTAATACTTTTGGGCATGGGGTTCATGAAATACAAGAGTTTGTATTGTGTCATTTATGGGTGCCTTTGTAGAGGGCGTGTTGCACCTTCATTTTCAATGCATCCTTTTTCCAAGCCCATTTATTTGTCATTAATTAATTAGGGTCCAAAGCGACCGGGTACTCCCGATGGGTAACATAAAACTTGGGGGGAAGTACCACAATGTCACTTGAAGAGAGAGGTACACAGAGTTCCATAGGGGTAAAGAAGAGCTTGTAATGCACTTGTGTAGAGCCCTCAATAAGTGGTACATTATATATATGTATTTTCTTTTGCAGGTCTTTTATTTTTTAGGAGAAACGTTTCATTGTTCTCAAGACCTCTTTGGGCGAGCATATAGAAGGTTATGGTTTTGGATTTTATCTTTTTCTAGCTACATTCCCTCTAGACCTTTATCCCCTTCTTCCCATTAAATGAGGTACAAACCCTTCTTGGGTCAATAAACCTGAAAATACCAAAATATAAGGAGACAAAAAAGGGGTGAAGTGTGAAAAATGGTAAGTATGATAGGGAATGACACAATGACTCATCAAGGAGACCTCCCAGTAGAAAACCCATCCCTAAGGGTGACTACTTACTAGGGCACAATGTCAACCACCAAGGTGAAACAGGGCAAAGAAAATAATTTCCAAGCAGACATTCTATAATCAAAATCATCTTTAAATGCAACATACTAAAATGTCTCAAATATTAAAGTGACACTTACCACAATACCTGACTTGTACCTCATGGAGCAAGATCCATCTTCTTCCGGAAGAAAGATGATGTGGCGAATTCCATTGTCATGAGTCTAGGGTGTGTGGTGGTGAAGCGGGTCTCTGTTTGTGCATGTCGACGCTGTCAGTCATTTGTCTCTTGGTACTCCATGTCTGCAAATTGAGGGCCTTGAGACATCATCTCCTTAGTTATCCCTAGAAATTGGGGATAGCAATCCCAAGGTGAGCATGCAACACTTGGTGATAATAATGAGTTTGTCATGCATGACTTGACTCCACTAGTCTAACTAACATATAAATGAGTAATGAATGAAGAGGAGGTGGTGCCCTCATGTGTGGGAGAATATTCTCATATAGGGAGGAAAATCTCAAACTAGGGGCACCCTCAACATAGAAAAATAAACATAGGATATGAAATACTAGGTGGGTGTGTAATATCTCCAATACCCCCTTGAATGAATACTAGGGAGTATGAATGGGTGCCGACAAGAAGCAATGTTAGGTACCCATTCCAAACTATGTTATCCTCTTCTTCTAAGAAGAAGAAGAATCTTTGGCTTCCAATCAAAGTAATTTTATGGCGTAAGAAATGATGATGGTGGAAGTAATTCCATTCTTTTCGGCTTCTTCAATCTTTTGTACCTAAAAATGATTGTTTGTGTGCTTTCTTCCTAGCACATGTGGGCTCTGATACCATGTGAAATTGGGTTGAAACATGCACAAAGAATCTATCTCGCAACAATGAACATGAAACTTGTAAAGTTGAGAGAAGAAGACAAGAATTGGAGAGAGAATAAAGAATTGTATTAACTACATTAATCCACACCCAAAGAGTGAATAATTTACAATAGATATAATCTACATAAACAAACTCATGCACCATTGTAGTCTTCTAGAGAGATGTGGACACACACTGACAGAAACATGTTTTATCTACCACCTAGTCCTAGTTAACTGGCCATGCAATCATCAGTTAACTGGATCATACAAATGGATTGGAGAGAATCTCATGCATGCACATGTGCAACGCTATCCTAGCCTCAAGCATGTGAAGTGCACCCTCCTAGTGACGATCCCAAGGTAAGTGCACCCTCCTCATAATGATCCCAAGGTGAGCATGCAAAACTTGGTGATAATACCAAGGTTTACATGCATGACTTGACTCCACTAGTCTAATTGATGTATCACTGAGTAATGACTAAAGAGGAGGTGACCCCTCATATAACAAAGAATATTCTCATCTAGGAAGGAATATCTAAAGAACACCCTCAACATAAAAAAATAAACATAAGATAGGAAGTAATAAATAGATGTATAACTAATTTATTACAACCATATAAATGGAGAATATAATCAAACTTTTTGTTTTTATTATCAATTTTAATAACCAATATTAAATACAGTTAAATAATTATATTTTTGATTTTTATTTTTATAATAATATCTATTTCTTATATTTTTCGTTAAATAATTATATTTTTGATTTTTATTTTTATAATAATATCTATTTCTTATATTTTTCATTGGATACAATTGTTGAGTTGTTAATTTATGTTATTATAACATGATACATTATAATAATATATGATGTGTTTCTCCATGATTATGGATGACATTTATAATAAATTTATTTTTTATACATATAAATTCAAAATATATAACAATACAACCATGTGATTAATTACATGCATTTAAAAAATCAACTATTTATATTTTTAAATTAAAAATTAATAATCTTAAAAAAAAATCAATCCATTTTTATTTTTAAATTAAAAAAAAAAATCATACATATAATTAAATACTCTTTATTAAAATTAAAATAAATGTTTGAACGGTTGAAAGAGATGGTATAATATCAAGTATGGTGACTGCAATAATGATAACACATAAAATATTGCTTCTACATTTGTAATGGAAGAATGCTACAGTGATGAATAATATGTTTTTAAATTTGTGAGGAATAATTTGATTTTTTTTCCTTTCCTTTCTAAAATTCTTATTAAATAAATAAACTTATATTAACTGTGAATTATTCAACATTAACAATATTATAATAATGGTTTAAATTAACTCCTTGACCTGTTTCATTCTTCTTCAAAGACTTCTAATTATGAAAATCCAAACCGACAGATTCTTATTCAAAAACTTCTAAACCAACCCAGAATTATTGTTTGATGAAACATTTAGATCCCTGCTTCAATCCTACTTCTATATATTCCTAGATGAGAAACAAAGCTTTTATTCTTGCAGGCAGGCATTCGGATGACTAATTATCCAGATTGCTTGCAGCCACGTCCACCACGAACCTGTAACGAACGTCGTTTTTCTGAAGCCTTTCCATGGCTGTATTGATGTAGTCCAGACCCACAATCTCAACCATGCATGAAACCTCCTTCTCTGCACATAAATCTAAAACTTCCCGTGTTTCCTCTATGCTGCCGATGAAACTTCCAGCTATGCTTCTTCTCCCTGCTTAAAAAGAAATTAATGTTTAGAAGAAATTAATGTTAAAAATAACACAGCTTAAAAAGAAAAATTAGTGTTAAAAATAACACAGACTATCAATCCAATTCAGATTACATTTAGTATAATATTTTTTGTTTGTTTGTTAATGTGGTTGAATCTGTTGGTATCTGTCAAAATTACCTAGGTTTTGAACTGGTGACTTTTCAATACGGAGTGGCTTAACAACATACTTTGTCACCAACTGTCTTACACCTCGGGGACACACTTAGTATAATATTATGATATGTTTAATAAATAAATTTCTGAAAAAGATGTGTATGTAATTTTGAAATGTCTAATATTTCTAGTGCACACTCTACCTATAATTTCTATTGCACAGTCTAGGTGAACCAGGTTTAGATGGATTTGTACATCCAATGCACCTTGTAGATCATTTGAATATATGGCTATATTACACATTTATATGCCAAAATATAATGAATTATTTACATCTTTATATAAATGTACATAGATATATTTAATTTTAAATAAATATTAAATATGAATTTAAAAAAAGTTAAGTGTAAATATATTTTTGTTTAAATCAATATAGATCTATCTAAAATCCAAATTTATGAAATGTTAAAAATAATTTAAAAAAGGTGTAATTTAAAAAAAAAACTTAATAATTGAGATAAAATTTGTATATTAAAAGATTGGGTTTTTTTGACACTTAATAAATCCAAAATTTAGATAGTTTTAGTGGACTTTGACCAATATCATCAATATAATCTCAAACTATAATATTCAATTATTCATGTAAATCTAAGTATATTCATTACACATATTTTATCCATACACATAATATATTAAGATTCCATAATATTGACTATATATAATATGGGAACAAATTCCATATAGTTAATAATAAATTACATAATATAGAAATTCTATACTCTCAACTACATTATTTGTAGTTGCATTATATTAACTTTTTCATATAAATCCATGTCATAATAACAATCACATATTAATAGCACACATATTAATATATTAATATATTAATTACAATATTTATATTATTTATTTTTAGTAATTTTTCATGCATTATTAATACTATTTTCAATATTCATTTTTTCTTGTAAATCTCATTGTGGTATGTAGAATTTATTTCTTTATCTAAAATTTCACACATATATATATATATATATATATATATATATATATATATAAACATTGAACATGTTAAGGTATTAATAATACAGTCATTGTGAGAGAGGTAACATATTTACCCTTGAAATTTGAGATGTAAAAAATATAATCAAAAATCAAAATTAAGATAAAACAGTGTTAGTTTGTTTTTTATTTTTTAAAATAATTTTAAAATCTGTAAATTTTAAATTGTTTATACAAAATTAATACATTTCTTTTTTTTGTTTTTATGAATATTAATTTTTTGGATTTTATATAATAATAATAATAATTTATTTTAAGGTTATTTTTGGTGTATGAGACCTCTTGTTTGTGAGACAAGGGACCCCTAGTCTCAGCTTTTTGACTGGTAAAGTCTAGAGAGATATACATATCCTACCCCCTATGAATTTGAACTTGTGATCTCTTAAGAAAAAACACATTATATATATAATATATATAATTCCCTACCATATTTCACCTCACCAAATATTAATTATGTTTTCTCTAATATGTGGGGGTGGGGGCAAATATTAGAGAAAACATCATATGTTTTCCCTCATATTTCCTCCCACCTTACCTTCACTCTCATATTTCCCCAACCCTCATATATGACGGTGGAGTGGGGAAAATATATGAGAAAACATATCATGTTTTCTCTAATATTCTCCCACATCCACCTTCATAATAATATGTTTTCTCTAATATTTCTCCCATATATTTTCTCTAATATTTAGTCCTACCTCCACCCTCATAATATGTTTTCTTTAATATTTCTCCTCACCCGATCCTCATATATTTCCCTGCCATCATATATTTTTGATGTAATTAAGAGAGACAATATTAACATTACAGACCTAACGCATATACCATGACCACCATTACTATAGATACCCTGCAATTTAAAAAGAAAATTACCAAGTATCAAAAGAGGAGAAACGAAATGCAATGGCTCTGGCACAACGCCCAGAATAACGAGCTTTCCATTCGTCTTTAGAAGGGAAAGATATGGTTCCAACGGATGAGCAACTGGAATGGTGTCCAGTATACAATCCAGGCTCTCTGCTGCTTCCTGCAGGAGAATAGATTCAGTCAAAGTTGAAATTAGAATTGAATAGTTTCAGAAGTTAACTACAATATACTGTAAAGTTAACTAGACCCACCTTCATCTTTTCACCATCGTTGCTCACAAGATAAGCATCCGCGCCAAGAACTTCGAAAGCCTCTTCCTTCTTTTTCTCAGACGAACTTATAACGGTCACGTGAAGCCCAAAGGCTTTGGCAATCTTGACACCCATGTGCCCCACGCCTCCCAGACCCAGAATCCCACACTTCTTGCCTGGCTCTGTCATGCCCAAATGCTTTATCGAGCTGTAAACTGTAACCCCTGCACATAACAGAGGGGCGGCTTGTTCCAGCGGTAGATTTTCAGGGATTCGAACCACAAACCTGCCATATATATAAATACATAAATTATTTATTTTTTTGTTGATCACTATAATAACCATCAATTAGCATTATACTTCTGGTTAAAAACTCACATCTGTTGAATCACCATGGTGCTAGAGAATCCTCCTCGAGTAGGAGTGCCATCAGGGTTCACATCGTTGTAGCTCCAAATCCTCTTGTTACAGTATTGTTCCATACTGTCGTTGCAAGCCTGGCACCTGCGACACAACCCAACAATGCAACCCACTCCTACATGTTCTCCCACTTTGAATTTCTTCACGTCATTACCAATCTCTGTTACAATTCCCACCACTTCATGCCTGCATGACACCAAAAAATCACAGAAACTGTTACATAAAAACTTTACATATATCAACGGCGAGGTGATCTTAAAACAATATACACATACGCACCCAGCGACCATTGGGTAATGAGACATKCCATAGTCGTTCCGAAGTTGATGCAAATCAGTATGGCATACTCCGCAGTAAATGACCCTGATTACCACATCTTCAGGTTCTGTGTCTCTGCCAAAGCYAGAGGATTAGCTATTCTATTCAATTCAAATTCAATTGATCAAATCTCCTTCAAAAGTTAAAGATTAAGATCAGCTGTATTTTCTAACATTATTATTGAATTTTGTGCCCGACCATGGGGTGGAGTGTCTGATGGGTCGAGTGTTCACTAGAAATAGAAATAATTTTCAAAACTCTGGACATAGTTTGTATGCAGAAATACCATTAAGCATTTGTCAATTTCTTTTTTAGCATAAATTTTTTGAATAAACACTGTATACAAAATTTTCAAAACTTCCAACTTTTAGAGTGGACACTCCATCTAGAAATATAGAAAGTTTAAAACTCTGGACACAGTTTGTATCCAGAAATACCATTAAGCATTTGTCAAATTCTTTTTTGTAGCATTAATTTCTGGATAAACGCTGTATACAAAATTTTCAAAATTTCCAATTTTTAGAGTGGACACTCCATCTAGAAATGTAGAACGTTCAAAATTCTGGACACAGTTTGTATCCAGAAATACCATTAAGCATTCGTCAAATTCTTTTTTGTAGCATCAATTTCTGGATAAACACTGTATACAAATTTTTTAAAACTTCCAACTTTTAGAGTGGATACTCCATTTAGAAATATAGAACGTTCAAAACTCTGGACACAGTTTGTATCCAGAAATATCATTAAGCATTTGTCAAATTCTTTTTTGTAGCATCAATTTCTGGATAAACACTGTATACAGAATTTTCAAAACTTTCAACTTTTAGAGTGGACACTCCATCTAGAAATATAGGACGTTCAAAACTCTGGACACAGTTTGTATCCAGAAATACCATTAAGCATTTGTCAAATTCTTTTTTCTAGCATCAATTTCTGGATAAACACTGTATACAAAATTTTCAAAACTTCCAACTTTTAGAGTGGACACTCTGTCTAGAAATATAGGACGTTCAAAACTCTGGACACAGTTTGTATCCAAAAATACCATTAAGCATTTGTCAAATTCTTTTTGTAGCATAAATTTCTGGATAAACACTGTATACAAAATTTTCAAAACTTCCAACTTTTAGAGTGGACACTCCATCTAGAAATATTGGACGTTCAAAACTCTGGACACAGTTTGTATTCAGAAATACCATTAAGCATTTGTCAAATTCTTTTTTTAGCATAAATTTCTGGATAAACACTGTATACAAAATTTTCAAAACTTCCAACGTTTCGAGTGGACACTCCATCTAGAAATATAGGACGTTCAAAACTCTGAACACAGTTTGTATCCAGAAATACCATTAAGCATTTGTCAAATTCTTTTTTGTAGCATAAATTTCTGGATAAACATTGTATAGAAAATTTTTAAAACTTCTAATTTTTAGAGTGGACACTCCATCCAACATTTAAGACTTTGGTTGTCCATCTTTTTGCATACAATGTTTATTCAGAAATTTATGCTACATTATGTTTCAACGTAAAAACTTACATTTTGAAATTTTGTTTCAGAATATTAATATAGAAATTTATGCTACATTATGTTTCAATGTAAAAACTTACATTTTGAAATTTTGTTTCAGAATATTAATATAAAAAGTTTATAATTTTTTTTGGAAATTTTGTTTGAGAATATTAATATAAAGAGTTAAATGCTAATTTTATCATAAAACTTTCCATTTTAAAGATTTTTACTCAACAAATTGTTAGCTTATTAACTCACTCCCAATTAACTCCTGAGATTTTCCATTTTAGAGATTTTTAACTCCTGAGATTTTCCATTTTAGAGATTTTGACTCAACAAATCAATTTGTTAGCTTATTATCTCACTCCCAATTAACTCCTGAGATTCATTCTGGATGACATATAGAGAGTGGATGTCCTCCCTGACATTATAATTATAGATATAAAGAATATAATAAATGTATAGATGTACCTGAGAGTGTAAGTGTAAGGAGACAAATGACCACTGGATTCCTGAGCTGCAAATCCTGTAACACTTCTTCCAGATTTCAAGCTTCCCATCTCTTAAAAACGACTTACTGGATTCGATCGCTTGCCTGTTGTAGTGTATTTGTTGAGGATGGCAACAGAAGAGCTGGAGCTCTTGGTGCAGGTCCCAGACGTTTCTATATAGAGATGGCCATGGCTTATTTCAACGTAAAATATAATTAATTAATATGGAGAAGGCCACCTTCCTCTTGAATTAATTAATACGGGGAAGGCCACCTTGCTGGATCAATTGGATCCAAGTATTTGGAATTCAAAGGACAAAATCGAATTATTCATGGAATCGAGATTCGGTGAGGTGAGGACAACTGACCTTCACGATTTCGATTGTATTTTATTTTGAAGTTTGTTGATAATGGTGTTTGATAGAAANAATATAATAAATGTATAGATGTACCTGAGAGTGTAAGTGTAAGGAGACAAATGACCACTGGATTCCTGAGCTGCAAATCCTGTAACACTTCTTCCAGATTTCAAGCTTCCCATCTCTTAAAAACGACTTACTGGATTCGATCGCTTGCCTGTTGTAGTGTATTTGTTGAGGATGGCAACAGAAGAGCTGGAGCTCTTGGTGCAGGTCCCAGACGTTTCTATATAGAGATGGCCATGGCTTATTTCAACGTAAAATATAATTAATTAATATGGAGAAGGCCACCTTCCTCTTGAATTAATTAATACGGGGAAGGCCACCTTGCTGGATCAATTGGATCCAAGTATTTGGAATTCAAAGGACAAAATCGAATTATTCATGGAATCGAGATTCGGTGAGGTGAGGACAACTGACCTTCACGATTTCGATTGTATTTTATTTTGAAGTTTGTTGATAATGGTGTTTGATAGAAATGGGGACGTATGGGACAGGTGACCGCCAGCAAATAGAAATCACGGGTTCGACGGTGGCCACTCGATCCAATAACGTGGGGATCTGCCTACCTCTAGATTCGATTCGATTATGAAGTTTTACCTCTCTGCACGTCTTTCTATTTTACAGAGATATTGCTTTTGGTGAAGGCAGGCGGGCGGTTCCTCTAGATTAGTGATGTCAAGCGTATGACGGGGGTTTTGTGCTCTGCTCATACGCTTGTACACTCAGTTCTGATCGTTGGGCAATTCTTATCTCCATTGCAGATTTCGTCCATCTAATGGGTATGGAGCAAACTTAACCGTAGTGGTTAAGTTTTTGTTCTATACCGATTTATTTGATGTAATGAATCTACAATCCATTTAAGTTCAGATCTTAAAGAAAAATAATTTGATTCTGCAATTATATTGCAGACTTTTTATTCTATACCGATTTATTTGATGTAATGAATCTACAATCCATTTAAGTTCAGATCTTAAAGAAAAATAATTTGATTCTGCAATTATATTGCAGACTTTTTATTAAGAGAATAATTGAAACAATATTAATATTAATAATAATAATCTAATTTTAAAATTATAGTTAAGATAAAACCAAATTAGTATAGCAATTTGATTCCTAAAGTTTAGTAATAATGATTAACTCCAAACTAATTAAGAGATTGGACACTCAATAACTCTTTAATATTGAAACACTAATAAGTAGGATAATGAAAATGAGTGGTCCTCATTATTAGTGTTTTGGTCTACATCTTGAAACACTAGTAATTAAGAGAATGAGTGTGGGTGATTTCCCTTACTAGCATTTTGCTGCTCTTGAAACAATAGTAATTGGGAGAGTGAGTGACCTCTTTATTAGTATTTTGTTAGTTTTGAAACATTAGTAATTAGGAGAAAAAGTGTGAAAGAATTTATCTAGCCTTAAATACTAGTAGTTAGGAGAACAAGAGTGACTGAACCCTAAATCTCATGATTGGTGAATGTCCTAAGTTGAATTTTAATTCCTAGTCACAAAACACTAGTAATTATGAGATTTGCAGGGAGTGGTCCTCCTAAACCTTTTGATGGAATAATGGCCTAGCTTTCTTGAATTTTAATTGATGAGTAATCAAATGCAAGAGGTGTCCTTGCAGGATGATTTTATTTCGTTTCTCCTCGCCATCCACCTTCTAGGGACTCCAAATTTGTTTTCCTCTTTTAGTTCTTTATCTCTTTGGTTCATTCGAAAGAGGTGGCCTTGCGATTCGATATTCATTTTATCTCTCACCATCCACCTTCTAAGATGCCAACGCTTTGGTTCCTAACATGCAATCTCTAATATTATAATTAGGAGCATGACAAATGAAACAAGAATTTAGCTATGAACATGGCATGTGTTAAGCCCTCCACAAAACCCCATGTTATGTATAAAACCTTTTATTAAGACCTATATATTGAATATTACATTTCTAGTGTTATATTTGTAGGCAAGATAGAACCCTTCATTGTACCCTTTCATTATAATTGTACATGTTGTCTCCTATATATATATATATATATATATATATATATATATACCAAGGAGACATAGTCTTAGGATCATATCATCTCATCTTATCTTGTCTTCTAAATTGGATATATTGTAAAAGGATGTTTCCCTCTCAAAGTGGATTATATTTATTGATTTTTTGTCATTTTCAAAGTAGTGGTCCATAACTTTTGGTATCAAGAGCATCGATCCTAGAGTTTTGCTGCTTTGAGCAAGTCATTTTAGCATTTTTGCTATAACTATTTTTATGGGACGCTTCATACAACGAAATTTGGAGGTTACTTATGAAGCATATCAAAGTACTTATGGTAAAATTTGTAGGTTTTGGGTGCTATGAGGAAAATCACTCTATGGCATGGGGTAAACTACAACAGATGGAAATGACTGCAGAAATCAACTATAATCTCGTGTATGCTATATAAACAAACATGATAACAAGACAAGATAAAGAGCCTACCTCATCCAAACGTTCGATGAAGTCCATCGTTGAGCACTTGACTCAAATAGATACACCTGCAACTTGTCCTCAACAACCAAGATACGCAAGCATATGGTGATAATATATAAATTTAGCACATACAATAGCATAATCCATCAATATTCATAACAAATATGCCCATTGAATAACAATTCAAATATTTGCAAGACATTAGTTGGACGAGAAAAGAGTATTTCTATTAAAATGTAATCAACAAAAGTGTATAAATGACAAACTTGTGTCCTCCACCAAAGGCAAGCTCATATAAGAGTGACAATGAGGTTCTCCATCAAATAGGGAAGAGCTTGGGGGATGAACGATGTGTTCAGACTTAAAAGGACAAAGGGATGCAGACTCAATATGAAGTGAATAATTTCTCCTGAGTAACTTTTCTCTCAAAGTTGAATTCTTCTCCTCTTTTCCACAGCTTGGATATGGCCAATTTATAGCCTTCAAATGGAACTGAAGGGTCGAGTCGAAATGTTTACAGTATATGGAAGGTCAAGGATCATGGATCACATGATGTGACATGGAAACCAAACACCACTTTTTAATTTTGGGCACAAAACCTGATGTACATGGGTTTTAATGGTGCAACCTACGTATACACATGTTGTTTAGTTGTTAGTGAATGCATATGTGGAAAAATACAATTTTTAGCTCTGGGAACTGCAAAAAGGGACTTCAAGTTTGCATAAGGAAATGGAAAAAGGCCCTCTGAGCAAGTTTGCATATGGTGAGGTGTTGGCCCTTGGATAGATAATGAAGCGAAGATTAAGGAAGAAAGGTGAAGTACGAACTATGCGGAAGGCACACAAACCAAGGAAGGGTCGAAGTGAGAAAATAAGTAGAAAAGAAAGAGAAAAGAAAGGAAAAGCTAGCCGTTGGATGAGAAGATCAAGGAAGACATATCAACAATGAATATGAATCGTGGAAAACTCAACAAGCGGGAAAAGCCGCCAACAGACGCTTTGGAGCACCTTGCGGGAAAGAAGGAAAGTCAGGTTGGAGAAGCCCTGAAAATGCGGGTCAAGTTGACCTAGGGTTTTGACACCTAGACAGTTGCCATGTAATGTATAAATAAAGGTCTAGGAGAGTCGAGAGGGTTTCTCAATAGTTGGTTCATTGACACCATGATCGTGGTTGTTCATTATTGAGTGTTATTGTTGAGAATGACATTGAGTCTGTATTGTGAGATCTTCAGTTGGGTGCGAAGATTAACCCTACAGCTGGGTGTGCAGGGAGGGAAGGGAGAAAGGGGGAAAGAGAGAAAGAGAGAGAGATATCTGCAGCTAAGTGTCCAGATAGAACTGTATGCTTTCATATAATATATTAAGAAACACAGTTCTGTGGATGTAGCCCTAGGGAGAGGGTGAACCACGTATATTTTGTTGTTCTGTGTGATTGATGCTGTGATTTTCATTATCTTCTATATTGTGTAGCATTGTTGTATTAGATCAAGGATATAACTGTGCGAAGTAGGCTAAGTGAGGTAAATAATAACTTGATTATTGTGGGTTATTTTCCTAGGATCACTTTTTATTTCCTCTAGTTGTAGACACATGTGTCCTGCAACCCCCTTTTTCTACTTCGGGTAAGACTGCATCTTATCCACAGGTGTTTCCGAAAGGGCCAGTAGTTAGGGCTTGCTGGTGTGACGTTAGAGTTGAACCCTAGGTCTGCCCCTGTGCCAACAAATGGTTCCATTTCCAGGACAAGCATCTTTTTGAGGGAATGTCAAGGTGGTTTCCATCGAAGACAGAAATTCAAAAGCGGTTAGAAGAACAAGAAAAGGACTTCACTGAAGCCTAGAACAAGAACCCTAATATTAGTGCAGAATATTGGTTGGGAAGGTACATCTTTATTGACATACATGATATTTTCTTCGGACGAGTTCATAAGGAGTTATACGAGTGGTTAGCCAGATTAGAAGATACCCAGTTTGAGATCAGATCTAGACCACCTGTGGTTTAGACAACAACGTTGATCAAGACGGTCAAGAGAGTTGATAACACTGTGTCTAGAGCGGTGGATCTCTGGTTTGATAGCACTATTGGAGGGTATATTACTGAGTTTTCCATTGACAGAGTTGAATCATACAGTCAAGCAGAGAGATACTTCTTTAAGGGACCTAGAGGGAAGTTCCTACACTTTTTAAAGTTGAGGATTAAGATGTTATTGCATGAGAAGAATATCCTAAAGATACAGTAAATCTAATGTTAAAAAATTCAGATAGCGACAACGATACAGAGGCTGGACACACGTGCAGTGGGAGACCATTTAGAGAGGTTCCTCTTGCGAACCTATTTAAGAAAAATTACGGAGACGATGGATTCTAGAGTGGAGAAGAAGAAGATGTAATAGATGAAGAACATTCAGAGACCGCAAGAATAGAGGAGGTAGGATTTGAAGAACTTCGCCAAAGAGAGCCAGAAACTTTAGGAACTGCGCCTACTGTCGAAGTAAGTACTATTACTTCCCCTGTTGATTTAACAACATTAAGTAACCAAAGTAGCCAAAGTAGTCAGAGCCATCAGAGTACTGTTACAAGCAATCTAGCACATACTTAGTCAAGAAACCAAGGAAGATCTATGGAAGATGAAATGAGGTTACCCATCTTTAGAGGAGATGGATTTGAAGATCCTGACCAACATTGGTTCTTATGTGAAGCTGTATGGAATATCAAGCAAGTCACCGACGAAACTATCAAGAGAGCCTAGTTCAGTACTACCTTAAGGGATCGCACACTGAGTTGGTACATGAAGTTTTCTACAGCAACTACACAGTCTAAACCACTGAATGACATTAAGACTGCGCTGAGTGAAGAATTCAAGAAACCCAAGTCGGAGTCACAATGTATTACAAAATTGAAGGAAATTAAGCAGAAGGTCACTGAACCTGTTTGGGAGTTCGATCAGTGGTTTAAGACCCTGACAGACCATTTGAATTTCCATATTCCAAATGAACAAAATAAAGAATGGTTCATTGCTGCCCTCCTGCAACATATCAAAGTTCCTCTGATGCAACAGAAAATTGCTTTGCAGGCTGAAGCTCTGGAGATTGCCATGAAACTAGAAGCAACCCCTGTAGGAGAATCCAACCAAGGTATGAGTCAAATATTGAATCACTTAACTAGTTTATCTTTACAAGTCGAAGATATGAAGAAAGATAAAGGAAAAGGGAAAAGATAAGATATTTGGTGTATTAGATGTAAATCAGAGGGCCATGACAAAGAGAACTACCCCTTATTTCATGAATACTTGGCCTTTGGAGCACCTAGTCCTTTGAATCAGGCTACTATACCCTGGTGCGAGGTATGTAGAATGAGACATTGCCCTGGTGAATGCTATTATATGCAAAAATATGTCCAGACACCTACCAATATTTACTGCACATTCTGTAAGTTTGTGGGACATGATGAGAAGGATTGTAGGGCTTATGATCTCCTGCATGAAATATTAATGGATTCATATAAGATCCAAGGAGAAACACAACAAGAAGGAAATAACATGCAGTTCAACTCCCTAGGAAGAGGAAACTTCAACCCTTGCGGTGGATTTAGAGGAAGAGGAGGAGGAGGAGGTATGGGTCGAGGTAGAGGACAGATCATCTGTTATAACTATGCACAGCCAAGACATTTGGCAAGGGATTTTCAGAACCCTTGTACCACTTGCAACTACTGTAAATCCTTCGATCATGTCATTGAATATTGTCTAGTATTATTATCCAAACTCCAAGAGAGACGAGGAGGAAACCAACAAGTTCAACTAATATCAGTAGAACCCTGCGGTGAGGACCCCATAGTCGTTGTTATTACTAGAGGAGTCATTGTTACAGGAGAAGACAAAGTAACCCCATGAAAGACTGCAAAAGGATTAGGGATCAGAAGAGTTGCAGAGGAGGAACAATTGTTTGACCCAAGGAGAGAGAGGCATACTTTTGAGGAAGCAAGTAAATAATTTGTAGAAGGACAAGCTTCTTCATATAAGGCACAACCAGAAGTAAGGGAATGTAAAATGCCACTAGCATTTGATCAGTCTTCTATAGCTAAACAAGGAAAATAGGTAAACAAGCTCATGGACTTCTTATATACCTGTATCAATTTGATTAAAGATGAAAAGGTTGTACAAGAATTACAACACCTAGTGAGACAGTATAAAATTGGGAAAATAGATCCTATGCTGAGTAGGGTTGTGAATCAAGTATCAAGAAAAAGGAGAACAAACAAAGAATTACACCTTAGTTCTCAAATTGGAGACTACGACATGGACTATGTGGTCCTTGACTTGGGATTAGAAGTCAATGTTATGACGAAGCAGACTTGGGCACTGTTGGGAAAACCCAGACTGATTTACTCTCCTATCAGGATCAAGATGGCTAATCAGCAGGCGGTGAGCCCCTTTGGAAGATTAGAGTATGTCCCTATAGACGTCGATGGGGTAAGGACATTTGCAGACTTTGAAGTAATTGACATTGTTGATGATAGTTGTCCTTATCCCGTGCTGTTAGGAATTGATTGGGATTTCAACAATTCGACTGTCGTTGACCTAAAGAAGAGAAGAATGACATTTGAAGGTAATGGCCTTAAAGTCATTACACCTTTGGACCCATATGAAGGTCACAGATACACAAAACCTATCAGGGAAGAAGACCACACATATGAGTTAGAGAACATCTACAAGCTGACAATAAGACAACAGGATTGCATTATTCCTATAGTAGATGAAAATCTCATCTTGTGAAGTGAAAGCGCATGTTCATCAGATTCAGAAGAGGCATTAGAAAATTGGCAGAAAAAGATGTATGAAGTCTCCACATAGTGATGTGCCATATTGACCAAAACAGTTCGCTGGATTGGCACGAGAGTAAGTAACCTTCCAACATTTGATGGCTTGAATCATTTAGAGACATTTCTAGCTGAATTTGAGAAAATTGTACCAGTACAACAGAGGATGTTGGCACTGGATGAAGCATTGAAAGCCACACCAGCTAGATGGTGGGGATCACACAAGAAGAACATCACGGAGTGGACACAATGTCGCACTTATTGACAATGCGCTTTTCATACCAAGCAGAAGGATGTGAAGTTCGTTACACATGCCAGAGTTGTCCTAAGGACCACATGCGAAGTTGTGAGGAGGCATGGAGAAACATCCCTAAAGAACAGTGGGTGCATAAGTTCATTAACACCTTGGATACTACGCCTATTAACTAGTATCTTCAAGCGGAACTGCACCTCATCACTACAGTCTGGTATGTAATGACTCAGAACTTTATATCTACCTTCTTATTTGAAATCCAGTACCCTACAATAGATCAGGTGTTACACATTGTAAGACAAAAGGTCTTTGAGGAGGCACCTAACCTCCCTTTTGAGCAAGAAGAAGACGAATGGTTTGCGCCTCTTCAACAGTTACAAGATTTCTACAATATTAATGTTGATGAGGATGATGACCCTAGAGATGTAAACATTGCAGAAATTGAAGGTCACAGAGACATGGAGGGGCTTGGGATTGAATTACCCTTTGTTGAACAACCTATTAAAATAAAGAAAGTTAACATTGGAATAGAACAAGCACCTAAGATGGAAAATGTGGGAGAATATTGGGATGGCGCCACTATTAGCAAGATCACAAAACTATTACATGAATATTAGGACCTATTTCCAATAAAGTTCACAGATATGAAGGGCATTAAAGGGCCCACGAGAGAAATGAAGATCACTCTGAGACCAGATGCTAGACCTATCAAGTAGAGACCTTACCGACTGAATCCCAAATATAAGAAGAAAGTTAGGATTGAATTGGATAGAGTGCTGGAAGCAGGAATCATAGAACCTGTTGAAGAATATTAATGGATTAGCCCTATGGTAGTCCAATATAAGAAGACGGGAGAAATCAGGATTTGTGTAGACCTAAGAAAGTTGAACAATGCATGTCAACATGACCCATTCCCTACACCTTTTACTAACAAAGTCTTAGATAATGTAGGAGGACAAGAGGTTTACTCATTCAGAGATGGGTTTTTAGGTTATCACCAGATTAGAATTGCTAAGGAATATCGACAAGACCACATTTGCAATAGAATGGGGGTCATTCCAATATACTGTGATGCCTTTTGGCCTAAATAATGCACCAACCATCTTTTCCAGGGTGGTGGTTGAAGCATTTAAGGACTTCTTGCACAAATTCCTAGAAGCTTATTTTGATGATTGGACTATCTTTAGCCTAATGAAAGATCATATTGAATGTTTAAGATTGATGTTAGATAAGTGTAGGGAATGTCAGATTGCCCTGAATTTAAAAAAATGCATTTTATTTTCTCCCTTTGGAGTGCTACTAGGGCATATTGTGTGTAAGCAGGGGTTGTTGGTAGATCCTTCCAAGATTGCCATCATTGTTGATCTATCTCCCCCTACTACGGTTAGACAATTGTGCACTACACTAGGACACACTGGATACTACAGAAAGTTCATTAAAGGTTATGCATAGATAACAACACCTATGGAGAAGCTATTAAAGAAAGGCAATAAGTTTCAATGGACAGAAGAATACCAGCAGAGCTTCGACACACTAAAGAAAAAAATGGTCAATACACCAATCTTGGTTTTCCCAGACTGGAGTAAGGAGTTCAATGTTCATGTCGATAATTCGTCAATAGCATTAGGAGTAGTTTTAGCACAAACAAGTCCAAGAGATATTGACCACCCCATAGCCTTTGCAAGAAGGAAGCTTTCTACAGCTGAAAGGAACTATACTACGACTGAAAGAGAATGCTTGGCTATGGTATATGCATTGCAGAAGTTTAGACACTATTTGCTAGGAGGAAATTTTAAGATGTTCACTGACCATTCTGCGTTGAAATACTTATTCAACAGGCTAGTGTTGGGGGGAAGAATATGCAGATGGCTATTGTTATTCTAGGAATATGACTTTGAGATCATGGTTAAGCCAGGGAGAATGAATAAGGGACCTGACCACTTATCTAGGTTAGAACATGGAGAGGAACCTACTAGTCTGGAAGATACACTACCAGATGCACAGTTGCTGGCCATTAGGAAAGTCAACGATCACTTCATCGAGATAGTTCAGTTCCTGTCCACAGGAATGGAACCTCATGAATATACAATTATGCAGAAGAAACATTTGGTAGTCCGCGCTGCTGATTTTCAACTGATAGATGGGCAATTGTACAAAATGGGACCATATGAGATCTTGAGGAGATGTGGTATGGAGGCAGAAAGACCATTGATTCTAGAAGAATCTCATGAAGGCATCATAGGAGGACACTATGCAGGAAAAACCACAGTGCAGAAGATCCTCAGAGCCGACCTTTGGTGGCCTACACTACACAATAATGCTAAGGAATATTACAGGGCCTGTGATGTATGTTAGAGAATAGGAAAGCCCTCTAGAAGAGATAAGATTCCTTTGGCACCACAATTAACATTGCAAGTATTCGAAAAATGGGCCATTGATTTTGTGGGACCTATGAACCCACCAGGAAGGCGCATAGGAGCGAGATACATTATTACCACGATAGAGTATTTGACCAGATGGGCGGAAGCAAGAGTAGTTAAAGATTGTAGTGCAACTACAGTTGCACAATTCCTTTTTGAGGATATCATAACTAGATTTGGATTCCCGAAGATCCTCATGAGTGATCAAGGCACACACTTCATCAATAAAAATATTGAATCCTTGACACAGGAATTTGAAGTTCACCATCAGAAGAGCACCCCATACCACTCATAGGCGAATGGTACAGTCGAAGCTTTCAATAAGATCTTGGAGACAATGCTGACAAATATTTGCAGTGTGAACAAAGACGATTGGGATTTAAGAATTCCAGTAGTGTTATGGGCCTACATAACTATATGTAAGAAGTTAACAATGAAGACCCCATTTAAGTTAGTATATGGCTTAGAAGCAGTGGTACTTATGGAATACTTGGTTCCTAGTTTAAGAATTGCAACATTTACAGGTATGGATGACACCGACGTTGTTCAAGATAGGCTTGCACAGTTGTTGGAATTGGAAGAAGATAGGTTTATTGCAGGATTTCATCAGTAGGTACAGAAAGAAAGAGAAAAGGCTTACCATGACAGGCATATCAAGAGGAAGGCATTCAATCAAGGTGACTTGGTATTGTTATATGACAACAAGTTCATGAAGCATCTAGGGAAGTTCAAGACACATTGGCTAGGACCATTTGAGGTTGCCTATGTCACAGAGGGAGGAGCTACATAGTCGAGGACCCTTAATGGAGAATGGAAAGAAGGTTTGGTAAATGGGAGTCGGTTGAAATTGTATTATGACAACCAGCTACCTCGCAACTCTCAATATAATCAAGGAGGAAGGGTCTAGCTACCAGGTGCAGTTAAAATTGGGTACCAGACATAGAGAAGACAATCTACACATGATAGGGAGGGACAGAGCAGAAAGCACAGGCTGATCCACGCAGTCTGAAGTCGAAGTAAAATAGAAGGTTCAGCCTTGCAGTGACTCGGGACGAGTCACATGTGAGTGTTGGGGGATTTTTGGCCCTTGGATAGATAAGGAAGTGAAGATTAAGGAAGAAAGGCTAAGTACGAACTATGTAGAAGGCACACAAACCAAGGAAGGGTCGAAGTGAGAAAAGAAGTAGAAAAGAAGGAGAAAAGAAAGGAAAATCTAGCCATTGGAAGAGAATATCAAGGAAGACAAATCAACAAAGAATACGGATCGTGGAAAACTCAACAAGTGGGAAAAGCTGCCAACAGATGCTTTGGAGCACCTCATGGGAAAGAAGGAAAGACAGGCTGACGAAGCCCTGAAAACGCAGGTCAAGTTGACCTAGGGTTTTGACACCTAGACAGTTGCCATGTAATGTATAAATAAAGGTCTAGGAGTGTCGAGAGGGTTGCTCAATAGTTGGTTCATTGACACCATGATCGCGGTTGTTCATTATTGAGTGTTATTGTTGAGAATGATATTGAGTCTGTATTGTAAGATCTTCAGCTGGGTGCAAAGATTAACCCTGCAGCTGGGTGCACAGGGAGGGAAGGGAGAAAAGGGGAAAGAGAGAAAGAGAGAGAGAGAGATATATAGCTAAGTGCACAGATATAACTGTATGCTTTCATATAATATATCAAGAAACACAGTTCTTTGGATGTATCCCTAGGGAGAGCGTGAACCACATATATCTTGTTGTTCTGTGTGATTGATGTTGTGATTTTCGTTATCTACTATATTGTGTTGCATTGTTTTGTTAGATCAAGGATATAACTATGTGAAGTAGGCTAAGTGAGGTAAATAATAACTTGATTGATATGTGTTATTGTCCTGGGATCACTTTGAATGTCCTCTGGTTGTAGACACCTGTGTCTTGTAACCCCCTATTGCTACTTCGGGTGAGACTGCATCTGCTCCATAGGTGTTGCCGAAAGGGGCGGTAGTTAGGGCTTGTTGGTGTGACGTTAGAGTTGAACCCTGGGTCTACCCCTGTGCCAACATGAGGAAAATATTGTTATAACAAATGCCCCCCTAATGTGTGAGGTCGGAGGAGTATCTGTGATGGCTGAAATATTTTATAATTCCCAGAAGTGGAGTAATGGAGATCCATCTAGATGAACTAGTTGCTCATAACAATATTACAATCCATACTGATTTGTTTCACATGTCTTCCAATTTTGAATTACACTACAGATCCATGTGGAAATATACCAAACAATTGTTCATGGCCATGAATAGGCAATACAAGAGTAGATACATGCCATAGGCTATCATAGTCATGAACAAGGCCCAGTGAAAACCAATATCAAAATCAATCTGAAGATATCTGTATACAATGGGGTACAATCTGATCTCCCATGATCACTGAAGTCATATAGGTATTGGTCCAATGAAATATAGCAACAATTCAGGAAAGTTGTGACTATGAACTGATGTCTTCAATCCTTCTACATGATCTGCCAAAGGTGCAAGTCTACATTATGTGAATAAAGGAGTTGAGGTCGAACACAATGAGACTTCATTTGATTACTGGTCATTAAGGTATATTGTTAACAAATGCGAGACAACCTACCGATAATGAAAGTAGGTATCAAGGCACCAAGTACATTATTACAAGTGTAAATAAATGTGTTGAGGTCTAACACTTGAACAATCCATTGATCAAGAGACACTGATGTATTCCCAACTGTCGATGGTGAGAGAACCTGCCACTGATGACTGCAAGCCTCTAGGTACTCATAGGACTCTAGGTCTCATTTCCATAATAGATGGGCTGAAGTCGATGGAAGGAGACCCGCTGAAAGGATATCATTAAGGAATCTCTCATCATTCAGCACGAGGTACAAAGCATGAGCTTGATTATTTGGAGGAACTTAGATGAAGAAAATGTTCATGAACCAAAGACCTTATGTGTCTTTCATGTGCACCAGATGCAAGTAGTGCACGGAAAATACCCTCTGAATAGTGTCCAATAAGGAAATATGCCGACAAAGGAGAGGAAACCACCAATAAGGCTAATGGCATCCAAGACATTGCACGAATCCCATTGTGTGAATAGATTTATTGTTGTCGAACACAAGGGAAACCCACAGTCAGTGACCAATGAGGAAATGTCGACTGCTAGGTTCAAGGTTACCTACCCATAATGAAATTAGGACCAGGGTGCATGATAGGACTACAAATTCATGTAACTCTGAGACACACTAAGGGTATGGCTGACATGCAAAGTCAAGAGTTTTGAGAAATGGACGACACAGGCTGATAACCATCCTTTGAACAAGATCAAGAGACATATGGATGACTTTGGAAGCATAGACTCATTGATGAAACTTTGTGATGAAGGAGGCACCGATCAAACTCTCCATAGGGACTGGAAGAGTAACCACTCGCAGGAGTAAACTCTAAGTAATGAGCTCAACTTCCTAAGGTCATGCTAAACCCAAAATTTTGATGACAAGTGGACTCAAAATTTTTTGCTATGTTCAAAGGAGACATGACTGCTGCCAACATAAGATAATATTATTTTCCCTCCCACATTTTTTTGTTTTTTCATAGTTAAATGAATGCTATGATACAGAGGAGGAAACAAGTTTCGCTAGTAAGCAACTAGTTCCAATAGTGGAACATACCTATGCTCAATGCAAGGAGGTGAAAGCAGGATATGGACACTCAGGGGAATGTTTCCTCTTGGGGTATAGGGTGTCAAGATGCAAAGGATATAAATAAGTCTCTTCTTGAATGATGATACAAAGTGCTGTGGTGATAGGCTTATAATGCAAAAGCGAGAACCAACAATAGGATCAATACTGCAAGCAAGAGAATGAGATGCAATTACAACTTAACACCAAATAATGTCCTTTTTTGTAAATTTAGTCTACTTGGTTTGAAAAAGGGTTAATCTTACACCAAATAGATGTCCTTTCAAATCCAATTTACGAGTGTGAAAGAGAAAAGTTCACTTGAAAATCTTTTTTCTTTTTGAGAGAGTCGAAAAAGAGCTTAAACAAGACTCGTGGGAGTTGTTCTAAGCAACCTATTATGGGTGAGGCCATGGCTCCCATGCAGGACTTCTGCAAAAATTCAAAAACTCAAATATAGTTGACACAAGCTTGGGAAAACCCAAATATTTCCAATTCGAGGAGGATAAAATACTTGCAGAGGTTACCTTTTCTACAATATATTGAAGAATGCCCCTTATCTAGAAGGGTGTAGAAGAAGAAATTCGAGGCTCTAAAATATCATTCCAATCAAAGGAAACCACCCGAGGATTTGGAGGGAGCATACTCGAAGAGAGTGGAATGCTCTTTTGTTCATAAGGTACATGACTAGAAATGCTAAGGGCATGGTCAAAAGACACATCACCCTCCAAAATAAGAGTGGGATTGACCAAATATTGCATCGACAATGTCACTTCCTTAGAATTTTCACTCTCCAAGAGAAGAGTGGGATTGACCAACTATTCCATTAGCACGATCACCTCTTCAACCATTGCTTGAATAGGATGCGAGAAAAAAAGGTCAAGAGATGCATCACCCCCAAAAACAAAAGTGGTGTTGGTCAAAGATTGCATCGAGACGACTGTTGGTTGAACAAGATGTGAGACAACATGGTCAAGAAACACATCACCAACAAAAAGAAGAGTGGTTTTAGTCAAAGATTGCATCGACATGACCACTATATCAACCAAAGAAGGATTAGAATGTTGGGAAACCAAAGATGACTCGGAACTCGAAGGGCTCCCAAGAAAGAACCATGCTTCTTGTACCACAAGTAGCATGGCACAAATGAGTAAGGTGATCTCCTTTGCAAATCCTACAAAGGAACTTGGGCTTACGTCTTACACATCTAGGATTCTCAATCATATGAATGCCCACAACATGACTTGCAGTGGTTGGTGACATGCTCCCAACATGACTTGTAGAGGCTAGTAGAAAATATCCAACATGACTTGCAGAGGTTGGTGATGAATGCCCAATATGACTAGCAAAGGTTGGTGATGAACCTTCAACATGACTAGAAGAGGTCGATGATGAACCCCCAACATGACTAGCATAGGTTGGTGATGTATCCCCAACATGACTAGCAGAGGTTGGTGATGTATGTGCAATGTGACTAGCAATGGCTAGGTTTGTGCCTCCAACATGACTTGCAGTGGTTGGTTGCTGGTCTTCAACATGACTTGCAGAGGTTGTTGACCTATCTCCAACATTACTAGCATAGGTTGGTGATATAATTCCAGTATGAATCATAGTGACTGGACTTGTGGCAGCGGTTAGTTGTGGCATTTGAGACCAAGGTTCCGACAAATACTGGTTTTGAGAAATTGCAGGACAAGAAGTGCTCTGGTATAAACCATGGCCCTGTCCGATAGGATAATATCCTCCTCCATACTGATTCATAAAGGGTTGTAAGGGCATCATCGCCGAGGAAGTTGCTTGCGAAGAGAAAGCGATATGGCAAGGCTTACTCAGGTGAGGATATATGTTTCCCCCAAATGAAGGAAATTTTTGAAGGGGGTTTCCCATACTATAAAACTGACTCCCCCCAGATGAAACACCAAAGGACAGATAGAGGCCCGCCATGGAAAAAGCGTTCGTAGGAACCGACATAGTAGAAGAAGGATAGATGGATAGAGTGTAATAAGTAGAATGACTTCCCATTTGAGCAGTTTCTCCTGGAAAAGTGAAGTTAGCATTGGATCCGTAGGAAGGAATATTCCAACCTCCTACCATAAGAGTTGGTTGAGGGATATGAATCCCACCAAACAAAAAGGGAGAAAAAGGAGGCATCATGCCCCCATACCCAAAACTAGGATTCACATAAGGTGACGAGACAGAGGATGGAAAGTGCGAAGACATGTCTGGAATACCATGAGAAAAATTATTATAGCCCCAAGTTATTGGTTGAGTATCATGATTTGTCATACCACTCGGAAATACAAAAGGATTTGTCCCCATGGAATGAGAAAATACCATGGGTTGGGTAACGCTAACTGAGGGAGTCATGGGAGGGAGCTCCACTAACCATAGAATTGAAAACTCACGATGTAATATAAAATCTTAAGGCCAACTAACAGTCATAGAGCACACCAAAAATAAAAAAAAGTCCAATATGCACACAAATAGGATAAAGTGTCTAAAAGGGGCCTCCATCCCTAAAGTGGGTATGTCTCACCCAAGAGGGGCCTGAGAGTCCCTTCAAAAGATAAGAGGTATCATAATCATTTATAAGGGCCCTCGTGGGCTTAAAATCTAGTTGGCCAGATCCCCCCAAAGAGGTAATCCTCCATAAAGATTGTACGTTGTCTAACAATTATCTGACCCAAGGTAGCTGCATAGTAACCCCTGCAAGTAACCTATGTGGTACCTATGTCAAGAAACTAAGCCACCACGATATAACCGATGTGCAGGAGAACAATCATAAGTCATGTCTACCGTGTGGGCAGGGTAGCAAAGACAAATGCGGTTTAAATGCTCATCTATTGGATTATGTAAAATAATCTAGTGGTGTACATGGCTGATACATCTTATGTTGATAGATGCACATTGTTTGGATCATATTGGTAGATGCACATGGTTATCATATTGGTAGATGCACATGGTTGGC